>JADDOH010000420.1:0-535376 GCA_016648135.1 Agrypnia vestita
TCCACTGCATTCAACCTACTTTCGTTCCTCTTGACATGACGTTGACTTTTTCCTAAGCATACATTTTGAAAAGAAACCGAAATAAGAGACATGTCTCGTAATTTTCAAATCACTATAATTAACATATTATTCCGATTTTAATGTTTCATAAGATTCTGCCAGATAAATATTTAACTTCGATATTTTATTTCTACTGCACGCGCCAGTTGGGAGATATTCATAATTTAAATTCTCGTACCCGGGACTATTCCCGAGAAGTAGCGACTGGAGCTCGTAACGTATCAACAAAAATAAAAATATTTAATTTTTGATCAAAATTAATTTTATTGCGGCGTTGCATTTCAGAGCATAATTCTATGATATTTTAAACAAATGAGATCGATCAAATAAAAAGGTGTATAGAAAAAAATATTAATAAAAAAATATTTAATTATCATACACATCGGGATGTGAACTCTAATCTGGGAAATTGCGATAAACCAATTTCGCCATATTACGCTTTGCTCGCCGTTGTCTATCGCACGTATTCACATTTCCCCTGGATCTATGGAATTCACTTGCTGTCAAAACAACTGTCGCGGCTGCGACGCAGTTTACAAGAACTCAATTTCTCGAATCTTCTTGTATATATTTGTATATTCGACCAGCTTCCAGACCTTTCCAAAAAGTTCTAAAACGTCCAGAATCTCGGAAATCGATCTCGTGACAATGTTGTCTTATTAAATACCTATAATTAAATTTAATCTTTAACTAACTAACTAACTAACCATCACGCCGTTTCCCTGCAGGGGTAGGCAGAGAGGATTGAACGCCACACTCTTCTATCCTGGTACACCACTTTTGCTTCGGCCACATTCATACGTCTTCTCATACACGTTCTACGATTGTTGCGGCTTTTAACAGGGCCATCCTCAAATACTTGTAGTACCTGATCGTGCCAGGTCTTTCGCGGACGCCCTCTATTCCTGTTGCCTTCAACATTCGCCTCATATATTTTCTTAACCATCCTTTCCTCGTTCATACGTTCCACATGACCAAACCATCTCAGCACTCCTTTCTTTATTCTATCTACCACACTACAGCCAGCATTGCATTCACTTCTAATTTGTTCATTCCTCACTCTATCGACCAAAGATTTTCCACACAAGCGTCTTAGTGACCGCATTTCAACCGCATTCAGTCTACTTTCATTCCTCTTTTGCCAATTCCAGGCTTCACTTCCATACATAAGGGTTGGCACTAGAACGCCGTCATGTACCGCTAGTCTTGCTCCTTTTGACAGATTCTTATTGGCCATAATTGCATTTAGTGCACCATTAACTTAGTTTCCCGCAGTTACTCTCCTGTCGATATCAATCTCAGCCTTGCCGCCTCTACTAAACATACTTCCCAAATACACAAACTCGTTCACTTGTTCTAATTAAAATGAATTAATAATAAAGTACATACGTAAAGTACATACCTACATAAATTCAAATACGTTGTTTATAAAATTATAGGTGTCCCTACGTTGATAAAACGTAGAAAAATCATTTCTATTAGGTACATTAATTACATTTTGAAACACAATTTAGATTTTTAATATAAAAAATTAAATATACACATGTATGTATTAACGTGATTATCTACTTTGTGATTTATTCATTTTACTCCTGACAGAATAACACAAGGACATGCCTGTTATGCAAATGTTCTCGTGTTGCCGTAGCCCGGCGGACTACCGGTCGGGGTGCATGCTTTACAAATTGCCAAGACGACTATGGTACTCAGATATGCTTCCAAGCCCTGATGGCCTAATAATTCGCCTGTAAATCGGGTCGACAAAGTCATTAAGTTTAAATGTTCAAGTTTTTTGTTTGTAACATTGTGGAAATTCATTTTTAATATTTTTTAAAAATGAGGGTAAACAACACAAAAAACCCGCGTTCTATACGAAAAATAGTATCAAAAGTTTTCTATTAAACAATAAGTCAAAAATCTCCGATGAAAATAAAAGCGGAGTTTACCAATTAAGTTGTGGAGATTGCGACGCGGTTTATATCGGACAAAGTGGGAGAAAAATAAAGGAAAGACTCGAAGAACATAAAAGAGCCGTAAAAAACTTTAGTTTAAATTCAGAAATGGCAGAGCATGCCAGAATGGAGGGACATAAGTTTGATTCGAAATTATTATATGCGTGCAATAAAGGAAGAAAGATGGACATCTTAGAGATTTTAGAAATAAATAATAATAAAATAAATAATAAAAATATAATTAACATCCAGATACCGCCCATAACCTCCCCACTCCTGTCCATTCTTACCCCGCCCCCAACCCCCACCACCATTACACCCACCCAATCCCTATAAATCCTGTCTCGAATTATTTTTAATTTAGTCGTGAACGTGTTGTTATTGACAATGGGAGAAATCCCGAAAACGTTCTAAGAATTCAAAATAAATATAGTGGAATAAAACAGTGTTGTTTACCCTCATTAAGTTTTACTGATGATAATAATTTTATCAATCATGATTTAAATCTATCTTGGATTGAGTACAAGACCACCAATTCTGCTTTAATAACCTACGTATTTAAACAAAAATGCGTAGATAATGATGATTACTAACCCATATACTTAATTAAGATAAATTATAGAAGTCTCACAGGGCCGAATAAAGTGAGATTTCTTCTTCTTCTTCTTCCTTGCACTGTCCCAACTCATTGCCTAGGTAGGCTGTTGGGGTCGGCTCTTCTCGTTCTCAGGCTGTATCTTCTTCATCTAGGCCGTTTCTCTGTAGTATTTTAGAGTCGTTGAGTTATCCAGGGGTTCTTTGGTCTTCCTCTGGATGACAGTCGATGAAGCTCCACAGACATCGCCCGCTTCACCTGTGGTCTGGCGGTCTTCGTCTTACGTGTCCGTATCATCTCAACTGTCGTTCCTCCAGCTTACTGTTTATGTCCGTAACACCCAGGCTACCACGAATGCGTGAACTTTTAATCCTATCTTTTAGTGTTACTCCTGCCGATCATCTAAGCATTAGCATTTCTGTAGTTTCGAGTTGGCTATAGTAGGAGTTGTACATAGTCCAGCATTCGGAGCCATACATTATCGTGGGTGTAACAATAGTCTGATATATCCTTTCTTTACATTTTATGGGCATTTTCGGGTCACACAAGATTCCTGTGTAAGTGAGACTTCTACAATATGTTAATAAAGTTCAGTCTACGTAAAAATCTTAATATTGTAATTTATTTATTTATTAATAATAAACAACCTAGTGAGCTTTTATAGTACAATAAAATTAAAAGGATTTTTATATACTTACCATAAAACACGTTGTATAGTAAATAATTAAAAATAATAATACAAATAGAACACATTTAAGATAAATGCACAATATATATAAACGCAATATATAAGCAAACAGTAATAATTAGAGAGCTTTAAAATAAAGATAATTAAACTAGATAAATAAAATAAGAAGATAAAAAAAAACCAAAAAAATAAATATAAAAGATAAAATCAAAACATATTTAAAAGGGAAATGAACAATAATTAGGATACTTTAAAATAAATAAATGTATATAATTCATGGGGAACAAAACATACGTAAAAATTTAGTCCATTAAACAGTAATTAATTCTTTTGGTGTATTCTAAGTCTAAGTAATTATTTAATTCACAAATTGCTATAATACATGTTGCACTATGTTCGTTCGTCTCCCGGGCCTGAAAGTACTGGCACAGGTACAGAGGTGTGCGTGCAGCGTGCGCGTGTGTGTGTACTCATGAATAATGATAGTTTTAATGTGTTTCTTTTTTTATCAGCCCGATTGGTCAGATACAACGTCGCCATTTTGAATTCCATTTTCGAATTAGGGGTGAGCGGAACACCTGGCGGGCGACGGGGGAAGGGTGGATGACGTTTTCGTTCTAATTTTGAATTACTTTCCCGTGATTTTAATTCTACGATAATAATAATTTACTATAGACGTACCACTATAACTTGGCGTGCGAAGGAGGGCGTCCCTGTCGCGTAACAGAAGTTGCCAGGGTGTAAATTTATTACACAATACATAATGTACTGAATGTCCGGTGACTGGTGTCAGAGCCTTCGATAGAAATTTGGTCGGGTAACAGCGCGCTCCGCGGCGGCCGCTCTATCTGTCAAACTGTCAAACGGTAATTATTTGCTTTTTCAGCTTCGCAAAACTTTAATACTTCGTTGGCAATTGTTCTTGCACCATCCCGGACTGTTTAGGATGTTTTGGACATAATAATTCAGTGTATATTGGTAATCAAGATGACGCAGCTCGCGCTCAAAGACGAGAATGAACTGAATGACAGGGCGAGGGGTTACCGCCGGGTGCGGGCGGGGCGGGTTCTAGTTCCAAACTCGCCGCACGCCAATTTATGTTGGGCAGGCAACACATGCATCGGGCTGGAAGGCGTTCAGAATAAGATTTTAATGCATCACCCAAGCCAGCTCATACAGGTTGTAAGCCCTTGGCCGTCATATAGAACGTTTCTCATATAAATAGTTTCGTCTCCGTGAGACTTCTATAATTTTTTCTTCTTCTTCAGCTGTATTTAGAATCAAGTCTGTTTGTCCAGGAGTCTCCTCTTATGATGCTGAGTTCCAGCTATCTCTCCATCGCTTCGGGGGTCTGGTCCACCTGGTACGTCATGCAGAGATACGTATGGTTCTATAATTTATCTTAATTAATAAATCATCCCCCTGGGGACAAAATCCAGTAACTGTGTTCTCAGAACATACCTACATTTATAAAAAATATTCTGTACATCACATTCGCTGTTCGCCATCAATACTGCACCGCCCGCGTACATTAAAATAGCACACAATCAAATCGCTCATTTTTCTTCTATATTCATACGTTGCAGTTTTTTCACTCAATTAGAAAGATGAAGAATGGAGACATTACGCAACCATGCTTATGTCACAATATATTATAATGTACAAGTAATATCAAACGTCATACTCGTACGTGTATAACATAGAAAGAAGCAACATTTAGGTTGTACAATCTGCGGTCGCGTAAGAAACATCCAATACGTCTTCGATCCCTGTGACGGGAGTGCATTCTCCCGAAGACGCTGTGATATGGCTCCAGCGAAACGTCGAATAGATTCTCTATATCTATACAATACGTATAAAATATCCGTTGTATGATTATTACATATGTATGATATCCGTTAATATGATTATCCGACAATACCGGCGTTTCAAAGTTTGCGCACATCTCAAACCATCTTCAAAACCTTCACTGGCTTAGATGTCCAGAGAGGATCGAATATAAGCTTTGCCTTACAATATTTAAGGCTATTCACAACATGGCCCCTCAATACATAACCGACTTCTACATTCCATTCTCCGCAAATAATAGACAACTAACACTTCGCTCAGCATCAACATCTAACACAAATAGGTTAGCTGAAGTAAATCGCGTCCACAAAACTAATTTCGGTGATCGTGCTTTCGCGGTGGCTGGACCAAAGTTATGGAACAAACTACCTAAAAAACTGAGACAAACTGACAGCTTACCACTGTTCAAAAAACAACTTAAGACGCATTTATTTAGACAATCCTATAAAAACCTTTAGAATCTGACCACAACAACGCTAGCTAATGTTTTCCACTCATATTGTGCACTCCGCGAAAACACCTAATTCTTTCAGGGACTCACAAACTATTATAGTACTCAATTTTAATTCCACTTCTTGTAAGCCACCTAGTGAATAAGTTTTTTCTTTTCTAGCAGTAAGTTGTCTTGTAAGATAACAATTTCTCTGTGTAAAGCGCCCTTGAGGTGAGTATTTCGCGAAAACAGCGCTATACAAATTATCCAATTATTATTATTATTATTAATAGACCTCTTTAATAAATTGCAAGTTCCCACATTACAAAATATCTACGAGAAAAATTGCATACTTCAACTATATAAAGGTTTTCACAGTGATAACGAGCTGACCCAAAGAGTGTCAAGTAGCAGAAATGCAACACTTGGTATATTGCATATCCCTGTGATACATACCACAACTATCACTATCGACATCACTACACATTCAGATGTGTGAAATGCTTCAACGAATTGCCTGGTGAAATGAGAACTGAGGAAAGTTATGAGGCATTTAAAAAAAACATGAAAAAATACCTTTTATTTATATCGTCATAATCGTAGAATAACGACGCATGTGATTTTTCTCAAGTTTGCAGGAGAGCAGTTTGAAGTTTTATTTACATAAATACACTTCATGTCATAGCTCGATAACTACAAAAGATTTTCCTTTGAAACTTGGGTTAGTTATTTAAATTTGATACCTTTCAAATCTCAAGTATAGTCAGCGCAGTACAACTACGTTTTTATACATGCTGCATTGTTCTACGATCGCAAATCAGAACCGCCGTTATACCGATTTCTATATACCTATATACATTTTTTATATACCATTAGATGGCTTCTTTTTTTCACTTTTTAACGATCTAATAAAGTCAATATGGAATTTTTTGCACATCCGCATCTACGATCCTAACAATAGTATAGTAAGATATATATATATATATATATATATATTATATATATATAATTATATATATATATATATGTATTACATATACTTCTTATACTTATTACCTGATGAATTTTATCATATAATTCTCTGTAAATTTAAAATGTAATGATACTCCTCTCTTACACACTAGTTTATGTCACTCATAAGTAACTGACTTCTTGTAAAAAAAATGTATTTGTAAAAAATAACCGTACCGACACTAATGTATGGAAGTGAAGCCTGGAGCTGGCAGAAGAGGAACGAAAGTAGATTGAATGCAGTGGAGATGAGGTCCCTTAGACGTATGTGTGGTAAATCCATGTATGATAGAGTAAAGAATGAAGATATTAGGAATAAATGTAAAGCTGATCGTAGCATAATACATAGAATAAAAATAGGGTCGCTCAGGTGGTTTGGACATGTTGAGCGAATGAGTGAAGAAAGAACGGTAAGAAAGATATATGATGCAAGTGTTGATGGCGCCAGAAAGAGAGGGCGACCACGGAAGACGTGGCATGACCAGATTAACCAGATACTGGAAGATGGTCCTGTTAGAAGCCTGAACAACCGTCGAGCTTGCATGCGAAGATGTATGAAAGTAGACGAAGCGAAAGTTGTACGTCAGGACAGAAGAGTATGGCGCTCTATCCTCTCTGCCTACTCCTACGGGGAAACGGCGTGATGGTAAGTAAGTAAGTAAGTAAGTAAGGAAAAAGTCACGCTTCTTGTTCTCACTGCACGCCCCTGTCTCCTAATAAACGAGTCCTCGACGCGTGAGAGGTTTACTTGGGTACCGGCAAAACAGTTTTCTGTTGCAACAGTAGGCTCTTCTCCCACAATTCTCCTATCCCCTCTGCCTACCCCCACGGGGAAACGGCGTGATGGTAAGTTAGTTAGTTAGTTAGTCAGTAAATAAACAATTACACGTGTTTTCGTGATGTCGATCTGACTTGTTCATCGAGCAAAAGCGCACGAAATTTGACCGAATTTCGGCCGAATTCGACATTCGGCAGAACTGACATTCGGTGCATCACTAATATAAACCATAACATATATTACATGTATGTAAATATAACACTAGACAAGCATTACGAAACCTTGACGAAATACCAAAAACTAAGACAACACATGGACAGAAAAATTACTCATGCATAGGGCCTAAAATATTTAACATATTTAAAACAGACTTCCCGACAATCAGAATATACTCAATTAATAAAATAAAAGCTTTAGCAAACAACTGGCTTACCTCCAAAGGTAGAATAGCAACTGAAAATTTACTTACTGTAATTGCATAATAATGTCTATAAATAAAAATATATACCTATATAAATAAATTAATTAATTAAGGAAAATAAAAAACAATCTTTAACAAAACTTAAACCCTTTTTACATTAAACAATATTCTACACATATTTACACTTGGACTTATGACTCACTCAACCTATCACTAACATTGCTCTTGATACTTTTTAGATACATAATTACTACCTTATGAAAACAAATATTACTGACGAATTCAAAAAAATATTATAATTGTGTTCTATAACGCCACTCTGGGACAGGCGTAGCCTAGTAGAGTGGCATAATCCACAAATCTAACAAAAAAAAATTGTGTAATCTTATCTTATATTTTATTGTTAAATTATTATTAAGTACCTATATATTGTAAACAAGGATTTTTTGAAATAAATAAATAAAATAACGTAATTAATTAACGTCAGTGGTAAGTACATAGATCGGTAAATTCGTTAACAAGATGGTGCGCACATGGTATCTAGTGTCATTGTGTTAGTTCGCCGCGAATTGGCAGGATGAGAACCCCGGACGGGATTTGAACCCTGCGCCCTTCCCTGCCCACCCTTGCGGGGACAAAGGCTCGGAGCATCCCCTGTGCTCAGCCGACAATACGCTCGTCCTAATCTCGGCGAGGTTTTTTACGCAGGGTCGCAGGCAGCGCGCTCGATACAGCCACTGCTGAAAATGGCCGACGGGAATCGATGTGGAAGATTATGGAGTTAAATTTTCTTGGGCGCATTTTGCGTTCTTTCCGAACAGTGAGCGAAATGGCGTTCCAGTGCCAACCCTTATGTATGGAAACGAAGCCTGGAATTAGCAAAAGAGGAATGAAAGTAGACTGAATGCGGTCACCAAGACGCTTGTGCGGAAAATCTTCGGTCGATAGAGTGAGGAATGAACAAATTAGAAGTGAATGCAACGCCGGCTGCAATGTGGTAGATGGAATAGGAAGGAGTGCCGAGATGGTTCGGTCATGTGGAACGAGGAAAGGATGGTTAAGAAAATATATGAGGCGTGTGTCAAAGGCAACAGGAATAGAGGGCGTCCGCGAAAGACCTGGCATGATCAGGTACTAGAAATATTTGAGGATGGCCCTGTTAAAAGCAACAACCTTAGAACGCGTATGTGAAGATGTATGAATGTGGCCGAAGCAAAAGTGGTGTGCCAGGATAGAAGAGTGTGGCGTTCAATCCTCTCTGCCTATCCCTGCGGGGAAACGGCGTGGTGTTTAGTTAGTTAGTAGTTTTAGAGCGAAAGTGGATCGTTACCCTCGGGCGTGTCTGTCTGTCTGCCCTCTATGCAAATCTACACCGTTTGTCCGATTCGATTCAAATTTTGCATACTTGTGTTTTAGGACCAGTCGGGTAATAAAGGTGACATTTCCCCTTACCCAGATATACTTTCTGTACAAATCTACACCGATTGGACCCAAATTTTGCATTCATATTCCCGACGGAAAAAATATGCCATATTTCTTTCCTAGACATCCTAACCATGCCAGCCTCGATTAAATGGAAACATTGTTTTCACGGAAAATTTGTTTTCCCCCACAAATTTATTTTTAACTTAACCCTTAACCTGTGCAACAACGGTTAGTATTTTTACAAAGCGGAGATTTTAAAATATTTTTTATGGATTATTTATTTAGTGCGCTTGTCTTTTTTTGAATGTGTCGAATTTCAACTGCCTTGTTTCGTGATTTGACCGCAACCTTGAAAGCTGCGCGGTTTTTTAAACTGCCCCTTCAAACAGACACCGTTTCATCACACCCCCTGGTGCCGTCTTCGCGGCAGCCCTCGCCGGCGCGCCATTGGTCCGCCGCGAGGGGGGGATGGTAAATATTGTGTAAACACGGCGCACTGCGCGCGGGGTGTGAATTACCCCTGGCGTGGCCGAGGGTTGATTCCTAATAGACCCTCTATTGAATGTTATCACGCGATGCGCAAACACGAATCGGCGCAAATTTTAAACAAATTAAATAAAATTGTTTTAAACATACGCGGAGACACTAAAAATCAATTTTGCATTATAAAAATTGGATAACTTATATAGCGCCGTTTTCGCGAATACTCACCTCAAGGGCGCTTTTTTTTTTTTTTTTTTACATCTCAGACCCACAAAACATCACATTGGTATTTGTCTGTAGGTGCATCAATACATATATATAAATAAATTGTATTTACCAGAAATACATTCATATTAATTAATTACAATAGATCTTATAAACTCAAATACAAATCAACAATACAATACAACAATACAAGAAAAAATACAAATATTACCAAAATCAAAATAAGTCTCTTTTATTTAATAACATATTCATTCATTCTGTATTTCGCCCTTTTTTATTAATACCCATTTTGACACGACATGGGATTTTATTTAATATTTTTGGTATGACATATTTTAATGTTCTTTGCCCATATTTATTTATGACCTTCGGTATTCTTAGTCCTTCTTTAACCGTAAATCTGGTACTATGTTTATGAATTAATCTATGCTTATATGTCCCATCTTCATGATATCTTCATGATCATGATATGACACAGAAAAATTATTATCTTACAAAACAACTTACTGCTAGAAAAGAAAAAACTTATTTACTATTACTTATTCACTAGGTGGCGTTCAAGAAATGGAATTAAAATTGAGTACTATAATAGTTGGGATTGCCTGAAAGAATTAGATGTTTTCGCGGAGTGCACAACAGGAGTGGAAAACATTAGCTAGCGTTGTTGTGGTCAGATTCTATAGGTTTTTATAGGATTGTCTAAATAAATGCCGAACTACTATATTTATAAAGCCATTAACTACTACAATTACTTACATATCGAGATACGCTGCATAGGTAAGTAACCTCTCAGAGCAAATCAAAAAAATTAAAATTTTCCTAAAATCAAACTTAAATTCATAAATCATTTAAACCTATAATAGCTTTATTCAAAATGCTTCAATACTTCAATATCAATTTACCTTCTCACTTAACTTAAATTTATTTTAACTTAAAAAATTAACTTAATCTTTAATTCATAAATCATTTAAACCTATAGCATTTTTCAAAATACTTCAATACTTCGTTATCAATTTACCTTTCTTACCGTATTAATAAATAACTCACATACCTATGTACCCACCTATATATTATAGTAAGAAATAAGAACTGTGGCTCCCTCATCAGACTCAAGAGCTTCTCTTCACTGATGAGGTCTACATGACTATAAAAATATAATATAAAAAATGTTAATTTGATATGTAAATAATCAATAATAATAAAAAAAAAATACATACAAGTAGAGTAAAAGCATGGTGTAGATTTCTTTCCATTTAAGAAAGACAATCGAATTAATATGTGTAATCCGTGCGTGTGAGGCACATGGTTTCGTTGTATTGTTATACATAAATCTATGTATACCTACTATCAGGCGCGTGCAGTGGGAACATTGTAGCATCAGTTTTTTGTAAACGTACATTTTGAAAAAAAAATAGAAATCAAATATTTATGCTACAGATTTTAATGATATATCAAAATATGAATACCAAGATAACAATTGTGATAGAAATATTACGAAATATATGTTGTATTTCGTTTTTTTTTTTCCAAATAATGGTTACGTAAAATTCATGCTGCGATGTTCCCACTGCGCGCCCCTGCCTACTATAGTTCGTAAGAAAAGACTACAGATGTCTCTAGTATAGTCCGTTTAAATAAACGAAAGATTCTCAGATTTGGACAAATCACTCTTACGATGGAATTGGTGAACGTTGCATTGTGTAGAGCGATCACTTAAGTCAGCTCGTACAGATTGTAAGCCCTGGGCCATCATATAAAAAGACTTCCACACAAGTTTATCATATTAATAGCTTCGTCTCTGTGAGACTTCTATGATTTATAGTCCCTCTGAGGACTCCAGAAATCCAGAACTTCTTGGAACATACCTACATATAAAAATATTGTACAGCTCACAACGCCAAAGTCCTTTTTTATAGAACCGGTCCAAAGATGCGCCTCAAAATTTTCCTTTCAAAAACGTCCAGGGCTCGCTCTTTCCTCTTAGTCAGTACCTACTCACGTCTCAGCTGCGTATTTGAGCGTGTTTCTAGACAGCAGTCTGGATTTTATCCGATTTTGGAGGCGGAAGAAACAGCGATTTGCGCTCTCTACAATAAACAAGATAAACAAAATACATTACATTAAATGTAATATGCCTATATAAAATACATTATATTAAATTTAATTAACTAACTAACCATCACGCCGTTTCCCCGCAGGGATAGGCAGAGAGGATTGAATGCAACACTCTTCTATCCTGGCACACCACTTTTGCTTCGGCCACATTTATACATTTTCTCATACAAGTTCAACGGTTGTTGCGGCTTTTAACAGGGCCATCCTCAAGTACCTGTAGTATCTGATCATGCCAGATATTTCGCGGACGCCCTCTATTCCTGTTGCCTTCAACACTCGCTTCATATAATTATTTTCTTAACCGCCCTTTCCTCGTTCATACGTTCCACATGACCAAGCCATCTCAGCACTCTTTTCTTTATTCTATCTACCACACTACATGGTGGATACCAGCATTGCATTCACGTCTAATTTGTTCATTCCTCACTCTATCGACCAAAGATATTCAATTCAATTCAATTCAATTCAATTTATTTCACGATAATATGTACATGACAAACAAAATGTTTAAGGCATACATATTAGGAAGTATATATCAAAAATGAAAATATTTAATAAATTAAAAATAACATAAAATCTGGTCAAAGGTGTAGGAGAATCCCGCTTCGGAAAACCCCCTCAGACACATGGAATATATCAATACCCAAAGCAATTTTGTTCAGCATAGCTGTGGCTCTTCCAACAGGCATAACCATCGGCAGGTTGGTCCTGTATATTGGAATGTGAAACAATCTATGCTGACGATGTCTAGTGTAATTATCAGGAACATACAAACCAATGCTCTGCATAATTTCAGGATTATCGATCATACCGCGCAACAATCGATAAAAATGTGTAATCAAATACACATTCCTTCTAGTCTCTAGACTATTGTAGCCAAGCATACCCTGGAGAAACTCGGTTGGGTAAAGCCAAGGATAATGCCCGTACTCTCTCATGTAGAGATATCTGTATATGTATAATACATTAGATTAAATATGACTACATATAAAGTATGTATCTAAGATGTAATCGATAAATAAACGAAGGGTAAATAATTTACGAGAGCAAAACACCAGTATATTGATAATAAACGGTTAGAAAATATACTCAGGGGACAAGGGATGAATCTGTGATGAAATAAGGGCGCGCCGAGTATTTATTTCACTCTCCCTCGTGCGGTAGCGGGATAATGCAGGGGTTGGGGGATGATCGGAGGAACTAATCAATGTGCATGCTAAATCGCTCAAAACATGGTTAGTGCGCGCCAACACTCATTAAACTCTTGCTTGGGGGATGAAGAAAGGGAATTTCTTATACTGCCTGTTTAACCCTTTAAGAGGGGTGATTTCACTTAATAAGTAGGAATAAATTTTTCATAATAATAGGTACTCAGTGAGTGTAAATCTCGCATTTTTTAAATTTATTTCTTATGTTAGTTAATATTACAGTTTGTGTATTAACTAGTATTTAACACTTTATATTCTTAAATCTATTACTAAAATTATTATTATTATTAAAATCCCATGTCGTGTCAAAATGGATATTAATAAAAAAGGGCAAAATACAGAATTAATGAATATGTTATTAAATAAAAGAGACTTATTTTGATTTTGGTAATATTTGTATTTTTTCTTGTATTGTATAGTATTGTAGATTTGTATTTGAGTTTATAAGATCTATTGTAATTAATTAATATGAATGTATTTCTGGTAAATACAATTTATTTGTATATATATGTATTGATGCACCTACAGACAAATATCAATGTGATGTTTTGTGGGTCTGAGATGTAAAAAAAAAAAAAAAAAAAAAAAAATAAAAACTAAAAATAAAAATTCTAACTAACTACCGCTGGCACTGAAATATGTTGGTAATTCAATAAATAGTGGTTTATAAAAAAATAAAAAATAAAAATATATACTATCCATAATAACCTATATATTTACATTTATATCTAATCTAATCTATGGTACAATCTGTAATTAATAATACATCTTATGCTCTACAGTTCTATATTATTTTTACAATAATTATAGCATTTGTTTTTAAATTTGTTCATCTTATTTATAATCTTCGTGCTTTCTGGCATCTCATCGTATATTTTTACACCTCTGCACATTAAACAATTCTGTGTACATACTTTTTTCTTATATGGTAATCTTATTCTATTCCTATTTCTGGTGTTATATGTATGTATATCACTATTTACAATAATTTTGTTCGAAAAATATTTTGATATTTTGTTATTGATAATTTTATGTATAAATATGAGAACGTTATAAATATGTAAGTATTTTTTTTAATTTCCATCCAATTGAGTGCTTTTCTCTTTTCTTCAATTCTGGTGTATTTACTTTTTTCACTTGTTTTGGCATCTGTTATATTTATTTATATTCTCCAAAGGTTCAAAAATCCTTTCTCGTTGATTTCACGATACACCTACATGATTTTCTCAAGCCTGGGTGTTTTTGTGGTATGTCTCGCTACAGTATTTGGACCTAATGGCCCGTTGTAACGTTATAAATTGAAATATAATTAATGTTTCAAAACGTACATTTATGCGGTGGAATGCTAATACGGAGGTTGGAGTGAAACGGTGCACGTGGCACCGGTTGCAACGTGTGACTGACGTCAAACAGAACTGGTCCCACACACTAATTGAACATGGTTATGCAGAAAAGCGCCAGGCCACAGTAAGGTCAAAGTTTATTTTTATTAATTATATTTATAATGTCACCACAAAATTATTTTGCTGTTTTTGAAGAAGACGTTGTTTAATACTGTTGGGATTTTGTACCAACTAACTAACTGACTTACCATCACGCCGTTTCCTCGTGGGGGTAGGCAGAGAGGATAGAGCGCCATATTCTTCTGTCCTGACATACAACTCTCGCCTCACCCACATTCATACATCATCGCATGCAAGCTCGCCGGTTGTTCAGGCTTCTAACAGGACCATCTTCCAGTAGCTGGTTAATCTGGTCATGCCACGTCTTCCGCGGTCGCCCTCTCTTTCTGGCGCCGTCAACACTTGCATCATATATCTTTCTTACCATTCTTTCCTCATTCATTCGCTCAGCATGCCCAAACCACCTGAGCGACCCTATTTTTATTCTACGTTTTATGCTACGATCAGCTTTACATTCATTCCTAATATCTTTATTCTTTACTCTATCATACATGGACTTGCCACATGTACCTGGGTGAATTCACGTACTTTGATTGATTTTTATTTTTTTCGCAATTAAAAAAAAATTACGTCGATTTTTAGATTTAAGCACAGCATTCGATAACGAAGACTTTGATATTAACTTTAATTATCAAGGCATGCAATTTTTTAATACTTTTCAGTAGTTTTATTAATAGAAAGAAAATTTCTCCGAACGGGAATGATGTAGAATGAGGTATAATGTAATGATTTTTTATACTCAACAAATAAATAAAATTATTTTAATAAGCAGCATCTTTCTTTATTTGGCTTTATCTTATTACGATACATTCGTATATATTAGGATCAACATTTTAATGGCGTACCTACATAACTAGAAGTCGTATAAGCTAATCAACATTATAACCAACTCAAAACAAAACTCCTTTATGTACAGATCCACAAATTCATTTAACACAAACTATCACCACATTGACATTTTCAACGCAACAATAAGAAACATAAAACAAACAATATCTACACTACCGCACCCAAACTAATTTGTACATTATATCTTCCCTTCTACTCCCGTCCCACATTCCCCTCCACCCTCTCCACTCGCTATTAATGTATGTTAAAGTAAATTTTTAAATTCAGTGGAAAATTTTTAAGATTGTTTTGCTGTTAATTTTTCCCAAAACAAAATAAATAAATAAACACACAAATACACACACTCACACAAACTCACTATTGGACATGTTTTTTCTTATTTTTTTATCGATTGTATATATGTGTTTTCTTGTAATTGGCCCAAAACTCTGTACATCAATTATTGTTTTTTTCAAGATTGATTAATTATATGGCTGTAAGAAAACCAATAAATGAAAATAAAATAAAAATAGTATAGGTATAATCATTATTCTTATATTATGGTATACCTACACAATAAAACGTTTTAATTTAGGCACTAATACACAAACATTTTATGAACTCAAACAATCATGACAAAAAAAAAATATTTTAAGAAAAATTGTACTTCGTTTGAAATCAAATGATATAATTTTAGTAAATTATAATTAGGTAAATATTTTTAGATAGATCATGGTTCTGTAATTGGAATTTAATTGGATGATTTCAACTTATTATTCTTTTTCGATATTCGTAAAGTAATCTCTGATGCCTTTCCTAGTTTGACAACTCCAGAAGTAGATGCTCCCATACTTGTAATATTTGAAAGAACTCTGGTTTGTGGACTGGTTGTTTTACTCGATGTCAGAGTAGCCACATATTTATTTATTTATTTATTTCAAAAAAATCCTTGTTTACAAATAAAGGTACTTAATACTAGTTTAACAATAAAATATAAGATAAATTACACTTTTTTTTTGTTAAATTTGTGGATTATGCCACTCTACTAGGCTACGCCTGTCCCAGAGTGGCGTTATAGAACACAATTATAATATTTTTTTGAATTCGTCAATAATATTTGTTTTCATAAGGTAGTAATTATGTATCTAAAAAGTATCAAGAGCAATGTTAGTGACATGTTGAGTGAGTCATAAGTCCAAGTGTAAATATGTGTAGAATATTGTTTAATGTAAAAAGGGTTAAAGTTTTGTTAAAGATTATTTTTTATTTTCCTTAATTAATTTATTTATTTATGTAGGTATATATTTTTATTTATAGACATTATTATGCAATTATAGTAAGTAAATTTTCAGCTGCTGTTCTACCTTTGGAGGTAAGCCAGTTGTTTGCTAAAGCTTTTATTTTATTAATTGAGTTTATTCTGATTGTCGGGAAGTCTGTTTTAAATATGTTAATTTTTCTGTCCACGTGTTGTCTTAGTTTTTGGTATTTCATCAAGGTTTCGTAATGCTTGTCTAGTGTTATATTTACATACATGTAATATATGTTATGGTTTATATTAGCGATGCACCGAATGTGAGTTCTGCCGAACGTCGAATTCGGCCGAAATTCGGTCAAATTTCGTGCGCTTTTGCCCGATGAACAAGTCAGAAAGAATTTATTTATTTATTTATATAGGTATATATTTTTATTTGTAGACATTATTATGCAATTACAAGTAAATTTTCAGTTGCTGTTCTACCTTTGGAGGTAAGCCAGTCCTTCATCACTTCGTCGAGTTTCAGGAAAATTAGACTGCGCTATTTGGAGGAATCCTAAATGTTTTCTACGCACACATACGCATCCACGTCTAAGGTACCAAACAAGACAATATAAAAGAAATGACCCGAATATGGATTTTTTGACGAAAAAGGAAAATTTTGCGTATTTTTTTATCAAACCTCGCACATCGCGGTGCAGTAGACGTGTTCTTCATATAAAATATAAAATGTACCAATACCGATACGGTGATCTATTGTAATCTCGGACCCTTATCGAGCCCGGATCGGCTGCTATCGGGCGGAGCCGATCTTCGCTCGTGAAAAGCGAGCGAGACGGAGCGCCCGCGCGCGCGAGGGCGAGGGGGACGGCGACGGATTTATGGCTCTTCTTTATTCCGGACAGGATCGGACGTCGCACATTCGGGTCGGCAGTGCGCGTACTTGAAAAAATACTTTTTTTTTACATCAAATGGAAACTCGATATCCAACATTTACTAGACAAGTGAAGCTGTGACTAAATTCTATAAAACGCAACCCTTAGTTTTTAAAAGTACAACAATGTTGGTAAATTAAATTTTTATTCGCTTGTTCCCTGACTTTTTCACGAAGGTCGCTACTACTTAGTTTGTTTGTCTAGTCTTAAAGTAACTAACTAACTAACTAACTAACTAACCATCACGCCGTTTCCCTGCAGGGGTAGGCAGAGAGGATTGAACGCCACACTCTTCTATCCTGGCACACCACTTTTGCTTCGGCCACATTCATACATCTTCTCATACACGTTCTACGGTTGTTGCGGCTTTTAACAGGGCCATCCTCAAATACTTGTAGTACCTGATCGTGCCAGGTCTTTCGCGGACGCGCTCTATTCCTGCTGCCTTCAACATTCGCCTCATATATTTTCTTAACCATCCTTTCCTCGTTCATACGTTCCACATGACCAAACCATCTCAGCACTCCTTTCTTTATTCTATCTACCATACTACAGCCAGCATTGCATTCACTTCTAATTTGTCTTAAAGTATGATATCTTAAAAAGAATATGCAATAGCTCTCGTTCCGTTTTCAAAATTAGCATGATTTCAAAATTGCAATGAAGCAAAATAAAAACATCGACTTGACGCATTTTGTACAAAATAAAATATAGGTAGGTACTCTGAAAGATCAGCTTCACTGTTAGCCACTAATACTGCATCGTCTGCGTATAGTAGGCAGGATATGGTGAGTCCGTCCATTTTCGCTCCAACTTCTAGTTCCTTCAGTTCTTCCATACAATTACCCAAATATAGGTTGAAAAGCCATGGTAACATTATGCATCCCTGTTTGACACCTTTTGTAATATCAAACCATGATGTGAATGCACCATTAATTCTCACGCAAGCACTACTTCCTTCATGGGGGATGCAACTGCCTGTACGAGTTTACTCTTCACCACGTATCCAGACAAAACCTTCCATAACTTTCGTCTTATCACTCCGTCATGCGCTTTTTGGAGATCCACAAAGGCACAAAAAAGTTTTTGGTCCTTTGCCAAAAACTATTCCGTCATCTGACACAGTGAGAAAATCTGGTCCACGCATCCTCTTCCACTCACGAACGCTCCTTGTACATCCCACACCTTTTCTTTCGTTGTCAGCCTCACTCTTTCTATCGAAATTCTCGCGTACAGTTTGCCAACAGAATTGAAAATATTTTAAAATAATATTTAGATTTTTTTTTAAATTTAAATCAGTTTAAAAATTAAAAATAATAATTAATATAAATTAACTTTGTTTAAACCACTTATTTATTGAAAAAAAATCAACATGTTTCAAAGCCAATGGCTTCTTCATCAGGAAAACAAAAATAATTAACAAAATAATAATTGATTATTTTTGTTTTCCTGATGAAGAAGCCATTGGCTTTGAAACATGTTGATTTTTTTCAATAAATAAGTGGTTTAAACAAAGTTAATTTATATTAATTATAATTATGTTACCACAAAATAAATTTGCCACATTTGAAGAAGAAGTTAAAAATAATAATTATTGCATTCATTGATATATCGCATACGTCATTGGTGTTAATCATCAATCAATATATATTATTCTATATGTAACAATGTCCGTCAATAACGCTACCGGATGGTTCAAATAGCAATGAGGTATATTAGAAGCAAAAAAACATGTATCTATTTAATCATGTAGGTGTACGTCACTAACATTATCAAGACACTACGCTACCCTAGATGGCGCTGTTCTCACAGCCTTGACTGGCGGCCTGACGAGTTACAGCTAGTTATGTATAGTTTTGTGAGTTCCAAATATAATATATTGCACAGTAACTGACGTAAACAACGTTGTGACAGCTAGACGACGGCGATGCGCCGATACGAGGAGATGGGGCGGCAGCGCGCCACTGGAGCGATCTGACCCCTCGGCGCGACGCTATTGGTGCTCTGTCAGGGCAATAAACATAAATAATTTTATAACAATATTTTATCTAAATAAAATAATCCAAGCTGGGATTGTTGAAACGATTGATTTATTATTACGGACAAGATTAAGAGAGGTGCGCGTGAATATCGAGAAGAGCAACGCGATTCCGTGGGTTTTTTTTATCTACTACTTCTTGATTTTTTTTTTAATTTCCGACTACTGTAGCGAGCAAGTTTCACCTCTTTTCATACAAAAAAATCAGTCAGGATAATCGGAAATGATTATTTTAATAATATGCAACCACCGGGAAACGAATCAATATTGTATGAATGAAACGTAAACGGCATTTAGCATTGATTCAATATTTTTTCCTTTCAAAATTTATTCATACTAATATTAGGTCCTTACATATGAAATTGGCGTTTTGCCGTACTGGCAAATTTGATCTCGAATATCTTCTCTTTGGTAAGGAATTCCAAATCCAAATTTATACAGCTATTTACTCATGTATTTGTGTTTTGAAAATTATAATTCATTTGTTTTTTCCTCAATTGTTTTTTCTTTGCGTCACTCAGTTTACAAAATGAAAAACTTGAAATATCGCGTTATTTACGAGTACGAGTTCCACCGTGGCACCAGTGCTGCAGAAACGGCTCGAAGGATTAATGATGTGTATGGCGACGGTGCCGCAAAAGAAAACACAGCGCGTTTTTGGTTCCAACGTTTTCGTTCTGGAAATTTCGACCTGCAGAAAAAGCCCCGTGGACGGCCGGAGACCAAAGTTGATAATGAAGAATTGAAGGCTATTGTGGAAGCGGATCCATCGCAAACCACATCCGAGTTAGCTGCAGGCTGCGGTGTTAGTGATAAAATTGTTTTAATCCACTTGAAGCAAATTGGTAAGGTGAAAAAGCTTGGAAGGTGGGTACCTCACGAATTGAGTGAAGCAAATCAACAAACGCGCGTTGACTGCTGCGTTGCATTACTCAACCGGCACAATAATGAAGGGATTTTAAATCGAATCATTACCTGTGATGAAAAGTGGATCCTGTACGATAATCGGAAGCGCTCATCGCAATGGCTGAACCCTGCCAAACCAGCCAAACCATGCCATACTAAACGCTAATTTCATATGTAAGGACCTAATATATAAATAGGTAAGGTTCGTAAGTTTTGATGAAGGCATAATCTCCGAAGCTACTCATCCGATTCAAAAAATTGTTTCACCAATATTTAGAATAAATCTTCAGGGTGGTTTTAGGTTATATAAACAGGAGGGACATTCGTGGTGACCTATTTTACAACTAAAGTCGACAAAAAAATTGTCGAGCAAATTTTTTACGAACGCTGCCTTGACGGTAAGAGATATTTAAATACTTTCTACACAAAAGTTGTAAAACTCGAAGAGTTCTATAAAAAAATCCGCGACAAAATATATATTTATATGTTAAGGTACTACAATACTACGCATGCGAAGCCGCGTGGGTAATATAATAAAATATTCAAAATATTTTGCGAACAAATTCATTAATAAAAAGTATATTTAAATGATTGATCCGACACCACCCTTCTCTCCTATCCATAAACCCCACCCCTCTTACCACCCATCACCCTATTTTTTTTTAAATAGAGTTGTGAATACGAAATATATTTTTTTAACTTTTCAAAATTTATTAATGCAAATCAATAAATCATAATATCGTACACCAATAACATGCACCACACAACGTAAAATAAATATTTCAAATTTAATAATCTGTATAGTTAAACATGGCAAAAAAAAATTTCAGATTTTCACGGCCGATCGGAATCTTGTGTGTAGATTTCTGGGATATTCTGCCGTATATCTAACCTCTCTGGACGATTTTTCGGATCCCTTTGCAGGGTCCAGCATCATCCTGTCGGTCAGAGAGGTCAGTTATACACTGCAGAATATCCCAGAAAACTACAGAATAAACATGGCATATCGTAAAGTACATTATTCATAGCCTGTGTTCCACATCAAAACAACACAAAGAACAAAAAAAAAATGTATATATTTTCAAACTAAGCTTGTGCTACGAAAAATGGACTAACTTGATGGTCTTCAAACCATCAAACCACAAACCTACGGATCGCTAGTTGAGAATCTTAACCACTAGGCCAACAAAGTTCTCTAAAAATATGTTTTGACACGTTTCAACGATTACAACTCTTCAAAAAATTTATTGACAATTCCGTAGCTCTTCCAGTCAGTATATATTGTTCATTTATCTTGTAACGATTTATTATTTTGTTTTCAATCGTAATATTTCGTAAAGGTCTCGCACGGTTGGATTTTTGAAAAAAAAAATGTACACCAAGGATTCGAACTGCGCCCCGTGGAATGCGCCAGGAATCCGAAGCGCGCACATTAATGTCTGGAATATCTCCATATCTTATTTATTGTCCGCCATCTTTGTGTTATCTTTCTATTTCCCTGGACGTATTGGCTACATATACAGGAGATGTACTTCCTACCCACCCTATTGCCCGAAGGGTAGTTTTTTTTTAAAAGCCGTGAAACTTCTTTTTAGAGAGATCTACCATTACGAAAATATCTCTAAACAACTCGTTTTTCGTAACCATACATACGTGGTATATTTTTCTTTTCATTATGTTCTTGGCTGAACAGTCATGGTCACAGCTGAAGATGCGACAGCCAAAACGACCCACCGATGTCATCTTTTCTGATCTGCAGCATCACTGACGAATTTCAGAAGATAACCATTAATTAGTTGACCAGATCTGTGTATAATTTTCATTTATTATATTTATTTATACAGTAGATACATAATAATAATGTTTTTTTATAATAAATTGAACGTATATTATTACATTTTAAAGACATTAATACTCCTCATAATATGAGCCAATAGCTCGAGCATATGGGAGGAGTATTTACAAGCAAAATTAAAGTACAAAAGCAGAAACCATTTAGAAGTACTAATTTTTATTATACAGAAACCATTTGAGACACGTGGGCAATGTTACAATACATCGTTGTCCAAAATCAAGAATTTGACTTCTTTCTTAAACTGTTCGTATTTTGGAATGTTTGTTTCTTGAAATTTGTTTTGCGACAACAATGTGTTGTACCATTTAACTCCCAAGTATGTATAGTGATGTTGCGCTATGGTGGTTCTTAAAGTCGGTATCTTTATTTGCCCCTTTGTTCTACATCTATTACTTATACAGTCCATGGGGTGGGATTTATTTATAAAATAATCATTATAATAATAATAATAATAATTGGATAATTTGTATAGCGCCGTTTTCGCGAATACTCACCTCAAGGGCGCTTTACACAGAGAAATTATTATCTTACAAGACAACTTACTGCTAGAAAAGAAAAAACTTATTTACTATTACTTGTTCACTAGGTGGCATACAAGAAGTGGAATTAAAATTGAGTACTATAATAGTTTGTGAGTCCCTGAAAGAATTATGTGTTTTCGCGGAGTGCACAATAGGAGTGGAAAACATTATCTAGCGTTGTTGTGGTCAGATTCTATAGGTTTTTATAGGATTGTCTAAATAAATGCTAGTAGCTTGTTGGTCTTGTGGTTAGGACACTGGACTCGTGATCCAAAGGTCGCTGGTTCGAACCTCACTCCAGACTAGCAAGTTAGTCCTATTTTCATAGCAAAAGCGTTTAGCTTAGTTTGAAAATAGTATTAGTAATTCGACTGCAATGTCAAAGCCCCAAAGCGTGGAACTCTTTGCCCTCCCTGATAAGAAACACGGATTCGGAGACTTTATTTAAGAAAAGACTTAAAACGCACTTGTTTACAAAATCTTTCCCAGAACCTTTTTAATATTCGTTGTTTTTTTTTTACTATTTTATGTTTTGAGATGTTCTTCTTTCTCTTTTCTTTTTCATTTTGTTATTCTATGATTTTAGTATGTAGGAGTTTTTTGCGTGTAAAGCGCCCTTGAGGTGAAATTTTCACAAAAATGGCGCTATATAAATAATCTAATATTATTATTATTATTATAAAGCTGTACTGAGCTATGTAAAGCACCAATCTAGACCTATAAACCTATTATACCTATATGGTTTCTGATTTCATTGGCGTTTCGAACAATGCCACTATCGAAATCCGGATTAATTAATTAATTAACAACATCTTAATTAATTAATTAATTAAAAGGGTCGTCAGTACATAGAAAGCCAATGTGAAATGTGAAAAAAAATATAATAGAAAAGGAGTCACTAAGACGCTTGTGTGGAAAACCTTTGGTCGATAGAGTGAGGAATGAACAAATTAGAAGTGAATGCAATGCTGGCTGTAGTGTGGTAGATAGAATAAAGAAAGGAGTGCTGAGATGGTTTGGTCATGTGGAACGTATGAACGAGGAAAGGATGGTTAAGAAAATATATGAGGCGAATGTTGAAGGCAACAGGAATAGAGGGCGTCCGCGAAAGACCTGGCACGATCAGGTACTACAAGTATTTGAGGATGGCCCTGTTAAAAGCCGCAACAATCGTAGAACGTGTATGAGAAGATGTATGAATGTGGCCGAAGCAAAAGTGGTGTGCCAGGATAGAAGAGTGTGGCGTTCAATCCTCTCTGCCTACCCCTGCAGGGAAACGGCGTGATGGTTAGTTAGTTAGTTAGTTAGTGCAACATTATTTTTATTCATCACCGTCATAAATGGATTCATCACATTCGAATTCAAGGTTAAGCATGATTACTTGAATTTTATTACATTTATGTGCAATAAATTAAATAAAAGTAAGATCCAGCCCTGCTGATATATTTGGCACAGCCCTGACTCCGTGCGGTACCGGTGGATACATTACAAATTCTCAAACACGGGGTCTATATCATATTTCAGGGTTGACAAATTTCGTCATGTCTCACAAAATCCAGATATTGTTTAAAATTATCAGTAATTAGTAATTAAAAAATATACCCAATAATAATAATAATTACGAATGTCCATCCGTAACCGTGACTAGAATCCAATAGCTGAACTCATTTCGTTTTCATTATTAAATAAAATGAAAACATTATTTCGTTTTCAAAATTAGTTCACATAAAAGTTTATGCTTTAGATTGATTTCCCTATACACTTATTTGTATCGACTGATTAATATATAACTAACAGTTAATGAATTAATGTAAAGATGAATTTCAAAAATGAAAAATCCATCGTTTTTGACGGGATATAGCTAGTATTAAATAAATAAATAACTAGAGTTATATATGAGTAATATCTTTCAGTTTTACAGCGTTAAAGGACTTTGTTTACGCCACTTTTGATTAATGGGTGTCAACCGGTTTTGATATCACTGTGTTTTCGCTAGGACGAACTCAAACTTACAAGGATGTTAGCAAAGCTGGTTGTATGTCAGCCCTGAACAATTTACCTCATGTAGGTACAAAGTATCAAACATATTTTTTAATTTATTTTTTATATTTTTCAAATTTATAGCATTTTAACTTTGTGGTTTGACGTAATTAATTAGTTGAAAACTTTCTATTATCTATTTGGAGTATTTTTATGTATATTTTATATACACTTGGTATATTTTTTTATGTATTTAAAATTAACAGATATGTAATAATATAATATACAATATGCAAATTGCAGCCTCAAAACAGTTAACCATGAAATGTTTTCTAAATTTGAGAAATTTTATAATTATAATGTCCTTTTTAAAATGGTTGCGCTTTACGAAACCCTTATAAAAGACAATTTAACATGTCGTCTCCAAAATTTTTCGGTAAAGTTTGTAATGTATCAGTTGGTAAAATACAATAGACAACGAATGACAGCTCGCTCCTCCTTCAACTTCGTTTTATTTTTATTTACTTTACACGACTTTATACGTTATCGTTATCATAAACGTAAAATGAAAACCTATATTACTATTATTTTCATAAATCTTCTCACTTTGAATTCTTTCTTCAACCTGCGGTAAGCAGAGAGGTTAGAACGCCGCACCGTCGCTACGCGACTCCCGGGACGAGGTGCGGACCCTCGACTTGCCAGCCCTGCCTTGAATATGAAACAAACCCGGGTCTGCCGTCTCGCAGGCAGCATGTCTAACCCATATATATTATAATTTCTGACTTTTTTTCGTCCAACAAAACGATCGGAGAATTTTTTCAAACATTTTTGAAATTCCATTATTTTAAGGCGACCCGTAAAGGCGTGTTTAGACACATCGCTTTTTCATAAAACATAAATGAGCGAAAATTTCGTTTATATTCGTAAATCAATACGTAATCCATTTTACTTGTATGATACTTTATGATACAATTATTATTATTACGTTAATAATGCCTAGGCATTTTCAATAATTTTTTTTGAATATCTTCATTTGAGGGGTATAAAAGCGAAGGCGGCAATATCCAAAAAAATATAAAATTGTTTTGAATGCAGCCCATCGAAGATTACTAGTTTAAAATGTACCTACTGTATTCTAGATTTTATGTATCTATCCCTTCTAAAGTCATGTTTCCTATATATTTAAAGGCTATTTTTCATATAAAATCTCGAATTCAGTACAGTAAAAATTTGTAATTCTCGATGATTGCATTAAATTTTTTTTGTGCATTAATGCACTGCAAAAACGCATATAACATATTATGCGTTTTTGCAATTATAGTACTTTATAATTTAATTATGTTATTAAAAGAATTCTTACCCGCTGTAATAGACCATTTTCCCATATAAAATATGATGTTTTATTTTTAGGAAATTTCACGACTTTTTTGGAAGCGACCTGTCGATTAATGCTAATATTTTCTTAATTATTGTAAATAATGTTCAGTTTATTACTTTTATACATGAATAGAGATCCTAACTAGGATATTGCCTTAAAAATGCAGTCTAGAATGTAAATTCTGATATAAATGAATAAAAAAAAACACAATTTTCGTAAAAAAAGCGCCTAAATATACATTTTCAGTAAATTCAGCCTTAATTAATGCTTATATTATGTTTTAAATTTATATTTTTAATTTTTATACTCATATTTTAATGCTTATACCTTTTATTGCTTTTTATACATGTACTTTATATTCATATATTTTATATTTTACTGCTTATTTCCGATATTGTTTAATGTATATACTTTTTGATTTTATGTAATATTCTTTATGTAAAAGCCTGTAATGGGCGTAAAAAAGTAAATAAATAAACAAATTAATTAATTAAACACGACGGCCGCCTGTCTAAACTGGCCTTTAGAGCGACTCCTTTCTCGGAACGTGCCGTACGAATTCCGATCCTATTTTGTCGTCGGTTTTCGTTTCGTTTTTGTACATCTTTTGTTTTTCAGGTTGTTTTCTGGTTATTTATCGTGTCAGATCAGTTAATGACATCATTGGCCGGGGTATTCCGAAGCGCCGCTTTTGTTGTAAAATAAAGATATATCTGTAATTTCGATCGTAAAACCCGAATTCCTAACGTCCCCGATCTCTATCGGAAATGTTCAATCTTTGCCTTTTACGTACGTAACTATTTACATGCTAATTTCGTGCGAATCTCGCCTAATATGATAAATAAAAAAATCATAACTACACCGTTCGCAGGTGGAGGATAGCTCAGTCGCTCAGATGGTTTGGGCATGTTGAGCGAATGAATGAGGAAAGAATGGTAAGAAAGATATATATATATATATAATGCAAGTGTTGATGGCGCCAGAAAGAGAGGGCGACCGCGGACGACGTGGCATGACCAGATTAACCGGATACTGGAAGATGGTCCCGTTAGAAGCCTCAAAAACCGGCGAGCTTGCATGCGAAGATGTATAAATGTGGATGAGGCGAGAGTTGTATTTCAGGACAGAAGAGTGTGGCGCTCTATCCTCTCTGCCTACGTAAGTTAGTTAGTTAGTTAGAATACCGCACTCCTCTGTTCTGGCAATCCTAAGGCACTTTTACCTCGTCCACTTTTACGCTTTATACGCATGCTCGTTATGGAATATTTGGTTTATTTATTTGTTTAAATATCTTCAAAATAAAACACTTTTTATAAATTTAGCTTGTAACGCTCCACTAGTTGAAACCCGTTCCTGGGCAGCTATATTTCTCAGTTTAATACTTTTTATCTTATTCTAGGTTCTGATCACAATCATATCAAGGTTTTAATCACAATGCCGACTCTGATGTACGGAAGTGAAGCCTGGAATTGGCAAAAAAGGAATGAAAGTAGACTGAATGCGATAGAAATGAGGTCACAAAGGCGCTTGTGTGAAAAATCTTTGGTCCATAGAGTGAGGAATGAACAAATTAGAAGTGAATGTAATGCTGGCTGTAGTGTGGTAGACAGAATAAAGAAAGGAGAGCTGGGTTGGGTCATGCGGAACGTATGAACGAGGAAAGGATGGTTGAGGAAATACACGAGGCGAGTGTTGAAGCCGTCCGCGAAAGACCTGGCACGACCAGGTACCGCAAGTGTTTAAGGATGCCTCAAAGCCTCAACAACATAACATATTTTTTAAGAAATTAAAATACAACATTGTTTACTTCTCACTGTAACACTTTAATTAAAAAGTTTTAATTAGAACGTTTTCGACGCTTACTGCGTCATCTTCAGTAATAAACTAACCAAATGAAGACTAATGACTACTTGTCTGGTCTGGTGTGGGATTGGAGTGGTGGGAAGGAGTAGGTTTGCGGGACGGGGCTAATATGGACAAGAGGGGGGGATGTAATATAGGGTGTTTGAATGTTGAGTGTATTAATATTAATTTATAAATTTTCTAAAATGTCTAGCTTCCTTCCTTTTCTGCATATACGGAGTACAGTTGCCGGCAAACTTCTTGAAATTCTTTGGCGTAGTGGGGGAATGCGCAGAAGACAAAATTTGGGTCTCTTTGGTGGAATGGTACATGCGCAAACTTCCCCCCTCTACGTTGTCATGGGTGAATCGATGGACTTCTGATCTTGCATGGTCAGCCATCACCGAGTTTATGCTGAAGTTCTTTGTTCCCTTTAGGCGTTCGTGTATTCGTGTGTGCATTTTGCTCCCAGTTTGCCCGATATAAGATGCTTCGCGGTTCTCACAATTAATTCTGTACACTCCTCAACAACCGTAGAACTTGTATGAGAAGACGTGTGAATGTGACCGAAGCGAGAGTGGTGCGCCAGGACGGAAGAGTGCGGCGTCCGGTCCTCTCTGCCTACCCCTGCGGGGAAACTCGATGGCTGGTCAGTTGGTCAGAGGTGTCGCTCCCCCCGCCCCGCGGCGCGGACCGTGGGAACCGGGCGGCCATTGATCACCGCCGATGTGTTTACGACGGACGCGCAAAGGCCAATCGCTGACGGCCATCTTGCGTGGATCATTATTTATTTAACGGCGCAGGTTGACACAGGGAAGGAATACGCCGATAAATTTAAAAATATTCAAATCGTTCCTAATTCGAATATCACGTTCCATGTTTAAATGATGTTCCTAATTTGAAATGTTCCCGCGCCACGGTGTCGCCCTGCGCCAGCGGCTGTTCAACCGTGCGGCCGTTCGATTATTTTTAATTTTTAAATAGAGATGCACACACGGAATACGTGTCACACCAATATTCTTACTATTTTCAAACTAAGCTAAACGCTTGTGCTATTAAAATAGGTCTAACTTGCTGGTCTGGAGCGAGGTTCGAACCCGCGATCTTTGGATCACGAAGCGAGAGTCCTATCCACAAGACCAACAAGCTATTCTTGTAGGTATATTTAGGTAGGCGCTTTATATCTCTCGTCTTAGGTGCGCCATTTTTCCTCTATATGTTAAAATTATTTTTGTTATCTGACAGTTCCTGGTAAAAACCCGTTAAAATTCGCATTATTTACTCATAGTCAATGAACTTTTAAGGCTTTCATTTGTTATACCTATGTGCCTATTGTTGCTATGCCTATTATTTTATTTTGAATGGTTCACAAACAATGAAAAACACACAACATCATATAGGTAATACAATTATAATACAATAAGTTTAAATGCTTTTCATCACTTAAATATGAACACAGCAAACATAGACATATAAAGTAAAGGCTAAAACATACACAAGAAAGAACAGAAAAAAAAGATTTTATAGAGTGGGCTTAAACAGAGTGAGACTGAACAAAATGACTAAACAGCTAATTTCCAAGTTTGGTAATAGTTCTCTTGTATACATGGAAATTGTCATGAAATATGTCAATATGTCGTTATGATTATTTTATATTTTGTTGTATGACTTTCATTTTATCTCCATTTTTTCTATTTATTTATTTACTTATTTATTCATTCATTTACGCCTAAATAGGCTTTTACATATGTAGGTATATAACAGTTATTTGCAAAAATAATATAAACAGAGAGAAAAACAAAAAAAAGAAAGTGTATATAATTTACATTATGGCGGAATGAAGCGCTCTCAGTATCGCGCCCCTATACTGTGACAGGCCAGAACCAAACACGTCCGCTATGTTTGTATAATTGTTACCTAACCTGTGTATTCTAGGTACTAGCGAGTTGTAGTGAGCGTTTGTTCTAGTATTGTCACAGTAAAAAGGCGTCGGCACTCGAGTAGTTCGACTGGGTACATGGAACATTATTAAGGACAAAATTTCAGGGCTGTGGTAATGCGAGTTTACAATTTTATATAATAAAATCAGATCGGATAAAACTCTCCTGTCCGATAGTGGCAATAAACCGGTAAAATATAATAAGTTTGTATAGTTAAGATTTTCTATTGGGATATGGAGACGGAAATTTATGTAGCGTAAAAATTTATGTTGAATTCTTTCTATTGTATGAACATGAGCATTGTAATAGGGACACCAGATAGATGAGTTGTTGTCCTATGTTGCCTATTCTACCCGCTCTCTCTATCGCCTTCTTTCTATAATATTCCTTGTTCTATAAGTTGTTATGCCTCGCCATTTGATTGATCGACATATTATCATAAATCTTTCTTTCACCAAAGTGAGAAACTAAGCTTCACATCTATATTGAGAAAATAGTTGTAACGATATTACACATAGTGAATACGAGAATCGAATAACCCTATCGGATGATAAATATATTGTTACTCTACGTTTGTTTTCGTTTTTTTCACAAATTTCTGGCAGCCACCGAATTAGTCTGAAACATCTACCACACCAGACACGGGTAATAACATCTTCTTCGAAAAATCGCCACAGTTTGAGTAATTCTTTCGAAAGGGGTAGTGGATAAATTAGTGTATATTATAGATATCTCACAGAGACGAAACTGTATTAATTATGGGAAAGTAGGTATAGAAGTCATTTGGGTGTACACAGGACTTATGACCTGTCTTTTTATGGTTGGCTTAAGTGATCACTTTACACAATTGTAACATTCGCCATTTCCACCCATGATAGAATATACCATGCTTATTCATTTTTGGAAGTTGTATATATGTTCAAATTGCGTGGAAAGCTTTCATATACGAGCTGTAAGCGCCTTTTCCATGCGGCCTGTACAAAGCCATTTTGATTCAGCCGTAAAAAATCAATGTAGATTTTCTCATTAGCGACATCTGTGGGGATTTAGGGGAATGAAAATGGCTTTGTACAGGCCGCATGGAAAAGGCGCTTACAACTCATATATGAAAGCTTTCCACGCAATTTGAACATATATACAACTTCCAAAAAATGAATAAGCATGGTATATTCTATCATGGGTGGAAATGGCGAATGTTACAATTGTGTAAAGTGATCACTTAAGCCAACCATAAAAAGACAGGTCATAAGTCCTGTGTACACCCAAATGACTTCTATACCTACTTTCCCATAATTAATACAGTTTCGTCTGTGTGAGATATCTATAATATACACTAATTGATTAATAATGTCTCTGTGACATAAATCCAGCACTGTTCTGAAAGATTTGAACAAACTCAAAATATTCTGGGTAGTGGATAGTTTGACAAGCGCTGACTTATTGGTCTCCAGATATAACAAATGATGAACGGAGATCTTTTATGATGATTCGACAATACACACAAGTACGCACACATACGTCAGATTGTTAAATATATAATATGTATTTTTAGTCTATTGATGCGTTAATTAAATATTACCATCTAGAAAATATAAACTGTGTCGTTAATAATATTTTTTAACGATTGTAGTGTAATTAGTTTTACATTTTTAATATAAAAATTAATTAAAATATATTACGACATGCTTGTTAATTTGAACGTGCTTCTAGCGACAAAGCATTTGCCTATCAGTTATCAAATGGTAGGTCCAATCTAGTCTCGAGAAACCTGTCCAGAGAAACCATTAATAGCTTTTGCTATGTTTTCATAGCAAAAGCTATTAATGTGCCTAGTTTTATATATGTTGTGTAAATTTTAATCATGTATACATTAACTCATAGTTAGTGCATATATGTAGGTATATGATAGTTAACGAATACCCACATTCTTGAAATTTAACACTTTGTAACATATACTTACATAAGCTTGGAGTTGGCTGAGAAAAAATCATCTTTTATAAACAAATCAATGTCCATCACAGCGAACACGCACACTACCAGCCAATGCTTTTGATTTTGTATATATGTCGCGAGGCTGGTGTCAAGTGATATGTATGTTGTAACTTTGATATATTTTGGCTTATATCTTAGAAACTATCCGATAAATACTGTGGTAGAGTGGTGTATGAGGAGTGCGTAGTGATAGTGTGAAAGAGATGAATGCATGCGGTAGGAAACGGGGGAAACGGGCGACGCCATTCGGGCACTGACGGTCGCACGCAGAGGATTGTTATAAATAAAGTGATAATTACTGAACAAGATCGGGTATTCAATTTCTTCCTTATTTCGAAGAAAACTTATCATACTCAGGAAGTGATTATACCACAAATACTTTTTTTTTACATTAATGTCAACAATAACTACCCTTAATGATTTACGTTCTCAAATTGTATGTAATTTATGTGATTATTTTTAAATATTTATTCAAAGTTTTCATACACATACATAGTATGGCGGCACACTACCGCCATCTGTGAAAATAAATAAAAACATATAATTGACCATATATATGACATATACAATTTTTAAATTTTGATTTTAATTTCTGTTGCTGCTCGATAGATATTTTTAATTCTGAGATGTCAAATGTTTTTTTTTACATCTTAGTTTTTCCATGGGTCAGTGATCACACATTGCTCAATAGGGATATATATTTAAAAAAAAAATTAATTAGAATAACCTACAATGTTCTTTTGAATACGACAACGTTGCATCAATAAGAGACATACGTTTTATGACTGTGTCCATAAAAGGGATAAATATTTTATGTGACTTTATGAGCATTATCACGTCATTTTATGAGCACCGCCATCTGCCGTCGTTAAAAACAATACTTATATTTGCACATGTATCGCAGGGAAAGGACCAACATCAATGTATGGAGGTCTGGAGCTAGTAACAAAAGTGGGGGCATCTTATGATTGCCCTGTTAGGAGATTTGAAATAATGAACTCAACCAATCAGAAAGCTCTAAAACGTAAACAAACGTTAAGATATTCACAATTATGAATAATGAGCTTTCTAATTGATTAAATTCATTAATTTCAAACCGTCAAACTTGAAACGTCAAAATCGGCGGCATCACAATGCTATAAAATAACTGTCAAGATGCAGAAATAGCAATATTTATTACTTCGGAATACGGCCAAGTATTTTTTTTTTCAAAAATAGAGATGCGAACACGCAATACGTGTCACATGAATATTCTTACTATTTTCAAAGTAAGCTAAACGCTAATGAATATTTTTACTATTTTCAAACTAAGCTAAAAGCAGTTTTAAATTGTAAAGAAATGAATAAAACCCCGTTTTCATGAGAGGGGATTTGATCAGAGCAAAAGAATGTCCCCTTGCATCTATTTAAGGCAAATTCTACATACGCAATATTCTAACTAACTAACTAACTAACTAACCATCACGCCGTTTCCCTGCAGGGGTAGGCAGAGAGGATTGAACGCCACACTCTTCTATCCTGGCACACCACTTTTGCTTCGGCCACATTCATACATCTTCTCATACACGTTCTACGGTTGTTGCGGCTTTTAACAGGGCCATCCTCAAATACTTGTAGTACCTGATCGTGCCAGGTCTTTCGCGGACGCCCTCTATTCCTGTTGCCTTCAACATTCGCCTCATATATTTTCTTAACCATCCTTTCCCTCGTTCTACGTTCCACTGACCAAACCATCTCAGCACTCCTTTCTTATTCTATCTACCACACTACGCCAGCATTGCATTCACTTCTGAATTTGTTCAATTCCTCACTATATCGACCAAGAGTTTCCATCACAAGCGTCCTTAGTGACCGCATTCCACCGCATTCAGTCTACTTTCATTCCTCTTTTGCCAATTTCCATGCCTCACTTCCATACATAAGGGTTGGCACTAGAACGCCATTATGTACCGCTAGTCTTGCTTCTTTTGACAGATTCTTATTGGCCATAATTGCATTTAGTGCACCATTAACTTTGTTTCCCGCAGTTACTCTCCTTTCGATATCATTCTCAGCCTTGCCGCCTCTACTAAACATACTTCCCAAATACACAAACTCGTTCACTTGTTCTAAGCATTCGTTGTTTATAATTACATCACACTTAGTCACTCTTTCGTCTCTCTCGAATACCCTAGTAAACAAAAAAATACAACAATTACTATAAAAGATACTGTTTTATAAATTTCGTATATAATATATATAATATGTATACATCTGTAAATGAGCATGCATGCCTATATACAGGGTCAGTTGGAAAACATTAATAACCTCGCAGGACTATACTCCTGCCTTGATTATGAGTCGAAGATGTTCAAGCTATTATGACTTAATATCAATAGACATGCGACATCAAAATTTGCATTTTTTTTTCAATATTTCTTACTTATTTTTGGTAAAACGTTGGATTATCATAACAGTAATTTATAACGAATATGTTAAATTCATTCCCTTTAATACAAGTCAAATAAAAAAATAAAAACCTTCGAATTCCAAATGGAAAATTTTCAGGGTTTTTATAATTTCATTCAACTTGTATTGAAACAAATGAATTTTTCGTAATCGATATAAGTTACTGTAATGATACTTCAACGTTTTACAAAAAATAAGCTTAAAATATTGAAAAAAAAATGCAAATTTGTTGTCGAATATCTCCATAACTATTGATATTAGGTCATAATAGCTTGAACATTTTCGACACATAGTCACGGCAGGAATATAGTCCAGCGAGGTTATTAATGTTTTCCAAATAACCCTGTATATTTTCATATATAATGTACACTGGTATTTAGATGTGTATAAGATTTTTATTTTATTGTAATAGGTGTAAGCCGTAGAAATATATATATTTTCAAGTTTGTGTTTACTGGGGTATTATGCCGTGTTGTTACGACGTTTCGGATCCCATTGCAGGGTCCATCATCAGGGCTGATGTGACATCAGCATCAACATCAGCCCTGATGATGGACCCTGCAATGGGATCCGAAACGTCGGCCCGAAAGGTCGGTAACAACACGGCATAATACCCCAGTAAACACAAACTTGAAGATTCTGAGTGGCCGTGAAAACCTAAGAACATATATATATATATTTTTAATTTAAAATATCATAGAAACCTAAAAGGTTTATGGATAACATTTTTACATGATTCAATACAGGAATATAATAATAATATAGCTTAGATACAAAGTGATTTTTTTTATAGTTGGCCGAGTTTTAGCATTTTTGTCACATCTCTTTTGAATTTGTCAGTGGTCAGTTGTTTGGTCTGTTGTGGCAGGTCATTGTATAGTTTTAATCCGTTGCAAATTAGTCGGGATTGTCCCATTTTTATTTTGGCGTGTGTTACGTGATAGTTTTGAGCCATTCTAGTGTTGTGTTGGTGTATTTTGTGTAATTTTATGTCTTCGTCTTGTATTTCGCGACGATTTTGTAAATAAATAAATGAATTAGCCACACATTTGCGCTACATTCAGTCTACATTCGTTTCTTTCCTGCCAGCTCGTGCCTCGACTGAATTACCGCACTCAAAGCGCTTTTCAGTCGACGGTGGTCGTCCATTTTCCGATTTCTAGCCGAAGTTTTTTGCGCGGCATTATCCGATGTATCGCGTATAAGCATTTCCTTCGAATACCGGGCGCCCTTGCGCGTGCGCCAACTGCGAGTGTGTGCAGCAAGAAAAGTCACGCACGCACACACGCGCGCGCTATAAATACGTATATCGAGCCGTCCGGTCCGGAGCAGCCTCCGAGATGATGGAGATGGGACCTCGGATGTTCCCTCTGGCCAGGGGTCGGCAACTTTTATAGCGTGCGCCAATGTTGCATCAATTTCTTTTTAAATCCTTTATGTTAACTTCACCTGCCTAGGATCAACAGTGACCAACGCAAATGACACATCAACCGAGATAAAACGTAGAATCATCATCATCATCATTTTTGGCACTACAACCCTTGGTGGGTCTTGGCCTCCTCAATAATTTTCCTCCCCTCATCTCGGACTAGTGCCAGCTCTCTCCAGTTTCGAAGCTCTAAGGCAGAGATGTCTTTGAGTACGTTGTCACTCCATCTTAATTTTGGCCTTCCTAAGCTCCTTCGCCCTATCGGCCTTGAGTTCAGCAGGGACTTTGGTGTTTGATGCTCGGACATTCTCTCCACATGACGCATCCACCGAAGTCTTCCCAGTTTTATAAATTTTGTGACATTTGGCTCCTTAAACAGAATATAGAGCTCATTGTTGTAACGTCTGCGCCAAAGTCCATTTTGTAGAACCGGTCCGAAGATACGCCTCAAAATTTTCATTTCAAAAACGTCCAGTGCTCGCTCATTCCTCTTAGTACCCATGTCTCATCTGCGTACGTGAGCACTGGCCTAATAAGCGTTTTGTACACTAATATCTTGGTGTTTCTGGACAGCAGTCTGGATTTTATTTGCTTTTGTAGGCGGAAAAACAGCGATTTGCGCTTAAAAAAACATACATATAGAATACACGTGGCAAATAAATGTTTCTTCGGTTCACAAAAGTTACCATCCATGTCCTGTATTAATATATGGCTCTGAATGCTGGGTTTTAAGTAAAAAGGATGAATTATAATATATCCTTGTATTTGAAAGAAAAATACATATTGCGTCTAGTAGGTACGGATAAACGGAGTTTAGAGAATACGATACAAGGAGGAGGTCTACAATATTTCGTCGCTGTAGGTATATATAACAAAGCCGATGTGCCGTTTAGTACATTCTGAGATGAACGAATCAATTTGTAAATTTTTCATATAAATAATGGAGACATACTAAAAAAAAACTTTGCCATTCATCTGGAAAATCTTCCTAGTAATTACTTAAAATATTTTTTATAAATCTAGTCTGTGCAATTATTTTTTAATACAGTTTCATTCGTTTATCTCAGAATGTACTAAAACGGCACATAGGCTTAATTATACATGCGGCGTCGATTTACAACGAGCCCAACATAATACAATTTATCAAAATTTACCTACCGCTAAATCGGAAAGCTCTTAATTTTTATTTTGTTCCAAATTTTCACGGAAATTTAATTCACAATATGTCGCACTATTCACTCGTCTGTGGAACACTTTATACTCGTCTGTTAAATATTCGCAGGTCTGTGGTCGCACTTATTTCCGGACACCCGTTAGGTTCTCGCTGGTATTTATTTATTTATTTATTTGTTCACGCCCGTTATAGGATTTTACTTGTAAAATTTTCGTAATATATAAATATTTATATAAAAACAATATCGAGTATAAGCAGTATCTACCTACATCAAGATATATAAATATAAAGTCATATCACGTATTATATAATTAAAAAAATGGAAAAATATAACGTAACATTAAAGAAGTATATAGAACAATATCTGATATTAAATATAAAAATATGAACAGAAAATATAAAAATATCAAGTAAATTTATAAGTAGTAAAAGGTATAGGTATTAAAATATGAGTAGGTATGAGGTATTTCACTTTTATCTGTGACTTTCACTAAACGTCAAAACAAACTGACTCTCGGTAGATACTCTCGTAAATTATGTCGCTGGTTAATTATCGCGCACGGGATCGTCACAACAACGTAACTGTGTGCGCAGGTGCCTGTCAGTCTCTTTTATAGTTGATATCGTTTCGCGGTGTTTCCAGAAGTATTCCAGAGCTTCATATAAAACGATAAAAACCTTATATTACCTGATGTTACTTTATGTTTGCTTGAATATTTTCTCTATGAATTTCTCTTGAATATTGACTCATAATCAAGGCAGGAATCCACCTGTAAAGTATTGTGGACTAGCTCTGTTACATCCTGTATAATACTTTAAAAAGTAAAAAATATTTTTCAGGAATTTGAACATTTAATTACCGGTAATTTGGTAATGGAATTTAGCCATATTTACCAGTCAATTGATTAACCAGAAACCGGTTACGGAATTTAATTATTATTATATTAATTATCTTTTCTTAAGGGTGAAGAACTAACTAAACATTTAATTTATTCTGAAATATCGTAGGTACATCTTACTAATCATCAATTTTACTACTATTTCAAGATAATGATAAAACTGCAGCGTGTTAATTTATTAATTAAAAACCGTCAAATCTAAAATCTGATCAAAACAAAATTTAAACAAAATAATTTAATATTTACCACTTCTGGAAAAATACTTCTTACTCTTTCTTTTTTCAATAAGTGCGAACGGGACATATTATTATAGAAGGTACCTAATTTACAGTCCCCGCAACGGGTGTGAGTGAGATATGGCCGAATTTCCCGAATCACTTCGTGAATCTCCGTGAGTTTTCCGGCCAAAATTGGAAATGCAAATTATTCCAATCCAATGTTACTTTTTCCCCTACAAGCGTTTGTCAACAACGGCGAACAAGCGTATCCGGTAAGAATACCGCGCAGAGCAATGCGAGAATTAAAATACAACATCTAAAAGTGCAAAATTCTCCGCAAAAGGCGCGCACATACGCCGTTTTCATTTCTCACGCCTCTGGCGTTCCAAATCGGAAGACGTTCGTGCATTTTATATTTCGTTCGAAAATCAAATATTCCTCGGACGGAATTTGTAGTCGTCGCCCGCCCCAGCTCGAAAAGGTCGTAAGACGACTTGGATAAAAATTCACGCGATTCTGACGCTTATCTACGCCCGTGTCTGATGCGCGTTTCGCTCGAGGCGTTTCTGTTGCCTGCGCCCTTCTGGGAGATCGCGCCGCGTACCGAATTCGATGTTTATATTTTATACACGGTTGTCATGGAAACACCGATTCTAAATTTGAATCCTTTTTATTCTTCTGAATCGAGAATATATCTCCGGCGCGTTCGATTATGACACACAAGTGCATTTATCATAGCATGCATGTTCGATTATGGGGTCGCTTTTTATTTTTTTCGGTTGTGTACGTTCATTTGTTAGGCGGGGTTTTTTAGCCTTTCGATTTTTGAATCTGTCAAGTTTTCATTTTACAAGGCTCGCCCGGGACCAGATTGGATGTGGGATCCTCAATTATTAATGGGCGCTTGTAAAAAACTACTTGAATTATGTTTATTTCTTTATAAGCCATTATTATAACAATGAACGCGGTTTTGTTTCTTTTTTAGATTCAATCTCGCGTTCGTGTAGTGCATTTTTTTAATGTTATGACGTTTTAATTTTCTGAGTTTAATTCGTCGCTTTAATACAAAATGCTTTTTATTATAGTTGGTGTTTAGTTGGTGTACTGTGTTTTACTGTTTTGCCAGAGTTTCTGGTCCATTGGGTATATACATTTACTAAGATTGCAACAAAATACATTAAAGTTTTTTTACACTACAATTTAGCTACTTATCGAAATTTTAGATTGTTCAAATACCTCTGTTTGAGAGGAATATGGACTAAATTTTCATCAGCAAGAAGTCAAATTTGAAGTCAACGACCCATTTACCGACCGCCTTCACTATAAATCCTCTTCTCCGCATCTAGTTGCATCCTACAATACTTTTAGCTCTCGGTCCAGCGACCTGGGATGACGAAACGCTTCATCTTTCTACCGGTTATAGTTCCCGGCCCATTGCCATTTTTTTAAAGGAATACAGCCTCTGCTTTGGATACACAGTGATTGTCTTGATTATCCAAAAACATAATTTTCTAAACAACAATGTCTGTCACTAACGCTACCGAGACGCTATGTGACACAATCTTAACTCGCGTCCAAAACGACGCTAAGGAAACTAACGCTACCAGATGGCGCTGCATACTAGCTAGCACAAACATACTACGATGTTGACACCACTTGATAATTGAGTAATTAGCAACATCAGGGTTGAATACAGGTACCTATACTAATTAAAAACAGAATTACAAACAATCTAGTAAGCATTAAGGAAAGAAAGAGACAAAACGTCAACTTTGGTGGGGCTTAGGTGAGAGAGAGGGGGTATGGGTAGGTGTATTTGTTTTTTAGTTCTGCATGTTTAATTCTCTTGAGACGCGTTTCGCCTTATGAGGGCAACATCAATCTAAATATTTTACATTCAACGACTTTATATGAAAATATTTAAAAGAGATGCTACACAATTTTAAAAATTAATGATGGTTTTTTTCCGCACGATTCTAAGAAACAATTATGTTAAAAAACTAATGAAAGGTAATACATATAAGGAAGAGGATGCTATACAATCTGATATATGTAAATGTGATGGCATTATTCTTGGTAAGAATCATGTTCTAACACTAATAGTATTTTACGAAAACCGGGGATCCCAAATTGGTGTCTTAGGTGCTTTCTGCATTGGTGACTTAATCCACATCTCTGGTATGTCTTTTACAAAGAGAAAAAAATTCTGCTGTAAACTTTTTTTGAACAGAATTGTTTCTTAGAATCGTGTAGAAAAAATCATAATTTATTCTTAAAATCATATAGCATCTCTTTTCAATAGTTTTCATATAAATACGAGTTGTTGAGTGTAACATATTTAAAATCATTGAAAGACTTGGCAGTTACTTCGTGGTGCAACATTTTAATTTAAAATGTTTTTTTTAACTTTGTAATACACACGCAATATGAGTTATTTATTATACTATAGTTTCGAGAGGAGCAGTCCCTCTCATCATCAGGTAATAGATAATAACTAACTTAAATACATACGTGTATTTAGATAAATAATATTGTAAATAAATGCTATGAATGGACAGTTCTACTTTACGGTGTTAAAGCATGGACGCTGAAGGTGGATATTCTAAATCGAAATGTGGATACATCGTAAAATGTTAAAGATATCCTGGACTGACTGACTAGTAATAATGAAGTTTTACGTAGAGCAAATACAAACAGACCTTTACTCAAACTCAGACATTATATCATCCCTTCTACTCCCGTCCCACATTCCCCTCCACCCTCTCCATTCGCTATTAATGTATGTTAAAGTAAATTTTTAAGATTGTTTTGCTGTTGACTTTTCCCAAAACAAAATAAATAAATAAACACACAAATACACACACTCACACAAACTCACTATTGGACATGTTTTTTCTTATTTTTTATCGATTGTATATATGTGTTTTCTTGTAATTGGCCCAAAACTCTGTACATCAATTATTGTTTTTTTTCAAGATTGATTAATTATATGGCTGTAAGAAAACCAATAAATGAAAATAAAATTAAAAAAATAAATAAAACAAAGCTCCGTAAAATGTCATACTTTGGTCATATAATGAGAGGCGAAAAGTACTCCATCCTTCAGCTCGTCACGAAGGGGAAGATTGAGGGTCGCAGAGGGGTCGGAAGGAGGCGGCATTCCTGGCTTGGAAACATCTGAGAGTGGACCGGGATAAGAAGCGTGAAAGAGCTGTTCCGCTCTGCCCTGGATAGGGAAACTTTCTCCCAGGTGATCGGGGGACCCGACAGGGCACACGAAGAAGGAGAAGAGAAATAAAATGATATACATTATTATGATCCACATATTTATGCATAAAATTAATTGTATAACAAGGATTTTATAAATAAATAGATAAATATTATCAATCTATTCGGTAGGTCAGGGGGCCGCCGGTGGGGAGGGAGTGTTTTTTTGGCGAATAACGGGAAGAGATCTATACTGGTGGATTGACTGATGATGAGAGAGACTGCTCTTCTCGAAACTGCAGTAGCACCTAATTAATAACTCGTATTGTGTGTGTATGTATCACAAAGTTAAAATAAAACATATTTTAAAGTAGGTAAGATATTTAGATTGATCATTCCCTCATAAGGCGAAACGCGTCTCAAAAAATTAAAATGTAGAATTAAAAATTGTCTTTATTTTTATAACTTAATCTAATGTTTCTTTGTCTACGTCTTACACTAACGATATTAACAATAGATATATACGTATACGACAATGCTCCCAATTTTAAACGCGAGAATAAATTCTCATTTAAAAGTGGGTAAGCGTGTAATACAAATGTGTATTAATTATATTATATTGAACAATTATTAATTTTGTACGTTTACCAAATAAATGTAATAAAAAAAATAAAAAAGGGCTGCTTTCTGTGCTTCTCCACATCTTCTGATCGATTTAATCTCAATCCTTTAATCCTTTTTTTTCGTAAACGCGCAGGCGTCGGTGCCCGACCCGCTATTAAGATAAATCCCGGCGTTGCTAGGCGCTAGTTCGGGAAGGTGGGATAAATAAGGGATCTACTGGAACAGTGCTCGTGTTTACTTAACAAATGGGCGCCGGGCAGCGAGGTTTATGGTGCCCTCGGGGGCCCATCAGACCCTAATTTGGCTCCCGTTCTGGGCGGGGCTGTTTGCTCGGGCCCGGGCCCCACCCGCTCGGAGCCCTAATTAAGCCGCGCCCTAAACGGGGCCCTAACTCGCAGAATGGCCATTATAAAAACATTAACACCTCCGTTGTCTATACCTGTTGCCTGTAAATCAATTAGGCGGATTTAAAATATCTATTTTAAATAAACACGAATTATGTTAGGTGTACCCATAAGTAATCAATTATTTAAGTGGCAAAAAAAAGGAATTTAACTACGTTTAATTTTAGTTTGAACCGATTTAATCTCCGTCATATTTAGGACCTTTTATTTTATTTTATTTTATTTTCATTTATTGGTTTTCTTACAGCCATATAATTAATCAATCTTGAAAAAAAACAATAATTGATGTACAGAGTTTTGGGCCAATTACAAGAAAACACATATATACAATCGATAAAAAAATAAGAAAAAACATGTCCAATAATGAGTTTGTGTGAGTGTGTGTATTTGTGTGTTTATTTATTTATTTTGTTAGGGAAAAATTAACAACAAAACAATCTTAAAAATTTTCCACTGAATTTTAAAATTTACTTTAACATAAATTAATAGCGAGTGGAGAGGGTGGAGGGGAATGTGGGACGGGAGTAGAAGGGAAGATATAATGTACAAATTAGTTTGGGTGCGGTAGTGTAGATATTGTTTGTTTTATGTTTCTTATTGTTGCGTTGAAAATTTCAATGCGGTGATAGTTTGTGTTAAATGAATTTGTGGATCTGTACATAAAGGAGTTTTGTTTTTTGCCATCTTGTTGGTAGATTTTTAAGAAAAATATGCTTATAGGTGTTTTTAAACCGTCATTATCAAACCCTACCGGGTGCCCACTTCGATCGCTATCAGACAAGTCAAAATCACCATCGGAAAATTTTCGAAACCAACTTATTTACTTTCAATACATCTCCATACACATCACAAATTTTGTTTGTTGCAACCGTTGCATTAACACCCGATAAAAAATGAAACAGCATGCATGCAATGACGTAAATTTTCTAAGTTAGTTGATTGTCGTTCATTTTACAACAGAGTAATAAAAAAAATTGAATTAAATTGTCACAAGTCACAAGACCACGGGTTATAATATTGCGTATAAAACACGTCTTCACACGTTCACTTTACTGAGCAAACATTCCACATCAAAAATTATTGATTACTTATGGGTACACCTACTATTAAATCTATAATCTGTTTATGTACATTAAAAATTAATATTATTCATATAAATGTACTTTGTTTTAACCACTTATATATTAAAATAACAACATGTTTCAGGGCCAATGCCCCCTTCGTCCGAATAGCATGTATGCTAACAAATTAAAAATCAAAAATTGAGGTATTTAAGTAGCAATAACTATTCCGAATTTTCGAATCATCTTTTGGCTGTGGATCATTCTTTTGATATTAATATGGGCTTACAATTTTCACACACAAATTATACAAAATTACAGTTCGATAAATTAGAAATTTTGAAAATAAGAAAAAGTGTTAATAGTAAATTGAATATTACAAATAACCAGGTCCTTTTAAAAATAGTTATCTTTTAAATTTGTTTTCATGTTAGTATTTAATTACTATTCATTTGCCTTATAATATTTTTTTATATTTTGATTGTCTATACTTCTATTTTTGATTTATAATTTGTAAGTATACATTATATCCTGACGAAGGGATCATGCCCCTGAAACATTCTCAACGTTTAAGTGGTGAAAACAAATTACATTTTTATTAACTATATTAATTATATCATTGCGAAATCATTTTGCTCTTTTTGAAGAAGAAAAAATGTTTTTTAGTTTTAAGCCACTTTTTTGGGTCGCAATCCTAGGATTGGTCTGCAACAAGCACTCGCCCTCTCCACTCCTCTCTGTCACCTGCCAGCCTCTTCATCTCTTGGTAGGTGCTACAGCGCACATCTCCGATAGTCTGGTCTACGTAGCTTAAGCCATGTATTCACTAGGGGACAAATCGCGAAACATTCCGCTCGGCATGTCGCATCAACATCTACGCTCATGTTTCGGGGACAATGACGTGGTCATTTGACGTGTACACACCGGGACTCGCATATCTTGTCGCGGAAATGTCATGAGGTTACGATGACAGCTGCGGTATCTCATTTGGCGAAAACGGGGTTCAGCGCAATTCGAAATGTTTTTTTGGGTCGCAATTTCAAATTAATGAGGTTTTACTGTAGTAAATTGAATATTATTAAAAACAAGGTCCTTTTTGCAAATAATTATTGTTTTCCAGACGTCGCAGAAATATATCGCCCTATGAGGTTATATGATAGCCACGTATCTGTTTATGTTAATGAACGAAAGTAAGAGGAGAAAAAAGGGGAGAATGCGAAATTATTTACTGCAAAGAGAAAGAAGGACGGACATTCTATGCGATCTTCGATCGATACAGCTCGATGAGTTCAAGAACGATTTCGTTTCCCCGCATTGTCATCTTGACAGATACAGCGCATGCGTATTCACTTGTAAACATACCACGTGGTACTGACGCTCCGCGGAATGTTGCAGTGAGTACGCTCGGGTACCGTGCGCATGGCAACGTTGCCACGGCACGTAGAAATGCCGCGCTATGTTGTGCGCGAGGTCGCGGAACAGTGCACGACGTTGCAACGTCACGTAGACTCTATGCCGCGCGTGCTGTTGAGGGACAATTTGTCCCCTAGTGAATACATGGCTTTAATCTCGGGCGGCCTCTACGATTGTTGCCTTCAACATTTCAGACTCGTAACATAGGCAGGAATCTTCCGGCCAAGTTTCTGCTGCTAGCTCTGGTACATCCTGTATAATTATACAGGGTGATTTAATCGCGTTGATCGAGGTTTTCCCGTTTTGGTTAAAGATTTGAATAAAAAAATATGATACGAAGATAAATAATGTGTTCCGTTATTAATGTGAGAAAACTTTTCATATTGTATATTGCGAATTACCTGTACTATACGACGATGATTTGTATCAAAACTTTAAGTGTTTTCAACGTATACATGTAATTTAGTCCACAGCGCGTCGTAAAAATGTTATGTTTACAATTTTATATCATACTAAAATTGTATTACATTATTTTCAAAGTGGCAATAAAATCTAGCAGATAATATCTAATAAATATAAATGCAATCGCCAAGTGAAACTTTCAACACTAGTTATATTTAATATTTTTTAAATTTATAAGAAGGTAATATAAAACTTTATGTGCGGGTAATTTTAAAACGTGTAAATCTTGTATAAAACACGCCGTAAAAATATAATAATAACGGTGCATGCAAAATTTGTTCGCGGCAAAATGAGGGTGCTCTATATATAGGGGAGGGTAACCTATATTGGACCACTTTTGACATAATGGCACATATCACCAAATCCTTTCAAGCTATAAGAATGAAAAGTAGCTCAAAATATAACTTGATTCAGGAGCTAGATAATAACAATCTGTTCTCATCGTAGAGTAGTCGTAACTATTAAAAAATAATCGTTTAGTGAAGGTTGTCGTTCGGTCCAATTAACGCAACCAGTATCCTAAATTGGACCACCAGGATCCTAAATTGGACCAAATGAAAAAAATACGTAATTAATGAAAAATAAACACAGTTTAGTATCATGATTACATATATTTATTATTTAAAAGTAGTATGTATTCAAAAAGGAACAATTTTATTTAATAAAGTCTTCGGATACCTATCTTACTTAATCAACATTTTTTAATCTTATATCATGATTAGTTATATATATTATTTGAAAGTAATATAATTTCAAAAAAGAATACTTTTACTTACTATAGTCTTTGGATGCCTATTTTGCTTAATCAACATAAAAAATATCTTAATTTTTATGGCAATTATAAAATTATAAACTCAAACATATCAAATAATCAACAACAATGCTTCTACTGAATGAAGATACTGCTGAATGGGATAATACCTAATAATGTTAATTCAAGCAATCATCAAATATGTCAGGGTTTGTGGTGCAGGTCTCATGTAGCCATTTTTAGCACCGCACGCATTGCAGCCACTCGACTTTTATCGAAATAGTTCACACCACACGATGCTCATCATCGCCATCGTCGTCGTCGTCATTTAGTTCGATTACAACATCAGAATCACTTGAACTACTGGAAATTGACCTTTTTCGCTTCAAAGTCTTCTTCTTTACTGCTTCCTTCTTAACTACTCTTTTTTTGCTAGCTTTAGTCGTTTTAATTACAGCTTGTTTTTTTGCTTTACCTACTTGTCCTTTTCGTTGGATACTTTCTTCTAAAGATAATTTGTATGGGGATGAAGTTATTTCAGTAGCTTTTTGTACAGATCTTCTTTTATTTGCTTTATTATCTGGAAGGGGTGACAAAATTGCTAGTGATTCCGTAATATTTCTATTGAACGTGTTGGTCTCTTTTGACGTAGAGGGCTGTATTCATTATATTTTGTTGTATTCAGCAATTTGGTAGGCTAAGCGCCGCGCGTCGGTAATAGTTAAACCAAACATTTCTAAGTCTTCTTTCCTCCATTTGTTGTACTTCTTTTTACACTCGACATCTGCAGTGGTCATCTAGATTGAAAAGAATTTTATTCAAATTTTGAACAAAAGTGGTTGCATTAATTGGACCGGTACAATTTAGGAACTCGGGAGTGGTTCAATATACGGACCATGGTATATTTTCATTCGTGTCAAAAAATAATAACATAAACTCTACGGATTTGTGTGTATTTACTGGTATTTAAAACAGTATAAAACTTGCCTATTTATATAAAGTATTACAAAATGATGACTTACTATTACGACGAACAACTTCGTTAGACACCACATTCAAAATCAGCATCAATAGAGTCCAAAAATATTATTTTTTTCATCACAGTTGCAATATGTATCCAACGTCGGTACAAAATGGCGGAATGTTAGTGGCGCTGCAATCGCGTGTTTTTCAATTGCCAGTATAAAAAAATTGTTTCATTTTGGTAGTAAAACAGAAGTGGTCCAATATAAGTGCCGGTTCAATATTGGTTACTCTCCCCTATACGTGGCTGTCCTTTGCGCAGGGTCCTAATGAGTAACTATGCAAAATTTAGGCAAAGGTGTTAGTTCAATAGTTGGAGGATTGTGCAAAGAACAGAAACTAACTAACCGTCACGCCGTATCGTAGGCACAGTACTTTTGCTTTGGCCACATTCATACATCTTCTCATACACGCTCTAGGATTGTTGATGCTTTTAACATCGCCTTCATTGAGAACAGACAACAGACAGGCATTAACTAACCAACTAACTAACCATCACGCCGTTTCACAGCAGGGGTAGGCAGAGAGGATTGAATGCCACACTCTTCTATCCCGGCACACCACTTTTCCTTCGGCTACATTCGTACATCTTCTCATACAAGTTATACGGTTGTTGCGGCTTTTAACGGGGCCATTCTCAAGCACTTGTTGTATCTGATCGTGCCAGGTCTTTCGCGGACGCCCTCTATTCCTGTTGCCTTCAAATTACATTGCATGAGAGGCAGTACATTTTATATATACCTACCTGTGTGTATTTCCGTCAATTTCTCTGGATATTTAAACATAATTTTCTTTTTCGAAGTCTCGAGAATAAATTATAGTTTTAACAATATTTTAACATTAAATTCTGGTACCATTACACATACGGCATTGTCCACCATTTTCCAAAAAGTTTATCCTTAAATACAGCCTTGGAATTCAATCTGAATCAAACATTTGACAAGCAAATGTGAGGGCATAATAATATACGGGCAGGTATGTCTTGTACAACCATTTTAAATGTTGTCGACTTAAACAGACATTAAGCAAAGAATTCAGAAATATTGTCCACATTCCTGTGAATAAGCACTTCCTCTATACATTATCTTTTGCCCGGAGGTGTGACAATGATTGAATTTGTAAAGAAAATTAGAAAAAAACCCAAAATGAATGCACACTTTCAAACAGTCTTGACAGCGTATTGTTTATGGCTCGTTTGGACAAATAATAGCACAAACTTTTACAACGAGCCAATGTCGTAACTTTTGTTTATTCTCAAAATCAAAAGGGGGCTCACGACCAGAGACAGGAATAAAACAAACCTAGTACCTACCCACGCACACATCTAGCGAGATTATTTATGGCGTACGTCACAGAAAAAACAAAACACGGCGAAACGTCGGTACAAATTTGGCAATCCGCCGTTTGCGGAGATATCGCGCATTGCTGAACACGATGCATGCATATTTATGCGCCTAGACTTTTGTGTGTTCGCGAAATGAAGTATGCAAATGAGGCGGGATGGTATCAGTATTGTTTTAAACCGTTTCAAATTCGAAAATAAACGTTTCAGAAGGCTCCATTCCAATGACGGTTATATATTTTTTACTCCCTTTATATTAACACGTGGCGTCTGCTTGCTTGCCGTCGAAAAAACTTTGGATCGATTTTTGACCCTTTTCCCGTGATCCAATCGAGCTGAAAGTTTGCAAGCAGACTCGTGGCGACAATCAAGAAGATCTATCAAATTTTCGTTAAAAAAAAATAATAATTATAGTATATCATCACTGAATCATTACAAAAGTTTGATTACTAGCAACGGCAGCCCGATAACGTCACGGAATATTTTCTAAATTTGAATTACATAATAGGTACTTCACTACGAATGTCGAAAATCTAAATTGACTGACAAATGTTTTTAGAATTTAATCTTCAAAGCATGAAGTGTCTTATCAAGGCTCAAAACATCTGACATTTCAGAAATATATTAAATTACTGTAAGTTTAGTGTTATGTTGTATGTTTCAATTCGTCTTTAATTGTTGTTATATTTTACAAAGAAAGGGAGTATGATAAAAACTTGGTTTTTATGGGTTACTTTTTTTATTTATTTCTGGAGTAGGTGCGCTTATTCATAGTGTTTGATGCCACTGATAGATTATCTTTTTTCCAGATTAAAGTTATAATTCTTAAGATTTGGCTATAAGACTTTTTTTGTTTCTTAAGTTAGTTAATATGACACTCCTGTATACTTAACTAGTATTTTGCACTTTACATTCTATAATCTATTACTAATCTAATATACATAATAACTTACGTATTTACATTTACATATCCTAAAATCTATAATAAAATATAAAATACATCTTATGCTTTACAATTCTATAATAATTTTAGCATTTGTTTTTAAAATCATTCATCTTATTTATATTCTTCATGTTTTCCGGCATCTCGTCATATATTTTTACACTTCTGTACATAAGACAATTCCGTGTACACACTTTTTTCTTATAAGGTACCTAATCTTATTCTATTCCTATTTCTGGTATTATAGTTATGTACATTACTATTCACAATAATTTTGTTAGAAAAATATTTTGGCATTTTGTTACTGAGAATGTAAATATGAGAACGTTATAAATAAGTATTTTTTTTTTAATTTCCATCCAAATGTGTGCTCTTCTCATTTCTTCAACTCGGGTGTATTTAATTTTTTTAAATATGGTTCTCATTGCCCTGTTTTGCATCACTTGTAGTTTCTTGATGTTTCATTTTGTCTTGTCTATAGTTTCTTCATAGTTTCTTGATGTTTCATTGTCCAAATACAAGAATGTAGTACGAATCCGGAACAGATCGATCTGTCTATTCCGAAAGGCTTCTGATACTGCGTCTACGTCGTTTTCGGATACCACACGAAAAAATAATATCTGTTCTCAGTAGAAAAGACACCGGCACACACCGTTTTCCAACTGTCACTGGTCGGATTTTCAAAGGTATAAATCCTGGCTAGCGGTTGGCGCAGAATACGTCGGATGTCAGTTTCGACCAATCAAAATCATGAATGTAAAGAAGTCAAAAGTAATGGTATTCGAGAAGGAGGAAAGTAAGACAACGTGTGAAATACTAGTAGGCAATGAATGTTTGGAACAAGTAGATGAGTTTGTGTACTTGGGAAGTATGTTCGATAGAAGAGGGAATGTTGAGAAAGATATAGAGAGGAGAGTGACTGCCGGGAATAGGGTGAACGGTGCTTTGAATGCAATAATTTCTAATAGAAATATGTCTACCGAGGCAAAACTGGCGGTACATAATGGAGTTCTGGTACCGACACTAATGTATGGAAGTGAAGCCTGGAGCTGGCAGAAGAGGAACGAAAGTAGAGTGAATGCAGTGGAGATGAGGTCCCTTAGACGTATGTGTGGTAAATCCATGTATGATAGAGTAAAGAATGAAGATATTAGGAATGAATGTAAAGCTGATCGTAGCATAATACAGAGAATAAAAATAGGGTCGCTCAGGTGGTTTGGGCATGTTGAGCGAATGAATGAGGAAAGAATGGTAAGAAAGATATATGATGCAAGTGTTGACGGCGCCAGAAAAAGAGGGCGACCACGGAAGACGTGGCATGACCAGATTAACCAGATACTGGAAGATGGTCCTGTTAGAAGTCTGAACAACCGTCGAGCTTGCATGCGAAGATGTATGAATGTAGACGAAGCGAAAGTTGTATGTCAGGACAGAAGAGTATGGCGCTCTATCCTCTCTGCCTACCCCCTCGGGGAAACGGCGTGATGGTAAGTAAGTAAGTAAGTAAGTAAAATCATTTCGCGGCCGGCGCCCGGCGGTCACGAAACACTAACGAATATTTTGTTTTTAGTTTATAAGATCGGCCCTAAAGAGTCTAAACCTCTTTGAGTCAGATAATCAAACATACATGTAGCTGCAACCACATCGTGTCTTGTCATATTGCATAATGGCTCGTCAGAGATCACATTTCTCATCGCGGAGAATGTGTCCGCGCGTTTGAGTTAATTACTGCTATGATTAATCTGCTTAAAGAACTTTCCAGAAAAGACTTGATAACAAATTGAACGCCTCCTGCACGGACAACAATTGGTGTACAAGAACAACGGCATAAATAAGCCAGCTGTCCGACACTCGCCGACATTTCAAAGAGTTGATTTACCGTGTGAAACGTGCCGGATGTGGCTAATTGGGTATTGTAATTTATTAATTTCAAAAAATTAACAACATTTTTGCAAACCGCATTGATTGGTTCATTTATTTAACGCCGACCGGTTCCAAAGGAGTCAATTTTCGAACAGGGGTGGGGGCTCATTCATAGCAGAGCGTGGAAATTATTTCCGTTGCATATTTTTATTTATGGAACATATAGTGGTATCGAAATCTCGATGAAGTATTGAAAATTATGTTTGTTGGTTTTTAAATAAATAACTATTATACTATTGTATTCAATTATTAATTTATGGTTGTTCACTGTTAAGGCTGGACGTTTTTTTACGAAAATATGGGTATTTATTATTTCTATGTGTATCTCTTTAATTAAAATAAAATTAAATAAGTGACAGGTAATAAATTGGGGGGGAGGCAGATGATGTCGTAAATAGAAACATATTATTAAGATAGGACTTCTGGTAATTAGTTGTAGATTCTTTATTATTCAAAAAATTCTTAATTCCTTGATAATAATTATCTCCAACCACAAAGTTAATTAATTTGCGTAATAATAATAACAATTTCATATGTCAGGTTTATTTATAAAGTTCGCCACATCGCTAATTGCATATTAAAGGTCATATCAAATGGGAAAAGTTAATAGATAGGATACATACATTTGAGGAAAGGAGACAGAGGAAGACCCGGACACAAAAACTTCCACCAAATAATAAGCTAGCCGAATGCAGACATTTAAGTACCAGGCGCGCGCAGTGAGAACACTGAAGCACGACTTTTACGTGAACACATTCGTGGAAAAAATCGAAATGAGTATTTATCTAATAGAACATTTTGAAATATTGAAATCTGAATAATGTGTTAAATATTTTGATAGGAATATTACGGGATTTATCTATAATTTCGATTTTTTTTCAAAGTATATGCTTAGGAAAGGTCATGCTTCTTGTTCTCGCTGCACGCCCCTACTAGATACCTACAGAGATGCCAGGAACACACTTCTTAAATATAAAAGAAGAAGTAATAGCAATTTTATGTGCAGTCGCTTTGCGATATACCCTATAGGTATTGCTGTGGAAGACCACTATACAAAACCACATGACAAAATAGACAGTGAAAAATCAGGTGGAATCATGAACTGCAAGTTACACACGACGAACCATAACTTCACTAAAGATCGCTCAGACAATACTGGTCCGAACCAGAAGAATGTCCAAAGAATCTTGCAATCCCTATGTACCTACATAGGTATATGACCCTACATTAGCAATCACAATTGATGCGACAGCGGAGAAGACCTCGAAAAATATGCGGCGAATTTGATAGATGTGAACCTTATCACGGGTTGAATTGGTTAACGTTACATTGTGTAAGGTCATCACATAAGCCAGCCGTACGATAGGTCGTAAGCCCTATGAACACCCAAAAAGACATCCATACCTACATTCCCATATAAAAATAAGCTTCATCTCTATGAGATATATTCTTTTTTGAAAAAAAAAAAAGAGATGCGAACACGGAATACGTGTCACATCAATATTCTTACTATTTTCAAACTAAGCTAGACGCTCGTGCTATGAAAATAGGACTTACTTGCTGGTCTGGAGTAAGTTTCGAACCCGCGACCTTTGGATCACGAGGCGAGAGTCCTAACAACAAGATCAACACGCTACTCTGTATTCTATAATATATACGCATTTCCTTGCTTCGCTTCTCCTCTTCTTCCATCCAATAGATCCATTCTTCCATTTTAATTACATTTCAAACATTTACATTATACATTTTCAGTAATTAACTTTACAGCCCTTTGCCTTTACTGTATGAACAAATTCCATGGTGTCATAAAACCGTTTACCAGTCCATCTATTGGCATTAACATGCATTTTTTGTATTTTCCCCGCCACCAACAATGACACCATCGCTCATTTCGAACGACACAAGGTTCCCACACGAAACGGCCAGTTCCCTGCAGAAAAACTGCAGTTCCAAGTCGGACGCACAACAAAAGTATTCCCCATTGTCCCCGACCGCCCACGAGAAAGAACGCCATCAGAACTGATACAAAGAGCCCCCTATTCTCTCGGGCATTCAATTTTATTTGCGTTCCAAATTCAATTTTGAATCTGTATCCCATTTTTTCACTCGTCATTATTTTTGTACGGCTGTTATTCCACTTTGTTATCGGCCCGTTATTATGAGAATGATGACAAACCACTTTTACGGCGGGCACCTACCTGCCCGGCTGGCTATCGTTTAATTTTAATTCCCGGCTCGTCCGCACAATGCGGCTAATGTATTAATTATTTATTGTTACGTTATATTAGATTTCTTTTTTCGTTTTGTTTTCTAGATAATTCTGTAGATAAGTTTGTTTGGGAACAAAGATCACGGACGTACGTTCCTTTAAATGGGTACCATAATATACGTAAGTACCTTTTAGTAGTGTGCCACGGTATATAGCAGAGGCGTGCAGCGCGTACAAGCAAAAAAGCTGTGCATTAGTAACGATTCTGGGAAATTAATATCAATTAAATAATCCTTATCTGTCTGTATCCAGTTTCTGTATCCAACTTCATGTCGATTCATAATTTATCTTATTTGTTTCATAGATCTAGTAAAGTCGAGAAAAAATTCGTCCTGAGCTGTGTATTTTGACTCTGCGAGTTTTTTTGTAATGGACAAGTAAATATTTCATTGTGTGTTATTTTTGTGGATTAAAGCTACTCAGAATAGTTCATTATATACAGTTTTAAAAAATACAAAATATGTTTATTGTAGGTATATGCGTATATATATTTTTTAAATATAGGTATATAGTCGATCACAGCATAATTTTACACCCACTGCACGCCACTGGTACACAGGTACCTTATTAATATCTGCTCGCCTAGCTTTGTTCGGCTATCAAACTAAGTTTTCCAATAGCCCATATGTTAAACAATATATATCTTTATTTTGTCGTCTTTAATGAACTTTATAGATAATCATAGTGTTACATAAAATTCAATACAAAATCATCTATTGATAATTAAATAACATCTTTAAGAGTACCTACAATTTTTGTGGTTGAGAAATTAAAAACAAGTATAAAATAAAATTAAATGTTACAAAATCACGTTTAAAAGAAAAAATAGTGTGTTTTGCATGTCCGAACGACCGTCGATATTTTGTTTAAAATATTTTTTAATAATTATAATAAAAAAGTGGTATGGCCAGGACATATGAGTATGGCGTTCTATGCTCTCTACCCCTGCGAGGAAACGGTGTATTGTTAGTTAGAATCGAAAGAATTTCGGCGAAATTACGTAAAATCTCACAGCGGAAGAAATTGAGTATTTGTTCCTGCAAAATTTAATACCCTAGTAAACAAAACGTACTTACAAAAACTGTTCCAAATTTAGTCCCTTCAACTGAAAACTTCTTTTTTTGTAACAAAGCGCTGCTTCTTTACTAAGACATTATACCTTTTAAGGTTATTTAGTTTAGATCTTTTAATAAGTGTTTCAAAACTTAAAAACCCTTAGTAATATTATTACACAAGTCCAACGTATTGAAACCAGGAGTGGAACTAGACAGCGAACCAAGAAATTCACGTTAGTTCAAGTTAGTTCATGTATATAAATGTAGGGTATAAAAGCAAAGCGAGGATTACTCATTTAAAATATACTGAATTCTAGATTTTATGAACCATGTTTCCTATAAATTTATGGAGAAAATCTCGAATTCAGTATGTACACTATAAATTAATAATCCTTGATGATCTATTTTGGTGGTCTGTAGTAAAATCTACGCTAAAATATAGTGCACATCGTCAAATAAACTAGTATTACGACTTACGACTGAATTTATCGCGAGCCTGTTCAACTTTGCCCCGTTTCTAGCGGGGTACCTACCCGACGCGCTCGCGCCCGTCAGCCATTTAAAAAATACATTTTTCCGGGCGCCGGCCGTCCGGCGGAAGCAACATGGCCGCCGCGCGCCGGGAAATGGCCGCGGACGAAAGCGTTTAGTCACGGTTAATTAAATTTGGGTTGTTTAAGAGTTTAAGCCGATCGCTTAGTCTCGCCCAATTAAAATCCCGGCCCGGCGGACGGAAAAAATCGAGACGCATCTGGTTGTATCGGCCGGATTGGGCCGACGCGCGACCGGACCCCGGTTGATTGATGGATTGTTCGCTTTGTGAACAAACTTAATAAATACGTTTTGATTTGAATTTGGATTCGGAACGCCGCCATAGAAACCAGAATAGGTACGGTACCTACCCGGTTACCGCTCAATATGAAATGATGAAACATTTTTTTTTTTTTTTTTTAGCGAAATTTAAAATAAATTAAATTTTAATAAATATTATTATTAAGTTCTATTAAGAAGTATTATTAAGAAAACAGTGGCATATACAAATTAACATGTAATCATAAAGATTGCAATGCCACATATATAGGACAAACGGGAAGGTCTTTTTTAACTAGATTCGCGGAACACATGCGCTGCTATAAAAATAAAAATTTAGAGTCAAAATTTGCGGCCCATTTATTAAATGAAAACCACGTCCCGCAAGGTGATAACGAACCAAAACCTTTACATATAGAAACAAAAGGTTTTAGGATGAATTTACTTGAGCAACTAGAAATAAATAAATATAAAAAGGATCCAAATATTAAACTTTTAAATAATCAACAAAAAGTGATCTTCTCTCCACTTCTAAATATTTTAAAAAAACCAATAATCAAGGACATAAATTAAAATAATATTTATAAATAACACTTGCAGAAAACGGGGAATTTTGATAATTAAGCATAACGTTAACCGAGGCACCATTAATGATAAGTGCCCGGGAAAAAACGTACATTACTACAGGGCTTCACCACAAATATCTAATTACTCTAAAGGGGAAGGGGTAACTTAAAATTGTATAAATAAGTCGTTTGTACGTGGTATATCCACTGTTTGATAATGGCCTTACAAGCCGAAACAGCTGTAACACATACAAATACTTAACCCGTAGAACTTAATAATAATATTTATTAAAATTTAATTTATTTTAAATTTCGCTAAAAATAATTATTATTGACCATGTTCAAGAATATTATTCTATGCATTCTTCCAATCCTACAAAAATGTCGAAAGACTGCCTATTTATTTGTTCTATCCTACTACTACTTCTATACGTATATACTGAGGTATATACAACGATACTCCGAAAATAAATAGTATATAATATATACTTGAGTCACTAATATTTATCTTATGGTGTTTGTATTCTCTACTGTTCCATTATTGACTTACTTATTATACACACTTATTCATTCATGCTCTTATGTATCATATACTTCTGTCCCCAAACACAAGTATTACTTTTCTGGGGACAGTTAAACATGTATAAAAAAAATTCCCTCAGTAAGATTTTTCTTCGTCGTTCGATGAACAAAACGAATGCCACAATATACACATGAAAAATATAAAACCAATGCCGCTTTAAATTCGGCTATCAATTGTAAATCCACAAACACCACACACACACGTACATGCACGCACACACACTCGGATGCCAAGAAATATCTTGTTTAAGTTAAGTTAAGATACTATGGGATGCATGTTATACTCGTATGTTAACGAAAACCTACATTTGTCAGTTTATTTGCGAAGCTATAAGCAATAGATATAGTAAAAGTTAATGCAACATTGAACACATATAAATCAAATACAGTTAAAAGTATAATTTATAGAAATAAACTTTGTTTACACCACTTTTTTTAATTGAAAAAAATTCAACATATTTCAAAGCCAATGGCTTCTTCATTAGGATAATAAAATAAATTAAATAAACAGCGAAAAGTGTTTCAGAACAGAATTATGAACTTTGGTGTGCACGTGTAGTAGTGAGCTATTATTTTATTTGAGAAAATCTAAATTTACATCTTTTTATAGTTTAGTTATGATACAATTTATAAGAATTTTTTAAGCACAAGTTTATTTAATTTATTATTGTTAGATGTTAGCATTCAACTAGCCCTAGGGAACCTTCACAATTATCTAGAACACTAGTGATTATGCAAAGTAGTTGCACGGATGATGACGTCTCCAGCAGTAGTTATCTTGGCATGACACTTTTTAGAGGAATGTGTGGAACATATCCAATATTGAGTTTTCCCGAAAGATTTGTTAAGATTGTATGTATAATTGTTCAGCTTAATCAGTCTCCGTCCCCTCTGAGAAACTATAAAGTGAGCTAAAAAGGTAGAACAATGTGAGAAATTAAGTATTTAATTATCACAGAACAACAAAACTATATATTTTTTACAGTTCCAAGATTTCTGGGGTGAAATTATTATTGATGTACATATATTCACATTCGGCTTATTTACAGCCCGGTATGTTTTGTACATTATTATGATTATAAAACACGGTTGATTATAAAATTGGACATGATTCAAACAAACAGAATCTATAATTTAAATAAGCCAATCTGAGAAGATCTTTTCAGTTGTGGGAATATCATGATTTTTATGACATGGGGATATGTTTTGGTTCTTTGGAAAGGTATATGATACGGTTTCTACGACAAGACAAGAGAAATCAATTGTTTTACATTTATTTACTGTATTTTTTTTTATAACTTTCAGTCGACATAAATATGTTATCTTTTGGATTAGACACAGTAATATTCTGGATATACATTTATCAATAAATATATTTACAAGACGTTCTCTTTCATACAATAATGTAACATGGGAAATAGACAATTCCTACTCTAAAATTTCGTCTGTACTTGCGGTCCATATGCAATTATTCTTTATTTAAAGAATAATATTATATCAAATATTCTGTATTTGTGATATAAAGTACCCTGAAAACGCTGAATGAGATGCTGAATATATTATGTATTACGAAAGCGTGATAAAGCAGTAGACAACTAAATTAATAACTGCGTGAGAAGATGACCATCTACAAGACCGTGCGTAAAATGTATTACTAACAGTAAATATTTGGCAATCAAAATACAAGGTACTTAGTGATTGTGAGAAGTGTTGGCTCTTAAAATAACGTCCCCAGAGGTTATGATCCTGGCCGTGCATCGCTTGTTCTTGTGCGTCGAGCACGCCCACCGCTCGGTTTTCCCGAAAGTTTTTTCAAGGCAGAATGTATATTTTCCTAACACGATGAGGCGATTGCCTTTTCGGGAAACACCGAAAGTAGCTGAAATATACATGGAAATCAAACAAATTTGAAACATTCAAAATAATAAATAGTACAGAAACATTTACACATATTTAAATTGGATACCTTTAATCCTTACGCACGTACAACAAAGTAAAAATTATCTTTATTTTAACTATTGATACAGTTTTGCAAGATACCTGAAAAAATAAAAAAAAGAATAAATCAACAATATAAACAAAGAATAAAAAAATATATGTATTCAAAATGCTGGATGTGGCCGGCGGTTGTTTTTATTACGGAAGTGCTTGTAGTCATTAGTAATTATAGATATTTAATAGAAATAATGTGAATGAATTATAAAGATATACAAAAATATATACCTCCATCGAAAAAATATTCCCCAGCAAGGAAATGTCCCGGGCTCGTATCCTGGTGATATCCAAATATTTTTTCGTTTTTTTTTGGTTATTTTTCTAATTGCTTTTAATTGGCTTTGAATACCATAGAAGTACATATGTTCTAAAATGTCGACTTCACAATAAAATGAATTTTCATTAAATAAAAAACTTATAGACATCGGATGTGAGAAAGTAAAAAAGGTATATAAGAGTGGATACCTATAACCGATAATTACAGAAAAATTGTCGAATTTAACAGAAAAAGTACACCATTTTGTATTTAATTATGTTAATCAGGGCCCTGCACGTTACCCCGCGGGTTACAGTTTTGAATTGATGGTAGGTACAGTTGCCGGCAAACTTCTTGAAATTCTTTGGCATAGTGGGGAAATGCGCAGAAGACGAAATTTGGGTCTCGTTGGTGGAAAGGTAGATGCGCAAACTTCCCCCCACTACGCCGTAGAATTTCAAGATGTTTGCCGGCTACTGTACTCTCTGTTAAAACGGGGGTGGTGGAAAAAATCTCATGAGTATGGAGAATGACACTTTATCATCATGATAACTACGATTCATAACACATTTTCTAGCTTTATTATAGGCAAAAGTCATTGCAACGCGTAATTGACAATTAGACGAACATATATACAGAATTTTGGCTGGTCACTAGTGTAATTTGAACCCCCAATCATTGTTGAAGGCGAGGGCGTACTAACCATTGGTACACAATGATGAAATATTTAATATTTTCAATTATGGCTAGAAGTCAACCAGAGAAGAATTTTTGAAAAAAAAATGAGATAAATTTAGGTACACACGATTTAAGAGGCCTCTTTTCATTAAGAATCTTAGAGAAATGCTTAAGGAGCTTAATTGGAGAAACGCATTAAGGATGTTAGTATTTAAATTAATATTTTTGTCAGTGCAAAATACAAAAAGGAAAAGAAAAATGGGAACAATCATTCACAGATGCATTATTTAACATATATTGAATGCGGTTAAAGACTTTCTGCATCAAAGCAACGGTAAAAGACATTAAACAAATTCAATACACGTTTTTTTGTAAATCATATATATTAAAAAAATAGACCACATTCCGCGATATATAAATGTTTGTCGCCAAAATGGACATTTCGATTTTTTGTCGTTTTTTTCTCCGTTTTTGCGCGCTTTTTTGCAGTTTTCTCTGCGAGTATACACGATAAAAATATTTGGTAAAAAGAATATGAAAGGCAATTAATTTTCGCATCCAAATTTTGAGCTTTTATTTTTCTTCTTCTTCTTATTTTTTTTCTACGCCCGTTTGAGCGAAAATGGGTTTTTCTTGCATATTTTCGTCAGTTTTCAAAATTTCAAAATTCGAATCGGTGAAAAGATAGATAATCATGTGACGCATGTGATCTAATTATTAATTTATTTTTTTAAAATTTATTTCGTTTTTACGTACTTTTTGCAAACTTTGCGTTTCCTTTCATCACGTTTTTTTCTGAAAGTACGAAGAATATTTTGATATTATAAACAGATTATGAAAGATCCTCACGCTGGCGTAAAACTAAAATTAGAATCATATTTTAGTACTTCTTCTTCTTCTTTTTTTTGAACTTTGAAATTTTAAAAATATTATGATGAATTTCTCGGTGAGTGTTTGAGATACTTGGTTGGAAATGATACTGATGATACATATTAGGATGCTGTAAACGATGAAACAATAACATTTAACATTTTTTAATTTTTGAATTTTTTAAGAATTTTTTAGTGAATTCTTCTTTTAGCGAATAACTCAATGAATTTTGTATGAAATTAAGATATTTTGAATTCCAATGACGAGTAAGACTATATTGTACGTGTACTCAAAAAATCATTACGATCGACATTGTATTACTTAGTTTTTTTTGCAATTATCCTCCGCAAAAAATATAATTATTTAAAAAAATGTCGGAACAATAAACCCCGATGCGAAAATTCACTACATTAGTGTGAAAAAATGTTCCTTCTTTAAATTCGTGAAAAGTTCAGCAGATCAAATTTGACATTTACGTCCGAACAAAATGTGACATTTCAAAGAAATTATATAGTTATTGATTTTCAAAGTATATTATACGTTTATTTCACCCGTTTGGAAAGATATAAATATTAGAATAAGAATGCTATATATGTTTTTCATAGTTTTTAAGAGAAAATTAAAACGTTGTAGAAAAAATTAACGACAAGTAAAGCTATTTAAAAAATGCTGTTTTTTGTTAGAATTTGCATATTGACATTAGTTTTTAATCAAATACTTAATAATATTAGGCTATTAAATGTAATATATAATCAGCCTTAAAATATAGGGGGGTTAAATGTAATATATTCACATGTAGATAAAATGTTTTACGATAGGTTTTTCGATAGATTTTTGTTTTTTATTGGTTTAGGTACTGCACAAGGATGCGAAATTTCAATACATTCGTGTGAAAAAATGTTCTTATTTCAAATTAAATTAAAACATCTGCGGAATCGCTTTGAATGTCGGAACAATATGACATTTGAAAGAAAATACAAATATATACAATCATTTAATATTCACCCAAACCAACATATTTGTCTTTGCTAATACGAAATTACAACCAATGAGAGCGCGCGACGTGTCACTTCCGAACTTTTGCTTTCTTGCATGACATTGTTTCGAGGTACAAAAATATTATTTTATCGCATTATCACGGTATATATCGCATTATCTCAGTATATATCGCATTAAAATATTTAAAACAATTCAAATATACTTCTACAATAAAAGGATTCGTTGTACAAACACAGTAAGTACTTTTTATCTAAATTGTTAATACATGAGGCATTTTTCAGTTTTGCTTTTTCGAGCACAAAATGGCTATTTGTTTGAAAACAAAATTTATTTCGTTTATTATTTTCTTCTGCCACATATGATTAACGATTTTTCATAATTTTAAGCGCTCTTTCTATAATTGTTAATGTAAAAGCTGGTTTTGGATTTATGTCACTACACAAAAGCGACATTAAAGATAAAAAACATGATAGCTGATCAAAAGCTTATATTTACGGTCGACAACAAGCGTCTGTTCGTTAAATTTCAAATTAAATTTGATAAAAATAAATTTTGGAACTTGATTTATTGTTATATTTTAACATTTTAATTAATAAAAAGTATAACTAATTACAAAACAATAGTTTAACAAATTCTTCACATTAATAAAGGATATAATATATCATCTCTCTCTCTTCTCTCGCTCCTCTCTTATATCTCTCTCTCTTACCCTTCCCTCTCTCTCCCTCTCTATCTATCTCTCTCTCTCTCTCTCTCTCTCTCTATCTCTCTCGTCTCCTCTTTTTCTCCCCTCCCTCCCTCGCTCTTTTCGCCCAGCCCCCCCTCTCTTTTTTCCCTTCGGTTTTTTTTCCTGTCCCGTTTTCCCTCCTTCCATTTTTTCCGTCCCGCGTCTGGTGTCCCTGCCCCACCTCTCATCCCCCCTTTAGGTACATCTTTCAATTCTCGAAGATGTTTAAATTTTGATTCTGTAATAAATAGAGTTCCATCATACAAAGCTAGAACTTCAACAATTTCACCAGGTTCATGTCAGTGTTTTAATGGTTCCCATTCATCAAAATAATCGAGTTTGAAGATAATACATATCTCCATTTGATACATATTTTAATCTGCAAATACTACTGGATCATTTGCAAATCGTTGCATCTCCTACTCTCTTTCCGGGGTGAAATGACAGCAAATTCGTTCCCAACTCATCATAATTTTTGAAAAAGTCGTAATGTACAGTATTCACTTTGTGATAAGCTAAATTTATTCTCACAAAATAATCCGCAGGGGAAAATATTGGAGGTTTAAAATAGTGTTTCAATATAGAGTGAACAGCGTCGACTTCCATCATTGTATGCCCCTTCACTAAATGTAGCTGCTCGATGGTGATGATATGAGGTTTCACATAATTGCTTAATGCACTAGAAAGGACCTTATTCTCTCATAGCCTTCAGATATAAGTACAATTTCTGCATATGTACTAGGAAGGTTTTTTATGTAATTGATGATACATGATGTAAATTCATTTGCAGTAACCAGTGCAGTGCCAAACGTATGTGATTATTTCACTGTCATTCAGTTGATAGATGGTTAAATTATGGAGTTGAAGTTTTTGCTTATAATATACTTAAAATGTTAATAATTTAAGATGCAGTAGAATATAGAAGATCCAAATTGACATTATATTTTCATTTCCACTGTCTTTGGCTTGACACTTGGCATTTCAAAATTCTTTTTTTTTTCAATGTGTAATTTATAATCATCTTTACTGAGGTTTCCAAGCTTAAAACTAACACACATCTCATTGGTCTTTCTTCGGCTTATATACTAATAATATATTTTTGTCTTTTAATATTTTAGCGAATATATTTTTATTTACTGCTAAAAGGTTTAATATACCTACCATAAATTCTACACATATTATGTAATGTTGATATCACTTTGAAACTTGGGATATTTATTTAATAAAGATACCTTTCAAACCTCTAATATTTTCAGCACAGTACAAAAACGTTTTTACACATGCTGCATTGTTCTACGATCACAAATCAGAACCGTCGTTATAACGATTGTTATATTAATGATAAAAAATACACTTTTTATATACCATTAGATGGCTTCATTTTTTCACTTTTAAACGATACAAACAAATCAATATGGAATTTTTTGCACATACGTCATTGTTCTACGATCATAATGATATAATTAAAATTATTCAAAATGTTAAAATTAAGAGTTTTTACACAAAATAATTATAAATATGAACATAATATTTACTTACTGATTTCTACCAAAAATAGAGATAAAAAAGATACAAATGTTTGTACTCATAACTCATTTTGAACAATATTAGAGTTAGTGAGTTTAAACTTTTAAAGGAACGATTTGAGAGTTTTACATTTTCTGGGACCCTTTTACGTAGATGAAAATTTTATTATTTTTTTCCACTGAATCCACTGAATTTTCCAATGAATCGGGTATTGTGGAATTACCAATAATATATCCACTCGAGAACTCTTTCCACTCTTAAGTTTCTTTAAAATTACAAGTGTCCCTAGACCCACCACACCTTCATCGGATGGTTCAATTTACTGGAGATTCGGTTTATAGTGGGTTCGAATTAAAGAGACTTATATTTTTTTCAAGCATATTTTTATAAAGTTTTTTTTATCTTACAATAAAAAGCGAAATGGCTCTGTGTTATTCTGTTCATGTATTCTTCAGTCAATTCTCCCTTTAAAATCAGAAGAAAAAGGATTTGCATTTATTTTATCACTTTAATAACTCTTTCTTTTTTGAAATGCATTTAGGTAAATGTATCTTATATATTTGACAACATATTTTCTGTCATACCTGTTTTTAGGTTTCCTTTTAATAGTTTGTTTTATATTTTTTCATATTTGTCATTTTTCAGCTACTTTTTTTTTACATTAAACCACTCATACAATACATAAACAAACACGAAGATTACATAATAACAATGCCACAAACACGAAACCAACGAGAAAAAGCGAGATTGGCCGCCGCTGAAAAACGACGAACAAAGAGGGCTGAAATATTAGCTGGCAGAAGAACACCACAAGCATCATCATCTACATCATCAGCGGCATTAACATCAGCGGCATCAACATCAGCGGCATCAACATCAGCAGTATCAAGATTAGTTGATGCATTACCATCTTCATCAACATCAGCAGCAACATTGGCATCTCAACAACGGCTAACAAAAGCTGATGCGACAAAGCAAAGACGACAACAAGAGACATCAGAGCAACGAGCTATTCGTATAGCTCAACTGGTGGAAACCCGACGGCAAAATAATACTCGGGAAACTCCTGAGCAACGGACCACTCGCCTGAATCAACAGATAGCAGCTAATCATGAAAGGCTTAATAGAGAAACACCAGAGCAACGTGACTCACGCCTGGATCAACTGGCGGCAGCTCAGCGAGAAAGACTAATCCAGGAGACACCTGAGCAAAGAGCCACACGCTTGCAGGTATTAAGAGCATCCCGACACGAGCTACTTCAAAGATCTTCAAATACACTACAGCGACGTAGGCAAGAACACAGAGGCGCTCGTACATATCTACAGGCGTGTGATGTCAGGTTTGAGGTTACATATAATAATTTGGGAGCCCTCAATATACTGTGTGCCCATTGTCACGCTCTTTTCTTCAAAGGTGAAACAATCCGTTGTTGCAGCAATGGCAAGATACACCTTCCTCCATATAATCAATCAACGCCCGTTATACAGTCCTTGCTTGATGGCACCCACGAAAAGAGTTCATTATTTTTACGAGACATTAGACATTATAACACTGCTTTGTCCTTTGCATCCCTAAATGGAGAAAAGATCAAGTTTCAAGGTCGTGGTCCCTATACGTTTAAAATGCACGGTTCAGTGTACCATAGTTCTTGCGCAGTGATGCCATCTGACAGACCGGAATTCGCTCAACTGTATATAGTTGATCCGGATGCAGCTCTGCAAGAACGCATGCATCACCATGATGTTTGCAATGCTGATCTCATGGCAGCCCTCTCTCAAGAAGTTGCTTCAGTGAGTCCATTGGCACAAGCATATCGGCAGATGTATGAGATTGTGCTGGAAGAAGAGGCAAGAGCAACGCGAGAGGGGAGACCAGCTACTGAACCGGTACATATGTGGATGGTGCAGCTCGCGACAGACGACCCTCGCCGCTACAATACCCCTACCAGGAATCAGGTTGCAGTAGTCATTGACACTCCAGATGGAGAGATTGACCGCTCAAGGGGAGTGTCAGTATACTCTAGACACCAGCCTGGATCCCGTAATATCCCAGCATCATCACTATTGCTTGATGCCCTTTTATACCCGATATTTTTTCCACATGGGGACAATGGATGGACACACGAAATGCCGTTCGGAGGCCGATCAGGAACACGTCGTCAAAATATCTCAATCAGCGAATACTATGCATATCGTTTACATGTTCGAAGAGGCAGCGATAACGTGTTACTGCAAGGCCGAAACCTCTTCCAGCAGTTCATGGTTGACGTATACACGAGGATTGAAGGCAGCCGCACTACCTATCTGCGACTCAATCAAGCAGCGCTGCGAGTTGAGCAGTACCAAGGGCTGCTGGACTATGTAGCAAATCGAAACCCGAGTGATGGACCGCCTGGCAGGGCCATAATTTTACCATCATCCTTCACTGGGGGGCCGAGATATCTCCAGCAGCAGTACCAAGATGCAATGGCCATGGTGGTGAAAAAAGGACGTCCAGATCTATTCATAACTTTTACTACCAATCCAAAATGGCCAGAGATAACGAGCAGCTTGCTACCCGGTCAAGATGCAAGTAGTCGTCCCGACATCGTGGCTCGTGTGTTCCACCTCAAGGTCAAAGCGTTGATGCACGATATTCTGAAAAAGCAGGTATTTGGGGCAGTGGCAGCATACAGCTACAGTATCGAGTTCCAGAAGCGAGGCCTGCCACACATGCACTTGCTGGTAATATTAGAAGGGGCTGACAAGATAGTGGGGGACCCCGAGGTAATCGATGCGATAGTGCAAGCACAGATCCCTGATCCAGAAAGCGACAGTGCCCTCCACGCCTTGGTTAAGCAGCATATGATGCATGGTCCATGTGGTGCAGAGAATCCAAGCTCTCCATGTATGCAGATGTCCAAAAAGAATGTGCTACGATGCCAGAAACGCTTTCCCAAGCAATGGCAAGATACGACCGAATTCACACATGGCAGCTACCCAATATATAAGAGGCAAAATAAAAATATTGTAGTGCAAAAGCATGGTGTGAATTTGGACAGCCGGTCAGTAGTTCCATTCAATAGATACCTGCTTTTAAAGTACGAAGCCCACATAAATGTTGAGATCACCAGTTCATTAAGTTGCATAAAATATTTATACAAATACTTTTATAAGGGGCATGATCGTGCATCAGTCAATATTAGCAGCGCATCTGGTGAAGGTGAAGTGCAGCCATATGTTCATGATGAAATACGCCAATATATTGATGCGAGATACATCGCCGCACCTGAGGCAGCGTGGCGAATATTTGGGAAAAAAATGTGTGAAAAATCTCACTCGGTGCTCTTGCTGGCTGTGCACCTTCCAGACCAGCAGATGGTTACATTCACAGTTGGTCAGGAAGCCGAAGCCACCGAGCGTGCAGGAGCAACGACACTAACAGCGTGGTTTCGGCTAAATCAGACGTCCCCGGCAGCGAGAGAAATTCGGTATACGGATATCCCTGAGAAATACATCTTCAAGGCTAGCACTAAAGAATGGCAGCTCCGAAGGCGTAAACTTACAACTGCAATGGCCCGTATGCCACTTATAAGTCCAACACAGGGAGAAAAGTTCTATTTGCGACTGCTGCTTTTGCACGTAACAGGAGCAACAAGTTTTGAAGACCTGCGAACAGTTGAAGGTGATCTGAAACCGTCATTCAGAGCTGCAGCATTAGCCCTGAGACTTCTCGAAACTGATGATGAGTGGGAGGCAGCAATGAGAGAGGCTGAGAGCTTCCAGATGCCACGACAGTTGAGGACACTGTTTTCAACAATCTTAGCCTACTGCGCACCCCAAGATCCGCAAAGTCTGTGGAACATGTTCGCCGACTCTATGGCACAGCACCTTCAACCACCCGAGCAAGCAAGGGAAATTGCCTTAGCAATTATTGGGAGGCACCTTCAAAAGCTAGGCCACACATTGTCTGAGTACGGATTCGATGAACCTATGATAAATATCCCAAATGAAGACGGTCAAACTGAAGCCAATACCCCAGAAAGTATTCCACAGCTAAATACTGAGCAACAACAAGTTGTTGAGGCAGTGCTCAGTACACTCGGTAGTGGTAGAGGAGGATGCTTTTTTGTAGATGGGCCTGGAGGTACAGGAAAAACTTTTGTATACAATACAATCATCCAGGTCCTATCTGAGCGGAATATACCAGTCAAGGCAGTGGCTTCCACAGGCATTGCGGCAACTTTACTACGTGGTGGTCAGACAGCACATTCTGCATTTAAATTACCTGTACCGACTACTGCAACGACCACGTCAAGTATGACCAGATACTCACAAGCTGGCCAGAGCTGTATTCAGAGTCAGGTAATAATATGGGACGAGGCACCCATGCAGCACCGGCACGTGTTCGAGGCAGTGGACCGCCTACTTAAAGACCTGATGCAAAATAATATGCCCTTTGGTGGAAAAACCGTATTGCTTGGTGGTGACTTTAGGCAGATTCTTCCGGTGATTCGAGGAGGCAGTCGCGAAGCCTGTGTAGGAGCCCTCATCACCAGGTCGACACTGTGGAAATATTTCAAAACCTTCAAATTGACGCGTAATATGAGATTGGCAGACGGAGAAAATGAGTTTGCAGCCGAACTACTCAGGATCGGTAGTGCTGCAGCAAACATACCAGGTTCGAATGACATGCCCCTACCTGAAAGTTTGGTTTGCTCATCGGACAGTAGTTTTGTGCGCAAAGTTTTTGGAGACTTGCTAGATGACGTCAATCAGGACCTTAGCACTGTGGCCATCCTTTGTCCACACAACGAGCAGTCTCTGCTTTTGAACGAAGATGTTCTGTCACTCCTACCAGGCGAAGTAAAGCAGTACCTAAGCACTGACACATTGGAATCTGATGAAGACGGCGGTAACAGAATGATTCCAGTTGAATTTTTGTATGAATTAACACCTTGTGGAATGCCGCCACATGCATTGAATATTAAGATCGGCGCTGTGATCATGTTGCTTAGGAACATAAATGTGTCCGGAGGAATGTGTAACGGAACAAGAATGCAGGTCACGCAGATGATGCCCCATCTGATAGTAGGAAGGCTTCTAATAGGGCCCCATGCAGGAGAGCAGGTGTTCCTCCCAAGAATCAGCTTACAACCGTCTGATAGTGAGCTTCAGATCAAGTTCTCGAGGCGGCAGTTCCCAGTTCGTTTGTCATTTGCGATGACAATAAACAAAGCACAAGGACAAACTTTTAAGAGAATTGGTTTGTGCCTAAGAGCTGCCGTCTTCGCACATGGGCAACTGTACGTAGCGATGTCTCGATGTCGGCAGCAGTCAGCCATTTGCATCAGAGCACCGTTCGGTCACAAATCTATAAGAAATATAGTTTACCCAGAAGCATTACTCTAACATCGCACATGAGCAGATGTGCATAGAAATGTTTCACTATTGGAAAGATGTTTCAAGATGTCATCACACAAAGGTATAACTGTTTTAAGTTTAGATAATTATGAAAAAGTTTGGAAAAAAAATAAAATTCGTAACATATTTAATATGCTTTTTCAGATGTATTTTTTTACAGTTATGGAATATCCGAGATATATAAAAACTATTGTCTGTATAAAGCTCAAAGATATTTGGTCAAAAATTTAATTAAATCGTACTAAGGTATGTAATACTTTCTCTGAGAATAATTATAATATAGTAAGTTGGCGTTAGCAAATTTCATTAAATTTTTAATTTTTTCAAAAGTGTGCCGCCAACTTTACGATTGATAAATCGTCTGCAGCAATGTAATGCAATATACTTCTACAACGTCTACACAAATATACTTTCTTTACTGATGATAAAACGTTACTGCTATAGACATTCATTAAAATATATATATTGAAATTTAAAGGTAAATAGTATTTTCTATCAGTACTTAAAATAAAAATATAAAAATTTACTTAAATTTTTTATTGAACTGTACAAAGGTTTTTAATATTTTCATTATGATGTATCTAAAATTAATTTAACATTTATTTTTTTCAATAGTCCGCTGCCTCCATTTACGTTCAAAATACTGTGACCAGTGATATGTATGCATAAAATGACTGCCTATATATATATGTTCATTTACTACAGTTCTTCTGCTTTAACGATGACGATAGTTGAAATGTTTCCGCAATAAACATTTGTTAAATTTTTAATTGAATCGTACAAAGGTACAAAATTTGTTCTCAGTATTTTATAATAATGAAATATTTAGTGTGAAAACGCATCAAAATTATTATAAATATTTTTTATTCTCAGTTCGCTGCCCGCTTTTACGATCCAATTTCATATTGATGTGTACATAGAGACTGCCTATATACATACACTACCATACTGCTTCCCGTCTTGCCGATGATTTGATTGAAATGTTCCTGCTATAAACATTTATTTAAGTTTATAATTGAATCGTATAAAGGTACATTATTTGTTCTCAATGTCATTATGAAACATTTAGTATGAAAACGCATAAATTATTTCATATATTATTTTTATCTCAGTTTGCTGCCCGCTTTTACGATCCAATTTCATATTGATGTGTACATAGAGACTGCGTATATACACACACTACCATACTGCTTCCCGTCTTGCCGATGATTTGAGTTGAAATGTTCCTGCTATAAACATTTATTTAAGTTTATAATTGAGTCGTATAAAGGTACATTATTTGTTCTTACTATCATTTTGAAACATTTAGTATGAAAACGCATTTTTTTTTAAATATATATTTTTTCCCAGTTTGCTGCCCGCTTTTACGATCCAATTTCATATTGATGTGTACATAGAGACTGCCTATATACATACACTACCATACTGCTTCCCGTCTTGCCGATGATTTGAGTTGAAATGTTCCTGCTTTAAACATTTATTTAAGTTTTTAATTGCATCGTACAAAGGTACATATTTTTTGTTCTCAACGTCATAATGAAACATTTAGTATGAAATCGTTTAAATTATTTTTTAATTTATATTTTTTTATCTCAGTTTGCTGCCCGCTTTTACGATCATTTCAAAGCGAACATCAATCATTTCATATTGATGTGCACTTAGAAACTGCCTATATACATACACTACCGTACTACTTCCCGTCTTGCCGATGATTTGAGTTGAAATGTTCCTGCTATAAACATTTATTTAAGTTTATAATTGAATCGTATAAAGGTACATTATTTGTTCTCAATGTCATTATGAAACATTTAGTATGAAAACGCATAAATTATTTCATATATTATTTTTATCTCAGTTTGCTGCCCGCTTTTACGATCCAATTTCATATTAATGTGTACATAGAGACTGCGTATATACACACACTACCATACTGCTTCCCGTCTTGCCGATGATTTGAGTTGAAATGTTCCTGCTATAAACATTTATTTAAGTTTATAATTGAGTCGTATAAAGGTACATTATTTGTTCTTACTATCATTTTGAAACATTTAATATGAAAACGCATTTTTTTTTAAATATATATTTTTTCCCAGTTTCCTGCCCGCTTTTACGATCCAATTTCATATTGATGTGTACATAGAGATTGCCTATATACATAAACTACCATACTGCTTCCCGTCTTGCCGATGATTTGAGTTGAAATGTTCCTGCTATAAATATTTATTTAAGTTTATAATTGAATCGTATAAAGGTACATTATTTGTTCTCACTGCCATTTTAAAAAATTTAGTATGAAAACGCATAATTTTTTTTTAAATATATATTTTTTCCCAGTTTGCTGCCCGCTTTTACGATCCAATTTCATATTGATGTGTACATAGAGATTGCCTATATACATACACAACCATACTGCTTCCCGTCTTGCCGATGATTTGAGTTGAAATGTTCCTGCTATAAACATTTATTTAAGTTTATAATTGAGTCGTATAAAGGTACATTATTTGTTCTTACTATCATTTTGAAACATTTAGTATGAAAACGCATTTTTTTTTAAATATATATTTTTTCCCAGTTTGCTGCCCGCTTTTACGATCCAATTTCATATTGATGTGTACATAGAGATTGCCTATATACATACACTACCATACTGCTTCCCGTCTTGCCGATGATTTGAGTTGAAATGTTCCTGCTATAAATATTTATTTAAGTTTATAATTGAATCGTATAAAGGTACATTATTTGTTCTCACTGCCATTTTGAAAAATTTAGTATGAAAACGCATAATTTTTTTTTAAATATATATTTTTTCCCAGTTTGCTGCCCGCTTTTACGATCCAATTTCATATTGATGTGTACATAGAGATTGCCTATATACATACACTACCATACTGCTTCCCGTCTTGCCGATGATTTGAGTTGAAATGTTCCTGCTATAAACATTTATTTAAGTTTATAATTGAGTCGTATAAAGGTACATTATTTGTTCTCACTATCATTTTGAAACATTTAGTATGAAAACGCATTTTTTTTTTAATATATATTTTTTCCCAGTTTGCTGCCCGCTTTTACGATCCAATTTCATATTGATGTGTACATAGAGATTGCCTATATACATAAACTACCATACTGCTTCCCGTCTTGCCGATGATTTGAGTTGAAATGTTCCTGCTATAAATATTTATTTAAGTTTATAATTGAATCGTATAAAGGTACATTATTTGTTCTCACTGCCATTTTTAAACATTTAGTATGAAAACGCATAATTTTTTTTTAAATATATATTTTTTCCCAGTTTGCTGCCCGCTTTTACGATCCAATTTCATATTTATGTGTACATAGAGATTGCCTATATACATACACTACCATACTGCTTCCCGTCTTGCCGATGATTTGAGTTGAAATGTTCCTGCTATAAACATTTATTTAAGTTTATAATTGAATCGTACAAAGGTACATACATTTTTTTCATTATCAATATAAAACATTAAATATGAAAACGCATAAATTATTTTTTAATATTATTCTTTTTACCTCAGTTTGCTGTCCGCTTTAACGATCCAATTTCATATTGATGTGTACATAGAGACTTCGTGTATACATACACTACCATACTGCTTCCCGTCTTGCCGATGACTTGAGTTAAAATGTTCCGGCTTTTAACATTTATTTAAGTTTTTAATTAATTGCATCATACAAAGGTACATTATTTGTTTTCAATATCACTTTGAAATATTTTTTATGAGAACATTTTAGTTTTTTAAAAACTTTCATTACATTTTTTTAGTTCACCCTTTTTACGATTCAGAAACTGATTATATACATTTACCCCACATTATTTACTGCCTTGCTAAAATTAAAATATTCCTGCCTTATACATTTAATAATGCTTTTTTAACTTAATTTTTCGAAGGGTTCTAACATTTTTTCTTAGTGTATTTATGAAATAGTATAAAACTTTTTTAAATTTCCCCTAACCTTACAATTTTTTTTCAGTACGATGCCATTCTTTTTGGTTAAGATATACAAACTGTCGTTTTACATTGACTACCATTGATATTGACTAATCAATGATGATTGTTTTTAATGTTCCTACTCTAAACATTTTATAACATTTTTAATTTCATCATACAAAGGGATATATCAGTTTTTGTCAATATAAATTATAATAATAATAAATATGAAATTGTATGAAAATTGTTTTGAATTTTCACCACAGTTTATATATTTTTTTCAATCTTATATCTTTCTTATGTCACCCTGAGCAATGATATGTATATAGATTTATACATACATTTACAGCCACACTGCTGATGATGACAGAATTATTTATTTAATCTAGCAAAGGTATAAAAAATTTTTTCTTAATATAATAATGAAATAGCATGAATTATACTCTTAATTTAAAACTATGATGAACATTCTAATTATTTTCATGCCCATTAAAAAATTACAGAGACCATTTAATACCAGATTATGTAATAAAATTGTACATACTGAAGTCTTTAATAGAATATATTCATAAAAGTTATCAATACCAAATCATACGTATTAATGTTTTGACTTTTTATTTCAAAATACAAAATTAAAGAAGGAATTAATTCAAAAATGGAATACAAGAAGTGACCAATCCTTATCAGGAAAAATACAAAACACTATAATTAATTAAATGTAAAGTTTGAATATAAATATACTTATGTGGTATATTAGAGATGAAATGAAGAGATTCAGAAAATATTCTGAAGATAATATTATAAATATGGAATAGGCCTACGGGGGAAACCATATTAAAAAAAACGCGCCTTACATTCTACCTCCAGGGTGGTGAGAAAAAGAATGTTTAACCAATTCCTTTTTTTAAGGTGCAACATAAGAATAGTTTTGTAAAAAATACTTTAATCATTATTTTTTATTATTTTGTTAATGTACATATTTGTGTGAATAAATATAATTTTTAACAAGAAAAAACTTTTTTTATTTTGGGTATCATCAATAATGCAAAAATGAGCAAATTATTAAATTACCGCTAATATTAAATAAATTGCAAACTACTTCTCGGTTTGCTTATTAACTATAAGAATATATATACGGAGCATAAATATTTTCTCAAAATTTGCCAAATTGTCTTCCGGTAACTGAGCATAGTCAAAATATCATTCAAATTCAAATTATTAGTACCGGATTTTTCGTTGTTGGTAATGATAATAGTTAAGCAAAAAAAAACAGATTTTTCCAAAATATTTGTTTAATTGAAAAATGCAAAAATTTTTGTTTTCTTTTCTTAATTGTACTATTTCTCAAACAATTGACTCTTATTCCTTGAAAATAAAAAATAAATATAGTTATGACAGTGCTTAAAATATGGTGGGAAAGGGTAAGGAAAAGGCATGCCTGTACATACACATACATTCAGAAAATAAAAAATTTTAGACTGACATTGTAAGGCTTATGAAGCAGTTTTTAAAATAAACATAGTTTTCTACAATATCACTTTTTTCAATCAGTTTATTTTCTAATAATTAAAGAAAAAATATTTGATAATTATATTTTTTTATTCTGCATCTGTAACTTATTTAATACATTTCTGAATAGAAAAATTCCATTGATAGATTGAGGTTTATTGGAACAATTAAATTTTTCAGCACGTTTTTATATATAATATTATTTTTCAAAATGCTCTTGCGCGGCCATTTCGGATACATTTTGTTTTTAAGTTTTCTGGCCTTTAGTCCCGAACGCGCAATCCGATCTTCACGACAATGATGTCACCGGAAAGGGGAACTCGGCACGCAAGTGTTTAACGTCAATCTTCTTCTTCGTTACTCAACCAATAATGAGTCCGTCTTTTTCTTTTCGTTAGTTAAACATCAGTGAATCTGCCGCCACGCTAAATTGCACGCGTAGTCGTGCAGCGGGTAACCTAGTCAATATATTATATTACAAGCATACAATCAATATGGAACAATTTTTTTTCAAAAGCAATAAAGACATAAAAATATATCATTTGGTGGAGAAGATCATATAAAACATCATGAAAAACACTCTTCATAGCACAAAAAAGAATAATTAAAAATAAAATCTAAAAATTAAAAAAAAAAAAAACATATTAAAAAAAAAAACAGAACCTTCCCTACAAATGAATTATTCTAAGAATTTGGTGTGCCTACTGTTATGGAAATTTAAAAACAGTATTTCTACAAATTTTTAAAGAAAAATATATAATGACTTCTCTAACTTCCAGGTCTACAAGATCTTTTCTAAATTAAAAAAACGCCCAAATATAATAGAAGCGCAGCCCGCAACCATTATTCTTTTGTAGTAAATAAAAAAAACAAAAACTTTGTAGTAAAAAAAAGGGCTCAGACAAGGATGTCCAATATCGCCTATCTTATTCACTGTATTTATGGACAAGATCAGCCGAAACAATATGGCTCATAATGCAGTGAGCATCGGGGAAGCGGAGGTGGGGAGACTGTTATTAGCAGACGACGTTGCCTTGCCAGCAAAACCACCAGAGTTATAATTAGCCGTCGACAAATTTGACAAGGAAACAAATTGCGCAGGGTTGAGGCTGAGCGCTGATAAATCCGAAATCATGGTAATTGGCAGAAGCGAAGATCAATGTAACATAACGTGCCAGAACAGACGTCTAACACAGGTTAGTTTCAAATACCTCGGTGTAATAACATCTCAGGATGGAAAGAAAGAAAGTGAATTGGATAGGAGGATAGGAGCCGCAAGCCAGGTAGTACGATCTCTGTATTATTCCGTATTTAGAAAAGCTGAGCTCAGCCAGCGAGAAAAGTTGGCAGTATACTAATCAGTTTTCAGGCCAACCCTAGTGTAATGCCACGAGCACTGGATCATGACCGAAAGAATCCGCTTAAGGCTACAGGCCGCCGAGATGGAATTTCTACGAGGAATAGTAGGAGTTACCAGAAGAATCAGAAATACTCAAATAAGAGACCGTCTCGAAGTAGAATTCTTATTGACGTTTATCGAGAAATTACAGTTACGGTGGCTGGGACATATCTTGCGGATGCTGGCAGATTGTCAGCCAAAGCGGATATTCTAGGCAAGACCAGAAGGCAGAAGACCAAGGGGCCGTACTAGGAGGAGCTGGAGGAAACAATTGGAGGACTGCTGCAATGCGAGATTGCAACTAAATTAGACTGACGTGGAGAGCGAAGTCCAAGACAGGAAAAGTTGGAAAGTTTTAAGCGGTGCAGGGACCTCGACCCAATAGGATAAGAGGTAGAAGAAGAAGTAATTAAAACACTCAATTTTACTCGAAAAATGATAAAAATTCAAGACCGTACGTCATTTAAAAATAAACAAAAAAAATTAATTAAAAAACCTCTTGAAATTCCGATGAGCTTCACTATATATTCATTCGTTTTGTTTCTCAACATTCTTAGCACCTTATTATTACCATCTTAATGTCCATGCAATGAACTGATGTGATTACTCCTCCCATAAACACGAGCATCAGCTCTTTTATGGCGAGTAAAACGTTTTTATTGTATTAATGTATTATTCTATTCATGAAATCATGTACTATGATGACTCTAACAAATTTAAAAAAATAAAAAATATATATATCAAAAGCACAGTAAATGTAAGATGCGCCATGATATCATTAATTTCATAGCACAGTGACTGTGGATTCGTTAAAATAAATAAAACTATTTTAATGCCAATTTTACATTCTTGGTAACTTGATTTAATAGGAATGGAATTTCTGTACTAGAATGCGGCTTTCAGAGGAAGTATTACATGTGTTGATGCTCGTCATTGACGTAAACAATCGCATCGCCAACGGTGTGCAGGTTAGCCGTGCAGCCCATGGTGCCGTAGTGCGCGCACCTCCAGTACACTTTCTCTCCGTTCATCTTCATCTTGTAAAACCTGTTGATGCCCAACTTCACGATGGGTTTTCCCTTCTCCGATGAAATAAACTGAGCTGGAAAAGAAGTGAAGTTTCATTGCGTCAGAAAATATTCATTAAAACCCAAACTCTGTGATGCATCACAAAGTTGTTATAATATTTTTGTGTGGACCTAGAAACAACCAGTAAAATAATGCACTAAAATAATACATTGACAAAGGTTTTAGCCTCTTTATTTGAGAAACATACAAACTGTCATTATTTCAATATAGTATGTAGTCAACCGATATTATTATGTAGCTTGCGTCTGGACATTAGATGTTTTTGTACATACGCGAGCTGCTTCAAGCGGCAAGATATTATTTAGTACAAGGGGCGCTACTTCCATAGCTTAGAACACCGAGGAGTAGATTATAAATTTAATGATGTGGGTCTGACATCAGGTAAGAAATGGCGTAGCAAGACATAAAATGAAACCGATGAAAATTGATTCATAATGTCGATATTAAAAATAATGTAATGTTTTGATACAAGCTAACTCTTCCTCTTAAGAGTATAAAAAAATGTTTTTTATGGGTTAGTTTTTATTTTATTCATTGAATCTCGGTAGAACATCATAAAAATACCAAATGGAAATTTCATTTTTATCTATTCCGCTTCATAATAATCTACGATTAGATAAATCTATTGATTTATGTGACAAATGTAAATTTTATTTTGTAATATGTGGCATGTCAAAGCTAAAATTTCTTGTCGTTCATCTTCCATATTGCTAAAATTTATCTGCTAACAATCAATCGACATTTCTTAATGACTACCTACCGTGAAATCTTATATTTTTTATTATCTATAAAGTAACAATCAATCGACATTTCTTAATGACTACCTACCGTGAAATCTTATATTTTTTATTATCTATAAAGAGCTTGCCGTGACAGTGTATTTGATCGAATTTTGACAATTCATATTTCACGCTTCCACTTTCATAAGCTTCCACAACGCTTCCGACGACGTCATTCAATTTTTAAAAGTATTGCTCTCTTTTCAAATCTCTGTGCTACTCTGGCTATAAATCTGTCGTGGGATCTTCCTCAATATTACAGCTCCGGTAAAATTAATCCACTACTAAAAAGAGATTAACAATTCTAATTCTACACTTCAGGAATGCACATATAGAAAACCACTTCGTTTTCTATACTTTTTCATATGTTTTTTAATCGTTTCGATATACTAGGTACTTACGATTAGATGTGTTATCAGAGAGCGTTGAAATATTTATTATATGTGTCTATAGATAATATTATTTTCCAAAAACATATTAAGTAATTAATAAAAGTTTTCCGGTAAAGTACAATGGAAGGATTTACTATGTTTGAAGACATTATTGCTAACTTTAAAATATTGCACGAGCCCAGTATTGAAAAGCGCACCGCTCGCCACTAATAAATATAGTACCTAAGTATGAAATGTACATCTTTGGCTAATGTTATTTGTCATTAATAAACCATGTATGTATTACAAAAAATAAGCTTGGTGTTACAACATACATCAATAAAACTCATTCATATTGTAACGAGATGCTAGAAAGAATTACGCACTGCTGTCACTTCTCACAACACTACCGAAAAATCGAGAACAGCCTAGGATGATCTACGGCTTTCGGGAGGCATCTGAAACATTCGAGAAAAACCTAGAAAAGCCTGGAAACGGGAACATTCTCCTAAACACGGAAAGGTCTAGGAGGTTCAGTACCAGCATTTTCAGATATAAATAGGAGCGCCGGCTGCGGCGGGAGAATTGAATAGTCGCGTTTGACAGGCGGAAACTGGATGGAATGTTCGAGTGAATGTTAAATAAAGTGTTCCAGCGATAATAACAAGGTGTTAATTTACTAGTGATATATTGTGAAATAGTGTAATTTAAAGGATAGTGTTAAGTTCAATTGTTTAAGTGACTTTGTACATTGAATAGTTAATAAATCAGTAATTAATAAACCGCTAATTAATTTTCAGTGTTTTCATTCATTCTTCCCGCAGTCACGACACGTGACAATATATTTACTGTCATTATCAGCAGAAAAATAGAAAAAAAAACAACAAAAAAGGGATGTTTTATATTTCGTGAAATATTTCTGGCGAGTTTTTATTTCCTGAAATAAATCTGGCGAGTCCAATGCAATAGTAGGTACTAAATGTTGAGGTTTTTAATATTCAGTTGCAAGGCGCAGACAGAGACAATTTGTAATAATAACTTGGTGTCTTTTGATGATCTTCTACGTACGAAAGAATAAATATATAATAATTTTTTTTTTTTTGAATTTTTAATTGAATATGAAAGTGCCAAAGATTTTTGCAAGATTATTCGAATAATTTAGTTTTCCCACTCAATAAAAGGCATAAAAAACAAAATATTTTTGCGAATAGTGAGACAATAGTAACTTAATTAGATTAAATTCTATGTAACAGAATATAGCCGCAAGACCACACATCACGAGAGGAAGATTATAGAAAACTAAGCTCGAAGGAAATGCAGGTCTAGTGTCTACAGATGATTATGCTCGTCGTCTACAACAACAATAATACTGTCGATTGTGTGAAGTTTGGCCTTGCAACCGGCGATCTTGTACCGTCCGCACCTCCAGTAAGCTTTTGATCCGATAGATTTCATTTTGAAAAATTTGTTGGCACCAAATTTGACGATAGGGTTCCCTTTCTTTGAAGTAATAAACATGGCTGGAACGAAATAAATAATTCAGATGAGATGAAACGTGAATTTTATGTGCGTCCATTGCATAAAGTATCCCTGACATTATTTAAAATAACGTAGATTAATTTAATATAAAGAAACACACATAACATTTACCTACCTACCGATGAAATAATACAAAATAAGTATTAAGGAACTGCCAACTTCGCCATTCATGTAGAAAATTTTCAGCAGCATTATTATTCCATTTCCAAATGGCAAAATATTTAGACTGCAGTGAATTCCTAAATTCTTTTGAGTCCATTTTTTTATTATAACTGGAATATATTTGATACAACTAAAATATTTAGTTTTTTTTTATAATGTGATGTTGCAATTGTACAACATAGTTCTAAGATATTTCAAAGAAATAGAATCAAACTGAAGTTAAGTATTTTTAGACTTGTTTTATATGATTATTTATATATTTTTTTCTCGTTATTTGGAGATAAAGATTAGAAACTTTTATTCCTGAACTGCTTACTTGATTTCGCTAAGCTGAAATTTATGATACTTGAGAAATCTCGAGTAAAAGAGTATTAAAAGCACATATTTTTTAACTTGGAAATATTAGGTATTATTTACAGCTGTCAGTAGAGGACAAAAAATATTTTAATTTAAAAATAAATGTATACGTATATAATAAATGCACATAATAAATAAATATATTGTAACATTGCACCGAAGTTATGAGATTTATGCTCACATTTATATCTTATCTGCAGATTCCACGTTTGAGATGGAGGTTAGAGAGGCGAACGGTGGAACGGTGAACAGGCCGCTTGGTCGGAGACTTAGGTTACTTGGGAATGACAAAAGCATTTTAGTATAGAACTAGCTGTGCCTGCGCGGCTTCGCACGCGTAGATTTTTAGTACACTGTTTGGATCGTCATAGACCTTTCGCGAACCTTTTAGAACATTCTCCGTCCAGAACTTTCAAGAAATTTACTGAATGTACAGGAACCTTTTAGACACACCGACATATTCCGCCACTCAGTTTAGAACCTTATAGAACTTTCGGGAATTTATTAGAACCTTCTTCTTCCAGAACTTTCTAGAGCAGGTTTTTCCGTAATCTTCTAGACTCACCGACACAGTTGGCGCGCCTATTTTGAAACAATGTGAAACCTTTGCGGCCTTCCCATAACAAAACAATGTGCTAGAAAGCACATTTTTGTCACCCACTCCCACCCACGTTCGGCCACCCCCACCAAACTCGCATATTCTCTATGTGACACCTATGGGCTATCCACCACCATAACCACCGGTGGGTGGTTGTGGCTGGTTGTGGAGAAAACTTGGCGGATAGGGAAACACGGGTTTCTTTTTGTATATATATATATATATTGATTTCCGGTTTCAACCGGTTTAAATACTGTTTTTTTTTATTTCTGTTCAAAAAATGCCGTTGCAGACACTTTTACATCAACAATTTTTGAAGTTTCGCTGTCACTACAATTGAAGCGCTATCACTACAATAAACTGAATCTGTAAATCTAAAATTGATTATTTCCTTTAAAATAGTAGCCATACATGAACAAAATATTTAGTTCTTAAGAAAAATATCGTTCACAAGAATTCTTACTGACTAATTTACTTGATATTATATTCGAGAAAAATTTTGTTTCTGAAATGAAAAGTAAAACTGTATAACTGAAAAAAGAAATAACATAATTTCATATTTATTACGAGAATACTGGAAGGGTAATATTGAACTCTTTCAGCTTCTTTTATTAATTATTATTTAATATTCAGTGCATCAGTGCAAATGTAAAAAATCTATACTTTATTGTATAAAGATTTTATACTATGGAGTACCGTGTAAATTTGTGATTCATCATATACGCGTATTAAACAAATAAAAAATATTTCGTATCAAAGTATGTAAATTTTTATATAGGTATATAAAATATTTCCTGATAAAATATAATAATTATGAAATAAGTTTCTAACGAAGGAGCGATAGAAAGAAAATTATAAGACGAAATATATATTTATATCTCAGCTGAAATACTTGCTTATAATAATACATTTAAATACAATGGGTGTGTGATTTAATTTAAATAAATTTTCCTCAGTGCGATACAATTATTATCTTATGGTCACAGGTTCAATTAAACAAGTTATTTGGAAGCTTTTGCCATTGAAATCCAATTTCTTACAGACCAATCTCCAATCCCAAAAGTTTTACAGAACGTGCCCTTGCAGACTTCTTTTCGTTCATTTTCTATTATTAAGTGATAGTGAAACGAATTCTGTCTTCTATCCTCTGGTTCTGATCCTGTCTTCCGTATCGGCGAAATGCAATCCACAAGCGATGCTACGTAACTTCTCCTGTCCTCCCACGAAAGCTCTCCCCAAAAATGGGCAAATAATTGTTTTCGTACATCATCGCCTATAGAATTGCAGAATCTTTTATTCGATTTAACACAAAAGTCCGAGGTACAACGCGAACCTATTTTTTTAATGTTTCGCTTTCTTTTATTTAGGTGACTTGTGTATTCATTTCCTTCTTTCCTTAGATTTCCTGTTTTTTTCCACTCTTTCGCAATCATCATACAGCTTCTCTTAAACGTTTTAGAGACTGATTTGCTGGACTTATTTTGAGGTATATCGGCACAGACGTTCGATTTACATTTTTCAAAAATAGTTTTAACTGACCTGGTATTTTTTATGTCGTCGCCACTGACTTTCGCTTTAAAACGTTCAAACGATACCCATTCGGGAACATTTATTTGCATAAAATTCAATTTCTTCAAATCAGATCCTTGTATTAATGGATCACAAGTAGTTGGTGCAGAAAAAATATCTGTAATAAAGTAAACATGATTGATTATTTATAATGCTCATTTTCAGTCATTAAGTTACCAAATAGAAACTTGCGCAGTATCTACCGATAATTAATGAAATTTGTTGTATATAAAAGACAGCAATCTAAAAATGTGACTCCTAAAACGCGTTATTTATATAAGTGGAATCATCATTACTAATGGGCCCTGGTCTACTCGATTTTTTGACCTTTCGTAATAATTGGATTATTGAAAAAAATATATACATTTTAATATTTTAAAATATCTCGCAAATAAAAAATAGATATGAGCGAGTTTGTTTTATATTTTCAAATAAATATTAAAAGAGGATTAAAAAGTATACGCTCAAATTAAGTATTTTTACATTTGAAAGGTGTTTTAATTTCAGGGGGCAATGTATTTAGGGCTCTTGGAATTTCAGCGTTATTTTACCATTTTGTCACCGGAAAATTTAAAAATGGCTCAACCCACTTGATATATATATTTTTTCATGTACTAATCTTAAAACTTATAACATTAGTAATTTTATACTTTTTATCAATAATGAGACGAATAGGTTTCCTCCTGAATATTTTAAAACATCCATAAAATGAATGAAATAAAAATGATGAAAAAATAATAATCCAAAGAGACACTTGACGACAAATGTTATGTATATTAGGCTGAGTCATAAATAACATTCGGCGCAGGTAGGTAGAATCTGTTGTTCGTATTTACCCACTATGAGCCACCGGGAAAACGAGTTTTTGCTTTCACTAAATAGATAAGGGTTCAGTTAGTCTTCTGAAAATTGTTTTGTGTGTTGCACGTTATATTAAACTGCCGTTCCTAACCCTTAAATGGAGAGTGCATATTCGTTATATGATGTTTTAGGAATTTAAAAAAAGAAACAATGCTAAGGCGACAGGCGAAGAAATATGCAGTGTATACGGCGAAGGACTAATAATCAATCGGGCAGATAGAAATTGCTCTGCCAAATTCCGTTCTGGAAGTACGAACTTAAAACAGAAAGCAGCACGTCCCTGCACGAACCCTGAAGACAACCTTTTAAAGGGAATAATGGAGCAAAATCCACGTCAATCAACAAAAGATATAGCAGAAAGGTTAAATACATCACTGTAACTGTTTGCTGTCCACCTGGAGAAATATGAAAAAGTCAGCAAGATAGGAGTATGAGTACCTCACAATCTCAGTGAACGTAATAAAGAAGATCGCATGTCAATCGCCACAAGCCTGTTTTAATGGGTAAAAATTGAGTCTTTTTATACAGGATTATAACAGGCGATGAAAAATGGGTTATCTGTGACAATATCGTCGGCAAAAGAGAGTGGCTTGAACCACCCCTACCAGATCCGAATGCAAATATTCATGGAAAAAAGATTTTATTGTGTGTATGGTGGGATTTTCGAGGTAGGTATAATTCATCGCAAGTTGTTGCAGTCAAATTTAACAATTACTGCGGATACATACGTTCAGCACCTGTAAATAATGAAAGACAAACTCCATGAGAGGCGTTCTGCATTCGTCAATCGCAAAAACGTTATTATTTTACATGACAATGCGCGACCACATACAGCAACGGTGACTCGAGAAAAAATTCTTGAGCTTTGATGGTCTATTTCAACACACCCACCTTACTTTCCGGACCTTGCCACGACAGACTATCACATTTTCTGTCCCTTACAAAATATTTTGATTAGGAAAAGCTAGAATTCTGAAGAAAAAGTCATTAAAGCTGTCGAAAATTTCTTCCAGTCCCAAACAGCTACGTTTTACAAGAAAGGAATTGATAAACTGCCAGGAAGACGTGAGGTCATACATAATAGTGGTGAATACAGAATAAATTAATATTTTTTATTTATTTAATGAAAGCAAAATAAATGTCTGATAAAAAACGGAAGTTATTGAGGACTCAAAATAATATAATTTACACTTTGTATAAATCACTAACTTACTGAATTATCAATATGTTTCGGGGCCAATAGTCCATTCATCAACGTACCAAGGTTTTAAGTTTTACTTTTAGTGTACGTCGTATCCTTGATACAACGTGCACTAAATAAATAAATAAAATAAAATAGTGGTAAAAAAAAGTAATTTTGCAGTTATTGATGAAGAAATCTTATTTATTTGAATTTTATACAAATAACGGATTATAGTGTAATTTTATACAAATAACGGTGTTTATATTCTCACCTGTAGATGAAAACATCTGTAGTTTTCGAAACTAAATAACGTAAAATAAAAAGTGGCCTTACACAAATGTTTTACTTATATATAAATTAATAAAATGTTGATAATTAGGTACCTGCGAAAAGGTAGTGATGGTAGCTAAAAAAATAATGACAAAGGAATAGTATTTGCCGCCTTATCAGGAAGTAATAAAGTGGCGTTGTTTATATCGTAAGGTGAATATCTTTCGTCTCTTTCTTCGCCAACTATCGATACTCTAGTTTGGGCTTCAATTTTTGGAGGACGATGGTTGTGGTTTATCGATCCTAGCTTAAAGTTTCCATCTCTTCTGAAAGCGACAGCTTTGCAGCCGTAGGAATTGTGTGACGAGCAGCGCCATCTCTCACTGCACTTGGTCCTGAAGTGTAAAGTATAGGTGAAACCTCCAATGTTTGCCAACGGCCGACCCCTCTGCGACGGTATGAACATTGCTGAAAACATTACTACTCAAGTACTCTAACATAATACTATTACTAGGTACATCAAGGTAGCAGTAATTAGGAAATAAATATTTTATTACAGTGTTCATGTGAGAATCGTCGGTACTTTAAAATATTGAAGCACAAATAGTACTTAAATAAATTGAAGAAAAATATATGAACATATTTTTTTAAAGTATTTATTTATTTTTTGTTCTTTTTACAAAAATTAATATCATTGAACATTTCAAATATGGGAACAATTTATTTTACTAACTCCATGAGTCACGAGACTCGTGTACAGAGAAGGAGTATTAAAGATATAAGGTATAAATAGCATTATAAAACAGCTTCATGATTATGTTATGTATCTTGAAGGTGCTTGTATACATGTTTTTTGGTTTAAATTTTAAATTTTTTGTGATCTGTTATTTTTCTGATTGTTAAGGGGAGATTATTAAAGAATTAAATACTAAGAAAACTAAAATGATTTTGGTATTTTAGTGGGAAAATTAAATTTTGGTATGTTAAATGTATCTCTAAATCTTGTGGATCGAAAATCGCTTCTTAATATACGACATAATAGATAAATGTATGATAATTAATTAAATAACTATTTAAAAATATATAATAACCTTTCCTGGAGGCATAGTTTTCCATATTATGTCGACAATGACGCTACTTCTGTGGAGCTAATAAATCTGAGGTAAGATGGCGTTGACGGTCAGCCTGCGCCGGCGCACAATTGTTTTCTTGATATATTACATACACTGCGCCGGCGTGAAGAAATAGTTGAATTTTGCCTCCGAATTTTCGATTGAGAAAAAACAATTGCTTGCGTTTTTTCTTCTGGAATGTGCATTTTTTCACATCAAATGAACGGATTTTAATTATTGATTAGTAAATGTTGTGATCATATTTCCGGGATTTCACCAGTTATATTCTTTCGCGTGTTATTTTGTGACGTGGAGGAACTATCAAAACTTCTCAAGATATCTGTTTAAAAAAGCGGCACGAAGATCTTTGCAGCTGACGATTTCGACTCTCTTCGAAGCTGAAGAGAATAGTCTATCGCAGGTTAGTGATCATTTGTTGGCGTAGTTTTGGTTTACCCATGTATGTTTTTCAGAGAAAGGAAACGTAATTGACATTTTTTTATGATTATCATATTGAGAGGTATTAATTGAATATTAAATTCAATAAAGCGGATGGCTATTTACACGCTGTCTGCACAAACACACCTATTTCATAATATAAAATATTATTTTTTCATTTTCATTTATTTAAATATGAGAATTTCGGGAGAGCTACATTAACATTTTATAACGGACATACATTATATAACGGAAATTAACTAAGATAAAATAAGTATATATTTATAGATTATTTGTGTTTGTTACATGTATGTTTGTTACATTAGTTTGTGTCACATATTTTTTAAATATATCAATATTCACTTGTCACATTCATTCTTTTAAATACGTGTAAGTCCGTATGCAATTTCAATTCGCAGCAAATAAATCCGATTTTAGTTCAAGTCGGATTAATATGATAGTTTTGAGATCTTGAATAAAGTTATGGTTTTCATATATTCTGTGTGTGTAATTCAACGTCCTTTTTTTGTAAGTCACCATTAGCAATATTTTTATTTATATTTTAAACGTACACAATAGATCATTGACTTGTTAAATGCTTGCTCTTGTCGCTGATGTTGATTCTGAAATCATAAGTGTGACACGCGGGTAAAGTTTACGGAATCCTCTAAACCAGTCGAATATTGTGACACTTTTGTAATGAAGATGGGTGTTCTAAGTTATTCCTCTTGGCTAATTCGATGGCTATTGACAAAATATCCCTCATTGTAAGTCCATACAGGCTCCATATCCATAGCGTGTGAAAGTAGTTCATTTTCTTGTTCTTTATTGTAAACTGTATGATTGTATTCTAAGATTTTATTCGTCTCTACAGCAGACATTTATTTATTCCTTTCACTCTTCGCTTCAGAGACATCACATTAACAGAGAATTTCTTACTAGCCGTTTTAAAAGGTGTACCTTCTCTGACGTCTCGTATGGCAGCTGCCATAGCCTCGTCACTCCAACTCTGCCGTTTTGTCTTCCTTGTGTACCGGCGAGCCGTAGGAATAACTAGAAATATATTAATAATAAATTAACCATTATGTGGGGTAATACTATCCTGGGATCATTTTGTACACGCAGTAGCGGATCGTTTTGAGAAAAATGTATACAGCTACGCAATTACAGGTAAAATCAAAATAACTATAATATTCTAGTCCTTCTATCTAAGGAGATGATATCGGGAATTGGGAGTCCAGATATGAAGTCCGTCTTTAACTTGAAGAGTATTTATTAACTTGTTAATTTTATTAATTTTATTGAATTATGGTATAAATCGCTATAATATTAGTAGCAGTTACTTTCTAAGTGGCCGCGTCAGGAAGGCGCGTCGCTTTTTATCTCCATTCACTCTCTCATATTTCTGTCTCTTTCATTTATTCCGACAGGCGTTCATTTAGACACATAATTATAACAAAAACTGATATATTCTAAATGACGTAATAACAATGCAACATATTAAACATAAAAACCTTACCTTACCATAGATTAGAAGTGTTTCTTTATAGTTTTTTGCGCATGCACCTTCTAAATTGTTTGACTGACACGCCGTTAATGCCGCACATCATGGCAGTTTTTACGAATATATTTGCGCACTTCAACGATAGAAAGGATTGATAGTTTGGTTGGAATCACAAGGGATTGTTTGAGGGCAAGTTTCTCTACATTTCGTCGAATTAATTTTGATGTTGGAAATAAAATTGCTGAAATTGCAGAACAATTTATTTAAGTTTCCGTAAAAATATACATATCTTACATTTTTGATGTTTAAAGCGTTAACTTTGAATTTGGACCTAATTATTAATTAAAAAAAAAAACAAATAGACTTTGTTTAAGCTACATTGATTATTTTCAACGTCGACCGGTTTGGATTCCGCTGCATGTTAGTCGGAATGGACGCCCAATAACTGTTCCATAAATTATTTATATAAAGGAATCAACTAATAGGTGGGGGTGTGGAAAGAAGACTGATAAGAAGACATGGTGGGGAAAATATTTAAAAAACTGGTTTTTCGATAAATTATGTTATCATTAAATTTGACTAAATTCAGCAGATTAAGTTGGTTATTAATTATATTTCGTTTAGTGTTACAATGCATCATCAAAATAAGGCCAGCTGCCACTCGACAGTTATTATTATTTTAATTATTATTTTACATAATTTTCATCCAATTAACCTGGGAGATTCCAGACCTCTTTCGTCTGCAGAACCATTTACACGCGTTAAGCTTTGCATCCTTAACTAAATTGTAACTACTATATGTAAATCAAACATATTCTATAAATCTTGCATCGGCTATTAATCAGTGAATATACTAACCTTGAGTCTGAGAACATCTTCATTTTCTTGCTTGCTTACCACACTATACATAATACCTACATCGCGACACATACGTTGAAAATAGACTATTTCGTGGGTCGTAGTGCTTAATTAATATGTAAACATGCACATGATCTGTAAATCTGTATATATGAGGGTTATAAAATCAAAGGCTGAAATATCCAAAAACTTAAAATATGTAAAACAAAATTAATTAATCAATTAGAAAGACATACAGAAAAATCAAATCCACGAAAAAATATTTGGCTGCTACCGGGATTCGAACCACGGATCTCCTTCTATCCGGGGCAGGCGCAATTAGGGCAGTAAATTTCCGTGAATATATTGACCTTTTCTGTGAGTCTCGTTTATCAATTGATTAACATATATTATCCATTTTTTATTATTTTTATTATAGCAATTCACTTTTTCTGGTACGGTAGGCGCAAATTACTTTGTGTAATTGTCGCCAGGGGACGCCAGAATTTTATTTTTGGACACATTTGATACAACATACATAATTATATTATATTCAAGACCACATTCTCATTGTGAAGTTGCAATTTTTTCAGAAAGTTCTGTGAAATTCAATTTCATCACTTTGCGGAGAGGAACTAACACGATATAACTCGTCCCATAACGGTTTTGGGTAAGGCTGGATACTTTTCTACTTTCGACTGTGCACGGCTCAGTGATTTTGGCCATTTACACTGACTGACTGCTTGATTGGCCTTAGGCTGTTCTGCCCACTGACACTCGACTAGGACGTTTTTAGCATTGAACTCTATAAAGGGACACATTAGCCTAGATTTTCACATAGCTGCCGTCAGGGTTGATGAAGAATTTAGGCGCCGGGTGGTTGTGTGTCCCCTTGGCGGAGTAGAGCGTCTCACCCTCGATGTACACGAAGGCCTTGCAGTTGCGAGAATTGTACGAGGAGCACCTCCAGCTAGTGCACTTCTTCCCGTTTCTCTGCCAGCAGTAGGTGAAGCCGCCGACCATGACCAGGGGCCGGCCGTTCTTCAGCGGGATGTAGGAAACTGGAAGGTGCATCGTAATTAATTGCTCTATGGGTAGTGTATATATAGGATGAAATCAATAAATATGTTAACAATAATGGGAAATTAATACATTTATAACCTTATGCAATTTTAAAAAATCAACTAAAATTAAGTGGTAAAATAGATCACTTTATCAGTTACGAGATTCTGCAGTTCCTTTGCCAATTTCTTTTTCGCGTGGTTTGCACGAGTTATCGTTTTCGTTCAGTAAAATGTTTTATTAAAAAAAAGGTAGTAAAACAAACCCTTTGAATTTTTGTATTTGCTTGTAATTGAATATTAATTTATTTTCTACGTATTTTACTTTAACATGAAAACAGTTCACTTTTTTTGTTTATTTAAGGTGGTTTGCGATACGGCTGGACTGTTGTAATTATGTAGTTTGTAGTAAATTATGTAGGTGTGTAGGGAATTATTAATATTGTTATTTTTAAATTGACAAATATCATCCACAAATGTGTTTTTCATACCCAAAAAAAGTTGGTGACAAGTGGTAATTTAATTTCTTGTTAAACATTTTTAGTACTTAAATTTTATTAACCAGAAGAAAACATCTTGCATAAAATCACTATTTATTGAATTATGGTCCCTAACACATATACATTTCAATACAAAAAGTAAAATAAAGAAGTTGAAGGTAGAAAAAAATTTAATAAATATATTCTATAAACGCAACACACAAAATGGTTGTTTAAAAATGTTAACAATGAATATAAAAACATAAAAAAATGTTAATCTATAATTTAACGTATTTTCCATCAGAACTCAAATAGTACTTGGGCGCTGGGTGATTGTGCGCCCCCTTGATAGCGTGAACCGAATTATCTTTTAAGTAAGCCCAGGCTTTACAGCTGCGGGAGCCGTAGGAAGAGCACCTCCAACGAGAAAACTCTCTTCCCATGGTCTGCCAGCAGTAGGTGTATCCGGCTACCATGGCCAGAGGGCGTCCTCTCTTTGTAGGGATATAGACAACTGGAAGACATTTCACAATATTAAAGGATGCAGGCATCGAGTTAAGTGCATCGTGGCGATGGTCACAATTTTCGTAATGTGATTTCACGTGACAGGCAACGATGTAAATTATGTTTCAGGAAGTATCATTCGATCTTTGGATCTATATGCAAGATCAAAGACACAATTTAAATGAATTTAAGAATATTATAAAAAAAATATTGAAGTACTCTAGTGCGCAGTTAGTGGGCTGCATTCGTCGTCCTTATACAACAAGCAGAGGTACAGCGCAAGCTTGAACCTCGATACAAACATTCGACCCTTGTCTTAAAAACGGCAAATGGGACCGCGTGCACGTATAAATATGTATCTCGCCGCGGAACAAAATACTAATTAACTATTTTCTAATGTTAAAATTATTACTGTTTTTATGCGGGCGGGGAGATGTGCGGTTGACAAGGGTTGTTAAATATCAGATAAACAAATTGATATTTGATACAATGGTGAATCGGCTGCTTCGGTTAACACCGGTTGGTTATTCAGTTGACCGGTGAGTTTTCGACACTTGGAAGTGCGACACGCCAGATGTGAAAGGCACCTCCCGAATTTTCGACAAATCTTTCTCAAAAAGCTCGTCATCACTGACATAGTCCGATAAATATTGATAGAAGATACTGATATGTGATGGGTACAGAATGAATAAGTTTGTCTAGTATCTGGAGTGTAAATAAAAATACCTGTTTAAGTCGATATGTTTATTTTATCATTTTCGTCGTTTTCAAGGTCTTTCATCGACCGAATTAAATCGGTTTTGAACCTCACAATTTCTCAGTAAAGGACAAGATTCTGAACAGTTTGAAAATGTGATAAAAATGTAAATAAAAAAATATGATATTTAATATATATTATTAACAAATAAGGCTTAAATTTTTTTTTCATAACACACCAAGGCCTTTCTGCAATAAATAAAATTATCGTACGTTTGATACGTTACACAACAATTTTAAAATAATATTTAACATGTTCAAATTCTGATATAATCGCCCTCGGGGCTTCTGAAATATTTGGGCATCGGATGGTTGTGTATCCCTTCGACGGAGAGCACCTTGTCGTCCTTAGTACAGACCGAGACCTTACAACAACGCGAGCGGTACGTGGTGCACCGCCAGGTGGTGAACTTCTTGCCGCTCCTCTGCAGCGCGTAAGTGTAGCCCCCTATCATGGCCAGCCGCCGGCCGCGCCGCGACGGGACATATGTCACTACAAGGGAAAACGGTATTAACAGATAATTATGCCCACTAAATTGGTGAAGACGAGGAAGAAATGTAAGCAAGCAAGTTAGCAAGATACGTGCTGCCGGTATCACGATGGAGAAGGAATGGAGAAGTGGGCGTAGTTGTAGGTTTCGTTCTTAATGTTTGATTGCTCAACGGGATACCTAACTATGAGTTAAGTTCCAAAAGCTAAATTCCCAGCTAGTCGACTAATCCGAAAGGTTCGAATATTATAGACCTGCTGAAATCAGAGCATTGTTTGGTCAACTTAGTATTTTATTATTTTTATTCTCTATATGATTCTCAACGATTTCGATCCTTTTTAATTGACTAGTTACACTTTGTATGCGTGCAATTTCTTTAGATATTTGAATAACATAATGTTTTCGGTGTATTCGGTAGTCTGCCTGTCGTGCATAATGCGCTGACCATCATGCTCTGGGAAACTATCCCAAATACTATCCAATTATAGTGAAATATGTGTATATAAAAACAAGGACCAGAAAAGGTACCATTTAAATTTAAGAAAATAGATGACATTTAAAATGATATTGAGTACAACAAGTTCCAATAATGGGGACGATTTCCAAGAATTACTGCTATTATCATAAATAAGAAAAACAAAAAAATAAAAAAGTAATTTTATTAAAATAATTATTTTACACTTTAATATTCTATAATGAATATATTATATCATATCATCATATCATCATATAACAATAATGAGCAAAATAAACAATAACTATTTAAAAAAATAGATAAATAATTTATTTAATATTGAAACCAGCCCCATGGGAGGAAAGTTAAGTAATTGATAAAATAGGGAATAAATGGTGTGTGTGGGCAATTCTTATATTTTTATTGCGGACGAATTTAGAATTGCCTATGATAAGAAAAGAATTAAGGAGGCAGTTTTTTTGTGTAACTTTGTCAAAGGCCATTTTAAATTATATTAAAATATGATAAGTTGATTTACTTTCATTGTTTATTTATAACGATTAGAACATTTTTTATGCTAACGCATCATCTTCAGTAATGTTACTAATACTAAACTTAAAACGAAAGGACGTCGTGAGGGGTGGGATGGGGATTAGAATTATTAAGATTAATAAGATAATAATAAGAGAAATAATTAGATTAGAATTAGAAAGATTAGGGTGGGTACGTAGGCGTGGTCGTTAAGCGCAGAAGAGGGGACGTAATAGAAGGTGTAACATTACTGAAAATGATGGCTAGTATTGAAAACGTTCTAATGGTTATAAATAAATAGTGAAAGTAAACTAAGTAATCATTTTTAATATAATTATCAGGAAGATTGTAAGACTAGGATGAACACGTAAAACGTGACTCTGAATATGACTAATTTAGAGGACACAAATTTTCAGGAGCTTTATAAACTTCGTTGCGTGTCATTCGGATGGAATGGAGATGAATGGTGTTTCAGTCAATCAATAGGTTATAGTTTATGAAACGCAGCGCGGCTTTCTCACAAAACTACAACTTCACGAAGTTTCCGTCAGCGCTCATGAAGTATTTTGGTGCTGGATGCTTGTGCACCCCTTTCGTGGACAGGACCCTGCCATCCCTGATGTAGGCCCAGGCCTTGCAGCCGCGGGAGTCGTAGGACGAGCAGCGCCAGCGGGTGTACTTCTTCCCGCTCTGCTGCCAGCAGTACGTGTAGCCGGCCACCATGGCCAGCGGGCGGCCCCGCTTCGAGGGAATGAAGTAAACTGGAAAATGTTAGGGTAATAGTTAATAGTACTCGCGGAGCTTTGCGATCAAATATTTAAGGCAAACCATATTTTATAAATAATAATTTACGCGATAATTATTTTTTGTGATTCGGACCGACAAGAAATAATAATAAAAAAAACTAACCCATAAAAACCAAGATTTTACAATACTCCCTTTCGCTTTGAATCAGATTTCGTTCTATACATGCGTCGAGCTAATTACTCATTTATAATGATTCCATTTTGAAAAAACCTTTAAGATTTCGAAAAATCCAAAATTATACTATAATTATTAATTTATTTTAACGAAAATTTATTAGATCATTTTTATCGTCACCACGATTCATCCTGCAAAGTTTCAGTTCGATTCGATCATGGGAAAAGGGTTAAAAATCGATCCAAAGTTTTTTGTCAGACAAGCAAGCAAGCAGACGCTACGAGTTAACTCTTGGAGGCATTGAATTTTAGCAAATAAAAAACCCATGTTGCACAGAAATTTTATTTTAAAGTTTTTAACAAATTTGGTTTATTTTAATTAGTAAAGAAATACAATAACAAGATAAAATAAATAAACAAAGAGTCATTAAGGTTTTTAATTATAAGGTGGGACTTAAATAGCCCCACTGTGCCATAAGGGTTCACGAGTGATATTTGTAAAAGCACATATTTTTTCCAAGACATAGAGGCAGTTTACATACAGTACAAGACCATGATGAGCGAACTTCTTTTTTTTTGGTGCTACAAAGAGCACATCGTCTACGAGTAGAACGTTCTGGTTGATGTTTTGACTTCCTTCTTCTTATTTTTAATGAAACACTACGTTTAGATTTGCTTATATGTATTGATGGTGACTTAGATACAGTCGGCGTGTTTCTATTCAGAAACGTTTGAGCAACAAGTCCTTCAGCACACTGACCTTGAAATGTTAAATAAATGTTTAAATGTGTTATGTTATTACCTAATTGTTTATATAAAATATATGCGTTAATGACAGTTACATCAAGAAAGTAAAACATTATGCGGAGCCACTATTTTTTGCTGCGACGATCAAGACAATAACTAGACATTAATTGATCAAATTTATCTACTGCATTCATGTCATTATTGTAATCAGCAATTGAAGAAGGACAACTAATCGGAATTCTAACCCCTTTCTTATTTTTTCTCTGCACTGTAGATTTTTATTTTTTTAATTAATAATATATATAATATTTTATTACAAAGATACCTTGAAAATATTAACAATTCATTTTTTTTGTATGTTTATATCTCACCAAAAAAAATTACGATTCTTGTGTGTGGTGAGGGATAAACCACTTACAATCATATAGGTAGGTAATCTAATTTATTAGACAATGTGAAGGTGATATATTATTTATCAAATATATCAAAAATCTTAATTAATAATACAATTCAATAATACAATACAATAATACAATACAGTCAAGTAAATAATAATATAGAATAAGTAGTGAAAAGAGACCAAACTCAATCAGAAAAGACAATTCTACAATAAATGAGAACCCATTCGGCTTCACTGGGGTATAAGCACACAAGCTGCAACTGTAAAACATTCACCGTCATGTAAAATAAATTGTAAAAATCAAGTAATTCTACAGGTATCTTCATCGATTCGAGGGAAGTACTCGACAGTATCTCCCACGAACAACTCGTATCAGAACCAAAGGAGAACGGGATTGACCAAACGGCCCCAAACGGGTAAAAAGCCACTCACCGAATATACCCCAGATAGTCAGATCAAATTAATCTGCAAGTAATCCACCAATAGTTGAATTTGGATTCCCCCAAGGTACGGTCCTTCAGAACTCATCACTTTTTACTCACGTAAACGACACATCTCAACAAAATCAATGGTGAATCAAGCATTGAAAATCAAGCAATCCACGCAGACAATACCGCACTGTTAACAAATTATCCTTCACGGGCAAAAGTTCACGGATCAGATGAAAGCAAACGAGAATATCTTCTTCTTCTGCTTCATCTAGGATTGCGTCCTGTCATTGCTCGGAGCCTGTTCCTGGGATACAGATGTCCAGCTATCTCGCCATCTTTTATGCGGTCTTCCTGGGAGAATATCAATACACTAAAATCATGGCCTGACAACAATCTTCTAACATTCAACGTAAAAAAACAATTCAACTTGTACTTAAATTTATGTTTGAATTGGGATGTGAAAATTTAAAAGAATATGTACCACTTTATTATCCGTCCACTTTGTTGCAGATATTCCGGTATCGCTTACAAATGAATCATATTCTCTTCGATTTTTGACATTTTTGCAGTTGCGTGTCACATTCGGGCGTCCGAGCCTCATCACCGCCTAGTCATCATCAGTGTTGTTGTAGTAATTTCAGCCTGATTTATGCGAGTTATGAACAGACAGATATTCGAAATAAGAATAGTTGATTACTGTTTGGCAAAAAGGTTATCTAAAATTATGTAAATACACTATCGTTTAACTATGCATTAGTTCCAAAGGAAGGAATGTATTTATTCTTCTTGAAATATTAAAAAAATATATTTGAAATAAAACATATATATATATTTTTTCATTTATATTTATTTATTCAATGAGGATCACATGACAGGGACAATACTCACATTCGGCGATTGTTTAATTAATTTTAGTTAGAATTACATGACCAATAAAAATAATTACGCGTTTTCCGATCGGCGCGGCGCGGCGGTAGCGTTATAGCTCGAATAAAATAACATATAAAAATAAAAGCACTTAACTTATGACACGCAAGACTGAAGTATCGAAAGATTGCATCGATACTTAGTTTAATAAATATGTAGGTTGGTGCATACGAAATGCCGCATTGTATGGAAAAAAAAGTTTTTTAGACGATTAAATTGCTATTAATCAAAATAATCCCATTTGCTTGAATGTACTTCTGCCAACGACAACGAAAATCAGAATTTGAAGACTTGATGAATACAAAACAACGACGGCTACTTTAATCTCTTCTTCATAGAAAATTTTTCTCTTCAGGAAGGTGTTAAAAAAAATGAGAGTCTACAATAAATATGTCTTGTATATTCAGAATATTTTGTCTCATATAGTCGAAGATGGATGGATCTCATATACACATATAAAAGATGTTGCTTTAAACTCCAATAAAAATATATACCTCATTATCAATAGTGACATCTGTTGGAATTATGGGAATGAAAAAGCTTTGGACTGCAGGTGGCGGTAGAAAAATACAACTCGCATACGAAACGAGTTGTGTGAGTTAAACATATATACAAATTCCAAAAATTTGAGGTACGAGTAGTAAGTAGATATGGTATTCTACCATGGGTGGAAATGCGAACGTTACATTGTGTAAAGTGATCACTTAAGCCAGTCGTACGTTAGGTCGTAAGCCCCACGAACACAAAAAGACTTCTATTCCTACTTTCCCATATAAAAATATAGCTTCTATAATATATAAGCCTTGTGAATGTGGTGAATGTTGGAGAATCTAAAGGTCTCAATCTTTATGCTAAAAAACATTATTCGCAATGTACGTGGACTTTCATTATCATATAACAGAATATGTTCCATGTAATGTGTATTTGTTTGATATAGGCAGTACCTATTTACCCTTACGATTATTCTTGTGTGTTAGAAGGCACAATCAATAAAATTAAGTAAATCTCCACGAAACTGTTATCGTCATTTTTTCTAGTTAAGTGGAGGCTTTTGATGTGGAAGCATGCCTTGAAGCTCACCTTGAAGCCAAACCATCTCCAGATTGAAATTTCTAAAACCGACTTTGTATGTTGGTATGTTTAGGTAACCTCATCTCAAATATGTGTATATTGCGACATTTTATATGCACCAACCAATATTAGTAGATTATACGATTTTTAAATGTAAATTTTTTCTTCACATTCATTGTATTAATATGATTAAAAAAATCTCGAAATAATACAATTTCGTCAATACTACGAGACACGTACAACACAAATTAAATTTGGTAAAATGAAAAGATGAAAAATTTCTATCTCCACGAAATTTCCCCAATCTGAACATATTCGCCCGCAGAAATAATCTGTGTCTAATATTATTTATACAAGCCAATGACAAAAATAAAAACATGCAATAGCATGTGTATACAAGTATGTTACAGCCATAGCATATTTCTAGTGAAAATATATTTTCAGGCAGCCAAAATGTATCAAACAATGAATTTACAGTTTCACTGTTTGGTATCGGCGGAACTATGTATGTTTTACATATACAAGTTCATGGGTATACGCCGTTAATCTATTTGTGACTTGTTGATGTTGTAGGTTGAAACGCAGATTGCCAATTTAAAAAATTACAAATAGTATGAAAAAATGTTAAAGAAGTACACGATGTTTTAAAATACATTTAGATTTTTTTTGTAGATACATTACATACGTTATTTAATATAGAGTCACTTAAAGAACGGCATTTAATGAGAACATTTTTTTATTTCTTAAAAAAATATTTTTTTGCCGTGTTTTTTAATTTCTTTTATCGATATTAAATGATGTTTTCTTTTATACAGGGTGTCTCGTAGCAAGTAGGAAAATCTTCGACGAGTCTTCTTTATTCTATTTTTAATAGAAAGTGTTTTTCATACTTTGGGTGAAATGTCGACTCGAAATGGGAATTTTATTTCACGTACCTAACTGAACTGTCGTTTATCGAGTCGTTCGGTCAAATAAACTGTTCACTTTGTAGTAATTTTACTTGACTTGTATCAAAGCGAATGCGAATAATTGTTTTCATGAAATTATTCGAAAACAAAAAATAAGCCAGAAAAATGCAAACTTTGATGTCGCTTATCTCCGTATAGGTCGACATTTTATACAAAGTGCAAAGAATATTTTTTATTCAAAACTGAATGAAGAGAAACCCTGTATATTCAAATTAGGCTAGGTCAGGTTATTTAGGATAACCGATTATATATAGATTATAAATTAGACCGAAATAAACGCGTGGAACTACACAACTGTCAATTTTAGTTTCAATGACCAGTGAGTTTAAACGTATTTAATCTAGTGGAAATACATACCAACTGGTAAAAGTGTGCTCGAGTATGATGAAAACGTGCTTATTTATGATTTCACTGAAACGCCAGTGAAAAATATTTTTAAAAGAAATATGCTGTCGCTGTAGCTACAATATTCCGTGATTTTCCGTGTTCAGTGAATGTGCTCCAAATTCATAGTGATGATTTGCGAGTTCTTGGTCCAGACGAAGGCTCTGCACCCCATGCCGCGGGAGCACTGCCACCTCATGCGGTCGTCCCTGGTGTACTGGCGCGAGTAGGTGTACCCTCCCATCATGAGCAACGGATTGCCCTTGGCTGACCGCACGAAGTGTAAACCTTGGAAAGAGATATTTTAAAACAAACGATTAGTTCGTATTTTCACGAGATTGTAAAAATCGAGGAGAATGACACATAATCGAAGGTTCCCGGGCGGACTGGAATATTCTGGAAGAACCCATACTCACCAAAATACGCGGGAAGTTTCTGGAACTCGAGCGGTTATAAATTGCGAAGAAAACTTGTGCGGAACGGTTGTTGTGACGTTTCAGCGATTACACATATAAATCGAAATCAGAGACGAGAGCGTAGCGGCGATTCAGTTTGGCTAGCCTAACTGGTGTTCGAAAACAAGTGCGAGCGCAAACGTATGAAAATCTTGGGAAGACCAAAATAAAGTATTCCATAGGCGAGTGATTAGTGAGAAATATTGTGAATTAAGGAAAAGTGTTCGAATTAAATTCCTGTCCAGTAACATTAGTGAATAAATAATTCATTAATTAATTTTAAAAAAATCAAATAAATGTCATCTGAATGTGGGTATTTATCACTTTTTTTCTCTCGAACCAATATTAAAGAATCCATGGGTTTTAAAATTTTTCGAATCTATCATGAAAAAAAGATATATCAGGCTGAATAACGAACTCAACCGAGATATTTATAAGTATAATTTTTCGGAAAGCTTTATTGAAATCTGATGGGAACAACGATGTTCACATAAATCGTGTCGCTAGAATCTGTTATAAAGTATAATATACGAGTATATATATGTTTTTTGGTCATGTTCGGTGAAGTGAAGAAAGCTCCCAAAAGTTACATTTTAATAAAATTTGTTTTAAAGGTCTAACTATTTAACCCAATTATCGGGACTTCTCACAAGTGGGTGTATGGTAATTTGACGTAAGGATTCAATTGGGTTAGTAGTGTGAGTATTTATTTACCACGCGTAATATGCGCATTACTTTTTTTTTGTTAATAATTATTACTGTAATACTTACTCTTTGGCTGTAATTTTCTTACTTTGTATGCCCTATTTATTGGAATAATTTTTGCTTTATACCTTATTTCTTGTTATATCTTACCTATTATGTACCTGTATGAGATAATTTATATTTATATATTTAAATCATCTTATATTTTTATATATTGCAAGTACGATAATTTAATGTATTCTTATATGGAATGTGTGGGACTGCACAAACTTCCCCACTTACTGGAACAAAGTTTTATTTTCTTCTTCAAACACAGCAAAAGAGTTTTATTTGTTTATTTATTTATTACGTTGATGTATTGGCATTTGAGTATTTTTAGTGGCAAGTCACTTGGATAGACGTGTATCGAAACTCGGGTGGAAAATCTCCTTGAAGCAACACTTGAAAGTAAAATATAAAAAACTCGGAAACTGGGTGATCGTATTTGATCGTAATTTACTTTCAAACTAAAAATTACATCGTTTTTAGTAATATTTAAAAAAAAAACAAAACACAAGTTTTCTCTTGCTTAAAATGTTCAATTTTTAAAATTTCAAATAATAAAATATAGGTAGGTACCTACTTTTCAATGCGCTGATTTTCCTTATATATTATAATATTATAAATTGAATCATTATCACATATCTATAGATAGAAGGTAAGTCATCAACCGAGTTCCTCCAGGGTATGCTTGGCTACAATAGTTTAGAGACTAGAAGTAATGTGTATCTGATTACGCATTTTTATCGATTGTTGCGGGGTATGATCGACAAGATCGATAACGATCCTGCGGAGCATTGGTTTACATGTTCGATAATTACCTAAGACAGAGTCAGTATAGATTGTTTCACGTTCCAATATACAGGACCAACCTGCCAATGGTTATGCCTGTTGGAAGAGCTACTGCTATGCTGAACAATATTATTCTGGACATTAATCTGTTCCATGTCTCTGAGACGGTATTCCGAAGCAGGATTCTCCTACACCTTTGATGTGAATGATTTTACATATATAATTTATAGAAATAAACTTTACACCAATTTTTTTTATTGAAAAAAAAATTCAAAGCCAATGGCTTCTTCGTCAGGATAACAAATGTATAATAACAAAAGATTTTATATATGTTTAATACTTGTTTTGTTTATATATACTTATATATTTCTAACTTAGTTATAACATTAACGAATTAAATTTGTATTTGTAATGTAAATGTTATATACAAAATAAATAAATTGAATTGAATTGAATTTCGGCTGCTAAGCATGTTTATAAATAGTTTATATTCTTATGATATTTTGTAAATATGATTTTGGCCGTAACATAGGCGTATAGGATAGAATATTAGTAACCATGTGCGGAACAGTGGAGTGGTCGTATGAACACGTTTTTGACAAAATATAAGTACACAATGTCTTAACTACCCACTAACACATAAATCTTATTCACAAAGCAGAAATATTCCTAAAAGCAATTTATTACGTTTCGATAATCCATTTTTTCTCTGCACACAGACACATATACAATACTTCACTGATAAAAACGGTACAAACGAAAATTTTAGCTCTTTTATTCATCTTCTACGAGTTTTCCGATACCGTGTATAACCGTTTGAATATAAACATTATTATTATATGTTTTTAAAACAGGTTGCAAAGCACACTAAGTCAAATGAATCCTTAAGTGAAAATTAGTCTAAAATGGAAAATCACATTATGGTTTTAATATTCTAATAATTTTTAAACTTTCAACATTTATTGTTATATTATGTGTTGTTAAATAAATAATTATGAAAGAAAAACAGATGAAACACATGTTAATTATTTATTAATAAAAACATTTTATATACAATACAGAACATATTAAGAGCACCTTTTGGGTAACAAAGTAGTGTAGTCTCCATCGATAATTGATCAATTTGTGAAACTTGTAAACATACAAGACAGATATTAATATATGATTTGTGGGTGAGTCTTGTCCCTTTTCAACGATTCAGTTCATCGGTAGAAGAAACAAATCTCAAAAAATGAAGATCGAGTGCAATCTTCACAGAATTTTCTCATGATTATGTTCATCTCTCATATATATAATGATATTATCCAATGTATGCAGATAGGCTTTACATTTCTTGTAGTATAAATGGCAACGCCAACGCTTTTTAAGTTTATTTTTATAACTGTGCTCGACGATGTACCTGCTTCCCTTGTACTGGAGAGAGACTTGACTTCTAGCAGTCATAGAATAGACAGCTGGAAATTAAAAATATTTACGGGTAAGTGACTAGATTCAAGGTTTTTTTTAATATATATTTGTATTTATAAAATTTGTGGAGAGCGGTCCGAGTGGCTGGCAGGACGATATCCAGCTATCGCTTATGTCAGCCACACATCGCAACATGCACGCCAGAACAGAATTCAACAACTAGAATTCAAAGATTTTAATAATTTAAGATTTTAAACAACCTCTTTAGTATTAGCGGCCCTTGTAGCCCAGTGGGCAAGACATTGGCTTCTCACACCGAGGGTTCCGGGTTCAATTCCCGGTGACGTTACATTAAAAATATGTGATTTAGTCTAGCTTGGGTGATCAGCTCTTGAAGCTCATTAAAACATAACTGCGTCGTAAATTAAAATTAAGCAATTTAAATTACCTTTAAAGTCTTCACTGCCTGCTTACACTTACATAAAGCCAACATAGACTCCGTGATATACATTCACAAGCGTGACAATGAAACTGACTTACTAAAACTACTCACTAATTCTTCTGTGAGATTAAATATGCACACTTACACATAACGTAACTGCCCTTCAAATATATGAAAAATAATCTTAACTTGTCGCTGTCTCCTTGTAAATATGTATTAATTTAATTATTTAAATTAGTTTGATAAAAATTTGCTTCTTCATAGGTTGTAATATCATATGAAAAGCTAATTTTTCTAAAATCAAAACAACGAAAACATTAATTAAGTGAATTTCAGATTTCCATTGGTAATAAATAATTAAAAGCAACTATAAAGTTATAAAATAATAGTAAAAAATAGAAAAAGTTAAAGCTTAATTCAATCCTTTTCAAGTCATGTGTATAAAATTATGTCTTCGACTAATTATGTCCTCTACTAATTTTATATGAATGAAAATGAAGATCGTGTTTCGCATTGCCAACTTTTTTATATCAGCATCGTGTATTTTTTAATTATAATTATTGTAGTTAAATCGGGGCGATGAGACTCAATTCATAATGACAGACAATGGATGCTTTTATAGTGGACTATATTATAGACAGGCTTTTTAAGTGAAAATAAATAGAAATAACAAAGAATAATAATGATTATTTAATAAACAAAAAATATTTCGTACAATAACTAAGATGAACATTACAATTGTTAAAAATTTCAAATATAAATGACATAATCATATTAGATATTTATATAAGATAATATAAAAATTTTCAGAATATTACTAAACTGGGGATATATTATTCCGTGAAACTTAAAAATAAATAATTCATGGCGGGGATCGAATCCTCGATTTTGAAATATTGTTAAATGCAGGTGCTTAATATATACCGTTTGTCATTAATTTTAATTAATTGAATTATTAATTTATTTAGTATGTAAAAGCAAAATACATAATCGAATGAAATCATTTAAGAATATTATAAAAATGCAAAAAAAAAATCATGAATAAATCGAACACACGATAAAAAAATTAAAAAGTACACAGACATTGATGATAGTTCTTTTTACAATTGACCAAAGTCATCTGTAAATCAATAATAACAAGTAAAATAAAGAAATGCCCACCTACTTAAATGTGAAGTAATTCCGATCTATTTTATGATTGTGGGTGTTTTTGGCAAAAACAATAATTTCGCCATTGGTCCGCAGCTCTGCCAGGCACCCTCGGTAGAACTTGTGGCACAGCCAACGCTTTTTAACTTCATTCTTATATTTGTGTTCCAAAACAAATCTCCAGCCCTTGTAATCAATCGCTGTATTTGTCCCCTTTGAGGATACATAACGAACTGAAAAAAAATATACATTAATATTTTTTTCACTTAGGTACTACTCCTTACATTGCTTTTACCTACATTGATTGACGGGTCGTACCGATATCGCGGTATGACCCATCACTTGACCACTTATTCATAATTGCGATAACTTGCAGGGTTAATTTTGAAATAATTGATTGATTCTTTAAATGGACCAGTTCAAATATGAAGCGACGGATATCGAGGTAAATAATCGATATTCGTCACAAAGTACCGAACTTGCGTTGAAAATAAGCGATAAATATATACGCGAGAGAACGTAATATTCTAGTAAGTGATAAATACGTGTTATCCAGCGATAATAAGGGGTTCATATACGAGTGATATATTTCGAAATAGTGTAATTTAAAGAATAGCGTTAAGTTTAATTCGTGTTAAGTGACTTTGTACATTGAATGATTAATTAATAAATCGCTAATTTTTTTCCAGTGTTTTCATTCATTCCTCCCTAGCCATGACACGTGACAATATTAATACCTACTGTGGTTAGAATTTCTTAAAAATCTTTTTTGTACATACCTTATTTTACTAACAATAAACATTTAAAATATGGTTCCTTTTTTAGTTTTGTAATATAGATTTCTGACGTAATAATAAAAATAACGCTTTATGCGAAAATTAATGTTACCTTTTACCTATTAAATTTTTTTATTTTTATAATTGTTATTCATTATTTTGTAAATCATTGATATAAATTAATAAATTATGTGAAAAAATACAACAATGTTTGCATAAAGATTTTATATTAAATAAATAATTATAATATATACAACAATATATTTTTGGAATAAGTAAAATGACATTTTTTATATCATATCAGGACTTTTTGCTAAATGCTTTAGATTTTGTAAATATTATTGGTATAATTTTTTTTATTTAATACTTTTTAAGTATTAAACGGGAACGTTATATGAACGGGTATACTTCAACAGACCCTTTATAATTATTTTGTAAATAATATTGATGTAGTGATTTGTAGTGATTAAGATCCTATATAATGAATGCATTTGGTTTCATTTTAGGAAAATAAAATACGAACAGGAACACAATCTTGGCAAAAGCGGAGATATATAGTAGTGCAAGGCGTAGCGCTACTTTGAAAGGCCCTGATATTCAGAAAGCCCTGAATCAGTAAGAAAAGTAAGTATTATAAAATAACGAGGAATGGAGAAAGCGAAAAGAAAAGAAGAACATTGTTTTAGCTCCAAAAATTTTGGCATATTCGATTGTTGACAGCGGGTGTTTCTGTTGTTGTTGAACACTTCTGAATTTTTGGGTCCGCTCTGGAGCTCGAGGCTCCAGGTCTGTGACAGTAACATACTTCTTCTTCTTTTTGTGGTGGCCTATCCGTTCAACGGACGTTGGGATAATGTTGGCTAATATCACTTTATATAGTTCTACAGTAGACTAAACTAGCTAAACCACAGTCTCAGGTTCCGCCAACCGCAATGTTCTCCTTCTTCCAGGGCCCGCGCTACAAGTCACGGGTCCAGCCTCCGGCCAAGTGCGGTCACAAGCGCGTTAGGTGGTTGTGAATATTCTTCACCCGCAGCACGACATCTCCGACGGTCTGCAGGGAAGCTCGGCACCCGTTGTAATATTTGTGGCACATCCACCTTTTCTTCGGTTTATTTTTGTAGGAATTTTGCAAGATGAACCTGCAACCCTTAAATTGAATGGCATCTTTACCTCTTTGAGAAATTGCGTAATGAACTGAAAAAATAAATAATACACGTAAATTAAAAAATAATTTGCCATATATATCTACAGCACTACGCTCTATAAACACAATGTTAAGGATACATGGAAAGTTCTTTCCATGGAAATATCTATGTATTAGTTAATAACACCTATTTTTATAACGTTTACGTAAAAATAAAATAAATTTACGTAAAATTTTAGAAGGATCAATATAATTTAATTAACGAAAACATACTAACATCTTGTTAAATGGTGGTTGCAAGGGTACAAAATACAGAATGTCACTTTTATGTCCAGATTTTAATAAGTCAATAAAAATAAGATTAACAAAACTCAAAGCAATTCATAATAGTATTAATCAATAAAAATAAACTATTATCATTAAACGAAATGAAATATGTTTTTAAAAATACAGGTTTGATGAAATGTGTTACTCTCGATAACTAAATAAATAAATACGCAATACATGAAAATGTAAATCATAAAAAATAAGACGTAAGATAAAATATTAAAATACTTTATTTCATTTATAACAAAGAAAAGTAATGAAAAAAAAATGATGTACATACCTCCGTAGATAAAACCGAAATATATAATCTAGCAACAACTTTATTTACACAGGATGCACAATTTCACGTGTGATTGTGGTTATTTTTAGCGTAGACAATATAATCCTGAACGGTATGAATAGCAGCCCTACACGATTTTCTGGTGCAATTCCAACGGACTTTATCTTTATGTTTGTATTTAGTTTCTGGAGTATACCTGTTGCCGTTATATTCGATAACTGTTCTGCCCTTTTGAGACACCGCGTACATGACTGAAATAAATATGCAATAATTAAAAAAAAATTACGGTTTGAAATAAAAAAGGATTTTATAAGAGGCTTTGTCGTTTTATTTACCTATTTTACAACAATTGTCCTCGAGGCGTTCCAAAATAGTCAGTAACCTCGTTGATTTATCCCAACATTTTGAAATAATTATAATATATTTAAGATAATCGTTTACTTTATAATATTATTGAAAAAAAAGTCATCTCACGAGTCCATATACAGTCATACAAGGTCCACAAAATGGAACAATTTTCTTCATTTTTAAAATATCGTCGTTTTGGTAATTTGTTAATTGATTAAATAATTTTATTTTAATAACATATCTGTGATTAAAATATATGGAATCTGATTAATAAATTTTAATATATCTTTCCATACAAAAATATGATAAAAAAGAGAAGATATAATCGTATGAGAAAAAATTGTGAAATATGCTGATTTTGCCAGACGATCGCCTTAATTTAGGCATTTTGTCTCAGGGTTCGACGTTAATTCAAGTTTAAGAAATAAAAACGATTGGTATTGGTAAAATAATGATTTATTAACGTTTTATTATATCTGAATGAATAAAGAAATAAATTTGATGATCTCGTAAATCAATGACAATCATGATTATGATTTTCATTAATCCAGTAAATTGTACCGCCGGTGCTCCTGAGAGAACTGCGGCAACCCTTCTTGGTCAAACAACAAATCCATCGCATTATTTGTTTATTCTTATACCGCGTGTCTTGAAAATATCGATGGCCCTTGTACAGTATTATAGGATTACCACAACGCGACTCTGTATAACAAACTGAAAGGAAAAAGGTTTAAAATTTTAGTAGAAATAAAATTATTAAGTAAAAGAAAGCTAGAGCTGATTGGGACTGGTAATATTTCGGTATTGTAAAACATTTCACCTCAAGAGATTTTTCAATTTACTATTTCGTATGTGAAAAATAACCTTCTTCAGTAAATTTTTAATTCAGAAAAGATTTAAAATTTTAGTAGAAACAAAATTATTAAGTAAAAGAAGGCTAGAGCTGATTGGGACTGGTAACATTTCGGTATTGTAAAACATTTCACCTCAATTAAGAGATTTTTCAATTTACTATTTCATAAATGAATAATAACTTTCTTCGGTAAATTTTTAAGGTAACTACCCTTTATAATATCAAATAACTTCGTTTTAAGTGTGAAGCAGCATAATCTGTGAAGCAGGCTAAAATTGAACAGTATTAATGAATATACATAAGTTGCTGGACATAAATAACATCCCAAGTTCCTACGCAATCGTAAGCTAAATATTAGGTCCTTATATATGAAATTGGCGTTTAGTATGGGAGGAACATAAAGCCGATTTTTTTTTATTATAATATATTTATTTAATCAAAGTATGTACCATTGCTATCTATGCACTTTTACCATCTCATAGATAGTTCATCGATCCCTTTACTAAAAAAACCATTCGGACGGGAATCAATAAAATCTTTGAAGGCGGTTTGGACTGCCCCATCGGAGTTGAATTTTTTCCTTTGCAAGAAGTTATCCAAATTTCGAAAAAAATGGTAATCTGTTGGGGCAAGGTCCGGAGAGTACGGTGGATGTCTTAGACATTCCAATTGAAGCTCCTCTAATTTGGTAGCCGTCTGTTGTGCAGTGTGTGGTCTAGCGTTATCATGAAGCAGCAGTGGCCTAGAGCGATTAACCAGCCTCGGTTGTTTAGCAGCTAGCTTTTCCATCATGGTTTGCAGTTGCTGACAATAGACATCTGCCGTAATCGTCTGGCCAGATTTAAGAAAGCTGTAGTGAACGACACCAGCACTAGTCCACCAAACGCTCACAAGTAACTTTTTTGGAGTCAATTTTCGCTTGGGGCATGGTTTGGCTGGTTCGGCAGGGTTCAGCCATTGCGATGAGCGCTTCCGATTATCGTACAGGATCCACTTTTCATCACAGGTAATGATTCGATTTAAAATCCCTTCATTATTGTGCCGGTTGAGTAATGCAACGCAGCAGTCAACGCGCGTTTGTTGATTTGCTTCACTCAATTCGTGAGGTACCCACCTTTCAAGCTTTTTCACCTTACCAATTTGCTTCAAGTGGATTAAAACAGTTTTATCACTAACACCGCAGCCTGCAGCTAACTCGGATGTGGTTTGCGATGGATCCGCTTCCACAATAGCCTTCAATTCTTCATTATCAACTTTGGTCTCCGGCCGTCCACGGGGCTTGTTCTGCAGGTCGAAATTTCCAGAACGAAAACGTTGGAACCAAAAACGCACTGTGTTTTCTTTTGCGGCACCGTCGCCATACACATCATTAATCCTTCGAGCCGTTTCTGCAGCACTGGTGCCACGGTGGAACTGGTACTCGTAAATAACGCGATATTTCAAGTTTTTCATTTTGTAAACTGAGTGACGCAAAGAAAAAAACAATTGAAGAAAAAATGAATTATAATTTTCAAAACACAAATACATGAGTAAATAGCTGTATAGATTTGGATTTGGAATTCCTAACAAAAGAGAAGATATTTGAGATCAAATTTGCCAGTACGGCAAAACGCCAATTTCATATGTAAGGACCTAATATTATATATTCATGGAATATGATTTATAATGATTAAAAAGTATCTTTATTTTAGTCAGTATAATTAAGATTTTTTAAATGTTGTAGCCATATTATTTAGCAGAGTATTTAGAAAATATTCAACGGCACGCTGTTACCCACAAATGTAGTGGTACCCACTATGGTAGCGAGAACGTCATAATTTTCCACCCCGACATAATTTGATTGAGCTTTAGATAACCATGCTATTTGTTTGGATACAACTTGCTTGAATCTAAAAAATGTTCTCAGGTTTTCACGGCCGTTCAGAATCTCGTATGTGTAGTTTTCTGGGATATTCTGCCGTGTATATGTGACCTCTCTGGCCGTCGTTTCGGATCCCATTGCAAGGGTCCATCATCAGGACTCCATCATCAAAGAAGATGCAAAAATCTTATTTTGTATATAATTCCTTTTTAACGTCAGATTTCTCAATTCCATTGCTAAGCATATTTACAAAAAAATTTCACAATCTCATCATGTTCATCTCTCATGATGTAGAGACATATGTGTGCAGCATCAGTTCCTCGTTCTAGAGAATTTTGCATTTTTACATTTCCGGCTTTCTTAATACTAGGTACGGGAGTTTCTTGAGCGAGGTCGATTGGTAGTGCCTTTACTCTGAGCTGACCGAGTCGGTCCACCTAATTGCTGTCATGAGTGTGGCAGCAACGCCTAAAGATACCTTTGGTGCCTTTTATATGTTGGAGTCCTCGTGGTGACCTGGGTCTATTAATGATAAGGCTTTTCGATCATTACAACGCTCATTTGCGAGGCAAACTGTCGACTATAATCTTAAGACGGACGTTGATAAAGTGTCGTCTGCCCGTCCACGCAGGCGCAGCGCAGCGAACGCCGTGAAGCGGAATTACGTTAAACCACAATACCTTTGATATTTTATTTTTCTTTGATTTTCTTATAAGTAACAAGATGACCAAGAATGTCTTTACCAGTTCCGCCAGGTGCATTTATGAAGATTATGCCGCCTTAATTCTCATCCATTTTACAAATCATTGATCTACACTTTTTTATTTGATGAACAAGATTAATGGAATGCAACGTTCTTCTATATTCTGGTTGAGAAATTCCGAATATCGTTAAAATATTTGTATAGCTTAGATAAAGTGAACACAAAACATAAAAAAATATGTAGCTGGTAGATGAATAAAAGGGAAATATGCCGTATTTTTACTATCCAAAAACAATGCTTACGTGTTGTCAAAAGTCTTGGTGTGAAAAATCTGTAAGCTTGAACTGAATATTTTATATGGCAGTGAAAATAAAAATATTTGCCCTCCGAAATAATCACATGTATATATTTATTCCAAGATTTACAAATAAAAATTTATAGTCTAATTTTAATGAGGTATTTATTTATATTTATATATATTCAAAATAATTATATTCAAAATCATGAAGGAATATTTTGCACCACAAAAATAATAGATTAATACATTTTACAATTTCTAAAATAATGTCAGCTGTAAATAATTTCTATTGTATCAAGTTAAAAATATTTTTATGAATAAAATAGATTGTTTGCATTTATTAATATCAATTGTCATAATAAATGCAATTTATGAACTAAGAAATATGGCACGGAGCTGTAAAACTGGATATATGATATTTCTTTATAATTTATGCAGACTGTAATTATTATCTCATATTTAATAATAATATGTAAATGGCAGGGGCGTGCAGTGAGAACAAGAAGCATGACTGTTTTCTAAGCATATATTTTGAAAAAAAAACGAAATAAGATATATGTCTCGTAATATTCCAATTACAATAATTAACATATAATTCAGATTTAAATATTTCATATTATTCTGCCAGATAAATATATAATTTATATTTTTTTCCAAAAATATGTTTGAATAAAAGTCATGCTTCTTGTTCTCACCGCATTCCCTGGTAAATAGAGATAAAGTATTTCTTTGAATTAATTTTGACATTTCTGGAAAGTACTGAATAACACAATGTAAAGTTGTTCTGTAAATAGTGCATTAATAAAATAGAATACGTTTTTTGAAGTAGTAGCTAACGTCATATCAATTATAATGATATGCCTATACAACTGTAGCCCTAAATTTCTTAAAGTAAAACTGAGACACTTTTGTGATAATTATCACGGTAAAATGGGCTGTTTTTTGAGTTGTTATAAGAAAAATCAATTATCCACCATGGTATGATAAAAGTGCATGTACATTTATAGAACATTTTTTTTTTTAGCGAAATTTAAAATAAATTAAATTTTAATAAATATTATTATTAAGTTCTACGGGTTAAGTATTTTTATGTGTTACAGCTGTTTCGGCTTGTAAGGCCATTATCAAACAGTCAAAGGCCATTATCAAACAGTCAAAGGCCATTATCAAACAAAAAAAAAAATTTATAGAACATGTAAACGATACAAATTATTTAAACCAATAAAATGTATATTATATATACATAATCAAAAATTGTTATACAAACATAACGAAATAAACTGAAGCATGGTCCGTATTCGGGACTGTTGACGCATTCCCAAGAAATTAATCGTCGGTATAAATATTATAACCAATAAAACATAATAAAAATCTCTTAGACTGAATGAATATCTGTTACGGGTTGTAAGTGCAAGACCCGATCGGAAAAATGTATAATATATCATTTTAATACGCATAAAAGTAAAAAAAAGAGATATAGGTACTGTGTTACAGTAAAGTAAACGTCCCAAGAATACAGAAGACACCACAATGAAACTGACGATGTACACATTTTTTCTATGCATTCGAAGTATCACACTTTGGCCATCTTGAAATCAATTCACATAGAGTTTGACATTAATTTGTTACAGTTTTTGCCCTTTTAGGTTTTTGAAAAACAATCTTAGAGTGTAGTAGGATGAAAAAAGATTGATTGAAATTTGAACAATACTTGCTTTTGTATTGCCAAAACTCATTTGTTGTTTTATTTGAAATTTTATATATTTTTTTTTACTTTCATGTATAACGAGTGTAGGTACTATTGATATACATAAGTATATGTATCATTTTTCTATGTATTTTTTTTATAAAGTATTAGGTATGATATATAATTTGGTTTTGGAAAATAGATTGTAATATTTGGCACCCCATTAAAAATTAACTGACTAACTAACCAAGGTGGATAGAGAGGATAGTACACCGTATTCTTCTATCTTGGCACGCTACTTTTGCTTCGGCTACATTTCAATCACCAACATTCAATCCTCCAATATTTGTAATATCTGATCGTGCCAGGTCTTTCGCGGATGCCTTCTATTCCTATTGCTTTCAACACTCACCGCATATATTTTCTTAACCATCCTTTCCTCACGCATATGTTCCACGTGAACAAACCATCTCAGCGATCGATCTACCACGTTACAGCCAGCATTACATTCACTTCTAATTTGTTCATTCCTCACTCTATCGACCAAAGACTTTTCCACACAAGCACCTTGGTGACCGCATTTCCACCGCATTCGGTCTACTTTCACTTCAATCCATCAGAGTTGGCACTATAACACGATTATGAACCCATTGTCTTTCTTTGACGGATCTTATTGGCCATAATTGTATTCAGAGCGCCATTTACTTTGTTTCCCGCACTCATCCTTCTTTCGATATCGTTTTCAGTCTTGCCGTCTCTAATAAACATACTTTCCAAATATACAAACTCGTTCACTCGTTATAAGAATCCATTGTTCACAATTAGATCATACTTCGTCACTCTTTCGTTTCTTCTTTTCGTCTCGATTACCATCACTTTCGATTTGCTACCATCCATCAGAAGTTCACTCTCTATGCATACATCGGACATCCTGGACACCAGACACTGCAGATCAGCTTCGCTGTTAGCCACTAACACTGCATCGTCTGCAGGATATGGTGAGCCTGTCCATTTTCGCTCATGCCTTCAGTCCTTATATACAATTATTAATTATAAGCCGTGGTGACATTACGCATACCTGTTTGATACATTTTGTAATATCATACCGATAGAACAAAATTGAAATGAAAACGATTAGAATCACAGGAATCCTCGCATCCTGCAAGTAATAAGCCAATTTAAAACAACTGAGGGGCATAAAAGCAAAAGCAGCAGTACTCTACTGAGGTGTTTCTAAGATTAATACAAAAAAATCTGTCACTACTCGAGGGAAATGCTCTGGAATCTGTGAAACCTACATTTTATTGGAAATAAATTTTTAAAAACAATTGCCACCTCAGTTTTCCTTTTATATACGTAAATAAATAAATATTTAACTATAAAATTTGGATATTGCTGTGTTCGTTACCAAACAGTGGATATTGCTTCGTTTGCTATTTACATAGTTGATTATTGCTGTCTTTGTTAAGATGTTTCAGGCTAAAATCAACATCAAATATCACTTTAGTATTAAGCGGTCACGTGGCAAATCCTTGGGGGTTGATTGGTTAAAGTGGATATTGCTGCCTGCTGCCTTTGATTGCAAAATTTAAAATTAGGTATATTCTAAATTAGTAATCCTCATTGACCGCATTCAAAATATTTTTTTAAATATGTTGGATACCGCTGCATTTGCTTTTGTACCCCGCAACCAATAAATTATTTATATCCAATAGCTGCTGATCAATGCTTGTGGTCTCCGTTAAAACTGACGATTTGGCCGAACACGGTCATCACGGCCGACAGGCAGCCGCGCCGGGCCAGCGCGCACACCCAGCGCTGCTTGGCCCTGCTGCGGTACTTGGTCTCCAGGTGGTAGGAGCTGCCGCGGTAGTTCAGCGTGGGGTGGCCCTTTCGTGACTTGGAAAACGTTACTGCAACGTGATACAACTAATTATTGGCTTGTTAACAAAACACATATTAAAATGTACTTTGGAAAGGTGACTAACTCGGTTGGACGACAGCGGGATCTACCTCCGGGCCATTAAAGGAGAAGCGGCAACAACAGAAATCCAATTTATCACAAGGAGGAAAATAATATAACAGTCGTACATCGAAAATATTGGGAATGTAAATAAATATTTAGTATGCCTATCATGGAGAATAAAATTATACAGAGATTAACTAAATCCCTCATTTAAGTATCTATTATTGTATAATTAAATCCCTAAAGGCGATCGTCCGGCAAAGTGAGCAAATTTCACAATTTTTTCTCATAGTATCTTCTCTCGCGTTTATCACATTTTTGGATGGTAATATATCATTTTAAAATGATACAAATTAAATCATACAATTAATTACCAAACCTACGACGCTTTAAAAATGAAGATAATTGCTCCACTCTGTGGGCCTTTTATGACTGAATGGCCTCGTGACATGTATTTTTTTTTCTATAATTATGTTATTCTATAATTATCTATAATTCTATAATTCTATATTACAAAATGAATGAAATTTGCTCACTCTGCCGGACGATCACCTTAAACAAAACACATTTTTTATGAAAGCAGTTCATTTTTTTTTTAATTTCGTTCCAAACCGAACACCTTAAAATAAAAACGTGTTTTGTAATAAAGCGCGACATATTTACGAGCTCGTAATGATTTTTAAACAAGTCAGATTTATTAGAATTTATTTTGGTTCTTGTCCATACATATGTTTTGGTGGTTAAACCTATCAGAATTATAGAAAAACATAAGTAGGTACTCTCTTGGATAAATCGAGGGGTAAAAAAGCAATGACAGAAATATCCAAAAAAATTAAAGCAGTCATCGAGGATTACTAAATTAGAATGTACTGAATTTAAAGGAAAAATAGCCTATAAATTTATGATTTTGGAAGGGATACATAAAATCTAGAATTCAGTGCATTCTAAATTGTAATCCTTGGTGACTGCATTCAAATTTTTATTTATTTTTTGGATATTGCTACCTTTGCTTTTATACCCCTCAATTATCATTATCTACGCCATCGCGTAAATCTGCTTGATTTAACTTATATATTAATATTTGTGTGTACGATATTTACTAACTTAGTTATTGAAAATAAAATATTTATAAACATTTTTAAATAAATAATAATAATCAAAAATAAAGTCGTTTTTGGTCCGACAGGCTCTTAAAAACTTATATTGCAAATAAAATAAAATAAGCATGTTTGGCTGCTTTGTTTTAAGAGTATGTCAACCCCCGCACGACACATATATTTTGTAGGAAACATGGACAAAAGTTAAAATGAAAACACAAATCTGCAGCCCGATGTGGCGAGTCCCAGCATTAAAAAATATAAACACACATGTCTACTTGTCGAGGAAAGGACACGAGGAATTAACTATTCAGGAGACTACCAAAAACGTAAATTATCCTATATGTGGTATGTATTAGGTCCTTACATTGTCCTCAATTGTTTTTTTCTTTGCGTCACTCAGTTTACAAAATGAAAAACTTGAAATATCGCGTTATTTACGAGTACGAGTTCCACCGTGGCACCAGTGCTGCAGAAACGGCTCGAAGGATTAATGATGTGTATGGCGACGGTGCCGCAAAAGAAAACACAGTGCGTTTTTGGTTCCAACGTTTTCGTTCTGGAAATTTCGACCTGCAGAACAAGCCCCGTGGACGGCCGGAGACCAAAGTTGATAATGAAGAATTGAAGGCTATTGTGGAAGCGGATCCATCGCAAACCACATCCGAGTTAGCTGCAGGCTGCGGTGTTAGTGATAAAACTGTTTTAATTCACTTGAAGCAAATTGGTAAGGTGAAAAAGCTTGAAAGGTGGGTACCTCACGAATTGAGTGAAGCAAATCAACAAACGCGCGTTGACTGCTGCGTTGCATTACTCAACCGGCACAATAATGAAGGGATTTTAAATCGAATCATTACCTGTGATGAAAAGTGGATCCTGTACGATAATCGGAAGCGCTCATCGCAATGGCTGAACCCTGCCGAACCAGCCAAACCATGCCCCAAGCGAAAATTGACTCCAAAAAAGTTACTTGTGAGCGTTTGGTGGACTACTGCTGGTGTCGTTCACTACAGTTTTCTTAAATCTGGCCAGACGATTACGGCAGATGTCTATTGTCAGCAACTGCAAACCATGATGGAAAAGCTAGCTGCTAAACAACCGAGGCTGGTTAATCGCTCTAGGCCACTGCTGCTTCATGATAACGCTAGACCACACACTGCACAACAGACGGCTACCAAATTAGAGGAGCTTCAATTGGAATGTCTAAGACATCCACCGTACTCTCCGGACCTTGCCCCAACAGATTACCATTTTTTTCGAAATTTGGATAACTTCTTGCAAAGGAAAAAATTCAACTCCGATGGGGCAGTCCAAACCGCCTTCAAAGATTTTATTGATTCCCGTCCGAATGGTTTTTTTAGTAAAGGGACTAATGAACTACCTATGAGATGGCAAAAGTACATAGATAGCAATGGTACATACTTTGATTAAATAAATATATTATAATAAAAAAAAATCGGCTTTATGTTCCTCCCATACTAAACTCAATTTCATATGTAAGGACCTAATATTAACATATATGGTGTGTCATTTTCTGTAATAGCCCAGTGCAGAAAATATATCAATATATCCTATATATGGTATGTATTAACATATATGGTGTGTCATTTTCTGTAATGGCCCAGTGTGGAAAATATATCAAAAAAAGTACCCATATTAACGCTAAAACAGTTTTTGGGTCAAAATCATGGATATAAAGAAACAATGATCTTGAAATAAACATTATTGAAAGGGGAATTTAATAGTAAGTATATGTAATTTCTAACAATCTCTTATTGTTATTCTCTCGAGACCGAAATCTCACTGAGTGTGTGCCATTTGGTGTTATAAATAATTTTTTATAATAAATTTTATTTAATAATTTTATAATATTTTTTAAATAAATTAATAATTAATAAATTTTATACCCTAATAAATTTTAATTCCATATTAAAGAGTTAAGGTTGTTATTAAGGTCGTTAGACATATTTAACTGTAACTGGTTGCGGTTGTAGAGGTCCGCCCTCTACGTCCGCGGGTAAAGGTCGTCCTCCTGAATCGAACGTTGAATGGTCGTTAACTGGGTCTCGCGCTGCAGCAACAAACAGGCAAAGCAAACCTCAAGCTTTCACGCACAAGAAAATTAGTGCCAAAATGAATTAATGACAAATTAAACATGATGGAATTTTAACTCGGGTTAGTTTGGTATCGTATTATTGTGGCAAAAAAAATCAAACACTTGAAAATAATTAAAAAATTTATTTATCGCCAAAGTCACAGGGCTCGAATTTAATTGGAGCACTCTTCTTTAATTCACAATACTTTACATTAATCACTTGTAAGTGGAACACTTTATATTGCTCTTAAAATATTTGCACTGCACTGGAAAATCACATACTTCCGGACGCCATATAGGTACTCTTTTAATTTATTGTAGCTATGGGATCGTCGAACTGCTACAATAAACAACTGCTTTTTTGGAAGCTATTGTTCTCGCTTATTTACATTTTCGGTTTTCAGAAATTTCGCGAACCGAGAAGATTACTCTAGACGCTTCTAGCAATTTCCAATTTACTGTAAAATGTCCACAATGTCTAGAGTGCTGCAAAACCTTCGATTACGTAAAATTATTTCCATTTCTGCAGTCTAATATTTCATACAGTCAGATAATATTTTATAGGTCATGCAATCAGTCATAGATACATGAAAGTCCGTTTTCAAGACCTTGCGTTAATTATTTTTGGCAGACAAAAATCGTTGGATGATCAACAATACGGCAATATGATGATTTGTTTTAATAAGTAATGTATTATATTGATCTAAAGAATTAATAATTGCTGATAGGAATAAGTACATTTTTCTGATATGTATCTGTAAACTAAAAAAATGTGGAAGCCATTAAAACGACATGTAACTAATGACGTATCGACACTGAATTGAGCTATAGGATTCCAAAAACGCTAAAAAAATAATTAAGACATGTTATAGATGTTTCACAGAGACGAAATTATTTTTAATATGGGAAAGTAGGTATGGTAATAAGTCTTTTTGGGTATATGTAGGGCTTACGAACCATCGTACAGCTGACTTAAGAGATCTTACACAATGTAATTTAACTACCGCCACAAGAATATAGTCATGGAATAACAATAATAAACAACTGAGATTGAAGTGTATAAATTATAATTTCAAATAAAAGTAAAAAAATATATAACATTTAACATATGTTTATGTATAGTTATTTGTCATGATCGTGTTCTACCATGGCATACACGATGTCATCCTTGATGGTGTGGAGCAGCGCGCGACAGCCCTGGCGGTCCTTCGAACAAACCCAACGAATTTTGCCATTTTTTTCACTCTGACGACGAAACCTATAGCCGTTGTAGTCGATCATTTTATTTCCTTGTTGAGACTTTACATATTTCACTGAAAATTAAATGACTGTTAAGTAAATAAGAACACACAACAAAGTCACTTTAATAGATATATAATTAAATATCGAATTTAGGGAACTTGAGTGCACAGATGTATTCTGAGACAACTAGGATCAGATCAGAAAATAAAATTTGGCCACATAAGCAGATACAACTATTTATGAATACCAATCAGAAATAAAAGGTTTCATCTCATTGTTTACGCGTCCGATACAATACTGCACGGTGAACACTATCGGACACAGTATTTGGATAGATGACCAGTGAAGAGGGACCCACCACACACCCAAAGCCGTTTTATGAGCAATAGCTCCCATATAGACTTACACTTTCGCCACTCAATTCGGCATTTTTTTATGCTAAAGTGGTCGTCCTCCCCACGCTACTTTAACTCATATGAGTGCGAGCGGCGCGGAGAGGTGTCCACACAAAACCGCTTCACTGTCATCGAAAGCAAACCACACAATACAAAACAATAGAATGAGATATGATACAATGATATACATATATGTGAGGAGATACCGTAGAGACAGTTATACTAGGTACAATAGACTAGCCTGTTGGTCTTGTGGTTAGGACTTTCGCCTCGTGATCCAAAGGTCGCGGGTTCGAACCTCACTCCAGACTAGCAGTTAGTCTTATTTTCATAGCACAAGCGTTTAGTAATAGTATTAGTAAGAATATTGATGTGACAAGTATTCCGTGTTCGCATCAGTATTTAAAAAAAAATAGTCACTCCCTTGAGGGAAAAATGAAAATACAGTTCTACCAAACAAACAAAAACCACTGCCGGCAGACATAAACCATGGTAGATATCAACTTTATGACGTTACAGGAACGGATTTAAAAAAAGAAAAAAAAAATCTTGTTAAAAACTGGATTAAAGATGAAAATAGCTGGATAAAGAAAGACCAGTACACAACAGTCACACCCCGTAGGGACTTTGATTTTTCCCAGCAGAATACCCACACCCGAATGAAAAATCTGAAGCACGATAAATTGCTTGAATTCCTGAGAAAGTCAGCTTTCCCGAAGAAAACTCCACCTATCCCCCTTATCAGATCCTCCCGACTACGGCTTAGAATGGGATATTTGTGCTCCGGTGTCTGCCTCACGCGTCTACATGCACAACACGGGTAATTAGCAAGACCCAAGTTAAACAGCTTGCTTCTGAACTCACCGTGTCCCGAAACCATCTGCATCGCGAAATCCAATACCGGAGGACCGCCTACTCTCTTATCTCGAACTGATACAGAGGGGAGGAAGAAGTAGGTCTACCTCCTCTGTGTCGCTGCATTCCGTCTCTCCTGCTAGAAGAGTCTCGCGCCTAAGCCGCGTACACTGATATTTGAACGTTATCGTGCCTGAGGGCTTAAAGGTGCGGCCATGATGTAGCACCTCCAGACCTTTCCTCAATGAGCAGCGGGCTGCCGTTTCAAAGACAAAGAGATCAGCAGGCAAGACCCCTGCCAGCATCGGAAGCGCACCATTAGAGGTCGTCCGGTATGAGCTTGTTAACGCTATCAGGGGGCTCCTGTTCAAGGTGGAGGAGACAACAGCAAATCTAAGTCTGTGCGACCAAACTCCCGCTGCATATGTGACCTGGGCCACATATACGGCATTGTAGATTAGGCGCATAGCAGACGCTCGTATACCTCACTCCGCCGTAGACATCCTTCTCAGCGTACCAAAAAAAAATTGCTGCTGGCTCAGACAGTCTTGATATGTGCCAAGAATGAACCCGACGTGTCCTTATCACCCAAAAGTATCTCGTAGTTTGGTTAAATTTAACACGCGAATCACCCATACGAACAATGGGACACCTATCCCTGTTCAGCTTTTCTTTTTTCTTCATCATCAAGGCTACGGTCTTTTGAAGAGAAAGAGTTAGTCTATTGCGAGCACACCACTCAGTGATCAGTGATGAGATTGACCTGCGCTCCAATTCAGACTTCCTGCCAGACATTAGCAAAAGCGAGTCATCCGCGTACGCAACCGTGTTGCAGCCAGCCGGCAGCGGTACAAGTAAGAGTTCGTCGAACAGAACGTTCCACAGTGTCGGTCTAAGAACCAAACCCTGTGGGCAGCCCGTACTCAATTCTCTGGTGGTCGATAATTCCCCGTAAGAGAGGGTGAAAGGTCTGTCTGATAATCCTTTAAAATATTAAACAGATACAACGGGATCTGCCTTAGCTTAAGATTGGAGAGGATCATCGCCCACCACGCGTTATCAAATGCACCGGAGGTGTTCAGAAAGACCCCCATGGCATATTTCTCGGTGATGTCCTTAACCCATTTTTGAGCGTACTGGATGGCGTGCTTAGTGGACGTACCTCGGACAAATCCAAACTGCCGATCGTAGGCAGGCGAAAGAGCGTTTTAATATTCGTATTTGGATACTGCATGGGTCATGTTAAAAAATCTATTACAATAAAAAGCATATAAAACCATGCCTTTAAATTATTTTTACTCCCTTTATATTAACTCGTGGCATCTGCTTACTTGCTTGCCGGCTTGCCGTCGAAAAAACTTTGGATCGATTTTTAACCCTTTTCCCGTAATCCAATCGAGCTGAAACTTTGCAAGGAGACTCATGGCGACGATCAAGAAGATTTATCAAATTTTCGTTAAAAAAATTAATAATTATACTATAATTTTGGATTTTTCAAATTTTTAATGTTTTTTTCATACAAGTTGTATGGATATTTCAACGCATATGGTAGACGCGAAACCCGAAAATGAGAAAGGGAGTATTGTAAAAACGTGGTTTTTATGGGTTACTTTTTTTGATTTACTTGTTTTACATTAGACGTTAGTTTTTTAAATTTCTTTCCAAACTGAGCCTCGTCATGTGTTAAATTTGCACAACTTGACTTGAGTTGCATTTTGTATTTTACTACCGCCATCTGTAAAAAAATTAGTAATGGAATAACAATAATAAATAACTAAGATTGAAATGTATTATAAATTATATTTTCAAATAGAAGTAAAAAAATTAGATTTGTAGATGTAGATTTATTTGTCATGATCGTGTTCTACCGTGGCATACACGATATTATCCTCGATGGTGTGGAGAAGCGCGCGACAGCCCTGGCGGTCCTTCGAACAAACCCATCGAATTTTGCCATTTTTTTCACTCTGACGACGAAACTTATAGCCGTTGTAGTAGATCATTTTCATTCCTTGTCGAGACTTTATATACTTCACTGAAAATGAAATGACTGTTGAGTAAATAAGAACGAATAATGAAGTCACTCTCAATAGCTGTAATATAATAAAAATATCGAATTTAGGAAATTTGAGTCTGAAGATTCGAATGTATTCCGAGACGACCAGATCAGAATATCAAAATCAATATATGTTTCCCTACCCGTCAAGTTTTCTCCACAACCAGCCACAAACCACCCACTGATGGTTACGGTGGTGGATAGCCCTTGGTGTCACGAAATCGAAACGAAGTCATCGAAAATATGCGAGTTTGGTGGGGGTGGCTGTGCGTCGGTGGGAGTGGGTGACGAAAATGTGCATTGTTTTTGTTTGTTTTCTAGCGCATTGTTTTGTTATGGGAAGGCCGCAAATGCTTCAGATTATTTCAAAATAGGCGCGCCGACTGTGTCGGTGAGTCTAGAAGGTTCCGAAAAAGCCTGCTCTAGAAAGTCCTGGAAGGAGAGGGTTCCAGAAAATTCCCGAAATTTCTATAAGGTTCTAGGCTGAGTGGCGGAATGTGTCGGTGTTTCTAGAAGGTTACTGTTTTCTTTGATAAATTTCTTTAAAGTTCTGGAAGGAGAATTTTTTAGAAGGTTCGAAAAAGTTCTATGACAATCCAAACAGTGTACTAAAAATCTAAGCGTGCGAAGCCGCGCGGGCACAGCTAGTCATAATATAAAATTTAGCAACATTAGGAGATAAAATATTTTTGTCTGCATAGTTATAAATTTACTGTCATTACATTTTTTTTTTCGTAAAAAGACAATAATTGTTTGTCATAGATAAATAAACACAAATGAACAAATTTTTTGTTTATTTTATGGTGCACAGTTTGTTTTATCTTATTTATGTGAAAGTTTTTTTACGCGCGATCTTAAGTAGGTGTTACACACTTTTGGACATGATTGCTTTGAAGGATTTCCGCGGAAATCCAGTATTTTAGACCGGAGCAAGCGAGTGAATTAGCCGTTAAAATATTAGTCAATAAGTCGTTATAAAAATGGAAGAAGTTTTCGCTTTACTACATCCTTCATTATTTTCATTTTTTCTTCAAGAAAACATCTAGAAACGGATGTTGTCATAATACTATACTAAGTATGATCATATATTTTTTACTTGGTTCTAATGTAATACTAATATTTCATATTCGGTAAATTGGGAAAACATTGCTGAATATGCAAATGAATAAAAGAAAATCCATTTTAATTTATTCTCCTTTTAATTTACTCTTTTATAATATAACATATAAAATAATGTAGATTTAATGTTTCTTGATTGCGAAATTCTTACTTGTATGATGTAGGATATTATGGAAAGTAGCAGAATATACTGTTTATTGTGTACTTCACAGAGTATACAATCTACAAAGATGAACACTTTCCTTAGGCGAGGGGATTGGGTCAAAGCGGAAGAATGTCAACTCTCGCGTATATTTAAGACACATTTACACTGCAGTTAAAGTATTTATTCTTACAATAGACTTTATATTTTTTAAATTTCGTTCCAAACAGAGTTTCATCAAGTAAAAACGTATTTTTTTGTAAAAAAAGCGCCACATTTAGTAAGACAATATACTTTATTAAGAGTATTCAATTTGACATTTTCATAATTGTTTCGAAATTAACATCCTCGTAGTAATTTTTTAATAGAATCGGAACTAGCCGAGTACCAAGGACATTATGTTAGTACAAGTCTATACTATTTTGGTGGTCTGTGGTAGGTATACATATATCGCCGCGTTATAATGAATTTTTCAAGAAAACACTTTCTTCTTCTTTTCGATAATTTTTTTTGTTTGCAACACGTATCACATCAATATTCTTGCTATTTTCAAACGAAACGCTTGTGCTATGAAAATAGAAACGACTGCTGATCTCCCGGAATGAAGCTCGAACCGTCGACCACTGGTCGTAATGTCTTAACGTCTTAATATTAATGTCTTACCCACTAGACCAACAAGCACGCGCACGTAAAAATAAACATGTAAACTAGTAAATTAAAATATTGTTTCATTAATACTTTTCTTTTGACAAAGAAATGAAGAATTTTGGTCGTGTAATGGTGCAATGGAGAGACAATATAAGCAGTAGGTATAATGGGATCCACCACAGACCCAGGGCAGTACAAAGAGCGAAAGTTCCCATATTAACCTCACTCTTTCGCTATCCAATTTGTCATTTTTTTCCACGCTATGCCGCAAACGAAGCAAAAGCACTCCTACGGAAACCGCACAAACCAAATCCCCGTCTCTGAGGTGCATTAAAGGAACAAGAATTTATTTCAGAGAAAATAACATTATAATATTAGAAAATGGAAAGGGAAGAGAAAATAACATAACCGAATGCAAAGAAATATAAAAGAAAAGAAAATAACAAAGCATAAAAATCAATAAAGCAAAATTAAACAAAACACACCATACTACGAAAAATAAAAAATAAAAATAGAAGTAGGTATATATACATAACGCATGGATCGTTAGGAATCGTGCGTATGGAGGTTTTTGCTAAATACGACCGTATCTCCAATGGTGTGCAGGATAGCCCTGCAGCCGCGGTTAGCCGCTGTGCACACCCAGCGGACCTTGAGGCCAGCGCTCGTGCTTTGGTGGGTGAATTTATACATTCCATATTTTATCATCTTTCTCCCTCGCCGTGAAGTGATGAATTGCACTAAAATAAAATATATTTTACTAAGCGTTCTAAATTTAATAAATAAATAAAAAATATATACCCCTTTATAATTAATCAACATAAAATAAAAGTTTAACATAAGTGGGTATTCTCATAATACGGATTAAAAAATCTCAAAAATTACAGCACATCAGTCGAAAAATAACCTGGCCGGTGGGCCCTCATTATAAGGTCAAGTTTTATTGTCAAAGGCATTATAATGAAAGGTATGATTTGTGTAGAAATGACAGTGCCTAGTTTTACGGCGTGCACGCGTGCAGGAGTCGCAGATTAACAATAAGTATGACATTTTATTACTGTGAAAGTCGCACATGAAACTTTAAACGCTTTTCTGAAAAATCGATTTTTTCAAAACAACGCCCACGAAAATTCAAAAACGAATCAATTTATTTTAATGAGTAATAAGAAAATTCAAAAACGAATCAATTTATTTTAATGAGTAATAAGTTCCTTTGTGGCCCGTACCAGGATTATCATGATTGAAAAATATTTTTTATTCTTTATTGCCTTCTAAATAGCAATTATTTTTATGTAGCAAGCCGTTATTTTTTATGTAAATATTTTTAAATTATTCTGGTATGGGTTATTATAGCCAGAACTTTTTGGATTATAATTTTTTCCAGATGATTGGCAACTGATGCTTTCACTGGTGTTTTAGAACACATTTTTTTAGTGCTCGTTTGGTGTCTCTATGGAGCCTATATTATTATTTTTTATGAAAATTTCACCATTTGTGGTGTAAATAATGAAAATATAATTAATATAAATTAACTTTGTTTAAACCACTTATTTATTGAAAAAAATCAACATGTTTCAAAGCCAATGGCTTCTTCATCAGGAAAACAAAAATAATATTTAAAAATCGAAGTATAGATCAAAATATTAAAAAGTTATATATGGAAAATAATAATATAAAGTACCTAATTAATATGAAAATAAATTTAAAAGGTAACTATTTGCAAAAAGGACCTGATTATTTATAATATTCAATTTACTATTTACACTCTTTCTTATTTCCAAAATTTCTAATTTATCAAATTGTGATTCTGTATAATTTGTATGTAAAATTTGTAAACCCCTATTAATATCAAAAGAATGACCCGTAGCCAAAAGATGGTTAGCAAATTCAGAATAATTATTACTATTTAAACACCTTAAGTGTTCTTTAATTCTAATTTCAAAATTTCTACACGTTTTTCCTATATAAAATAATCACAATCATTACAAATTAATTTATAAACACCCGTTTTTCTCTAGCTTCCAAAATATACTTTGGAAGCTAGAGAAAAAATTAAATTCACCTATTTTTTACTGCTTTAATGAGAATTCCCGTAAATCACATGGAAATAATATTTCGTTAGTTTGCTTCAATTTAAGATAAATTTAACTAATGGTGATAATTGAGTTGTATCATCCCAGGAAGAAACATATTTCTATTTATTTTGGAAGAAAAAAGAAATCAGTCAACTTCGATCATTTTTACACAAGAGCCAGACGATAAATTTGATGGATTATCCATCCGGAGGGTTTTTAGAAAAACAAGAATAGCAAGCAGTTTACGACTTATTTTTTATCATTCAATTATTTTTTTTTTAACTTTATTTTATCTGTGTAGAAGTATGGAGAACACTGCATACTCATACTCGTATTCGCTCAAAAATAAATAATTAAGATATAAAAGCGGCAATCGTTTCCATGGAAAACAATTTATCAATTTATTTGAAATGATTTTTTATCTTTACCTTAGATATTGAAGAATGTAAAGGGGAAGATATAATAAATAATAATAATATTAAATAATAATTCCTCATAAAGATAAATGAAATGGCACTCCAATAAGTTTACCACTGGCATTTCTGATTACTGGCAGAATGGTATCAGTCGGTAACTTATTACTGGTAAAATGCAAGCAATATCTTATGTAGTTAAATGTTATGTTGGTTTTAGTCTCAGAAAATAATGCAATCCATTATCACGCTGTCGTAAATTTATGACTCACATATTTTATATTATCTCACTTACAAAAAATACTTATTTTTAATTCTAAGATAAGTTTTCGATTGGTTTTTGATTAAATTGACGCACTTTGTTAAGTATAATAACTTAACTAATTAACTTTCAACGAAGTAACATTAAAAAAATCCTCATACATAAAATATGTACAATCCTCGTACAAACAGTTATGGTATTTCAAAAATATTAACAAAGAGTAAAGGCTTGCACGTTTTTATTTATAAATAAAACAAGCCAGTTAAGTATCGTCGCAACCCCCGCAATAAAAAGTTGCGTGTTCTAAACACAGATATTTATTACAAATGAAACATTTATATTTGGTTTTCCTATTTCTCCTCGAAGGACAGACTTGACATCTTTTTTTGAAAGTGATGGCTAATTTTGTTGGAGTTTCGCGATGGAGGTGGATGTGCCTCTTCAAATCCCGCGCTTTTCGTTCTTTCGAATTATCTGTAACGTATTGAAGACAGAGCTTTTGTAAATATTATTGCCTTCATAACATAAAATTAGTAGATTTCATGTAGAATCCTAAAGCAATGGTATTTGGTATTGTGCGTGACCCAATTCGCTATGACGGGGGATAAATGAGTGGTTGAAGGGATTAAAGGGATGAGGTAAATAAAGGGCGTGAGGTGGTTGTACGAAAGTTAATGGACTGTATTTCCAAATGAGGAGGAGTGAAAAAAGACGGAATGTCGAAACTTACCGTTGTGGCCTTGTTACTGCTATGGCGATATTGAATTGACGATTCACTATACATACACTAAACCGAAGCACTTCTTCGAATTATGAAAGCGCGAAACTTGCGACTGGGTTCATATAATAATTTCGGTTGACATTTGCGCAACTTTGCGTACAACGACTATTTTGACACCTTTTTACTGCGATAGCTAGGTTTCGACTGTTGTGGTAGGGCGAGGAGAAGGAGGGTAAAATGGGGGTCGAGTCAAACAAGCCAGAGTGCGCGGATATACGAATACCGTAATACGAATACCGAACAGGTATTAATATATTAATGTATTAGAGCGTGTAATGTTATCATTGGTTATTTACCAATTATAGAAAAATAATAAATATAATCATAATTCAACATCGTTATCTAACCTTATCGGCTGTTTTGTGAGAATTATCGCCATTAGAACGGGTTTGACTTTAGTGATATTCCTTTGACCATTTTGTAATTTTTAATTATATGAAGAAAAAATACAACTTGTAAGAAAAAATAATATTCGAAGAGATATACGTATTGTTAAAATTATACTTAATGTAAAAAGACTTACAGTTAAAAGAACAAAAAAATCAATATCGTTTAATTAAAATAAATGAAGAATGTCAGGTCGCACATATATGGTAATAACTATTACGAGGTGAAAAGAGAAAATGGAATTCCTAGCGGTTTTTTTATTTTAGTCCAGATCTCAGATATCTCCTCAATGTACGCGAAGGTATTTTGTATTCTCTAGTGGCCTGATTAACGCCCATTATATTATTTTGCACCGCGTCGATGGCCTTACACAGATTTTCTTCGACCCATCGCCTTCTGCCAATCTTATGATGAGTGGTTTTATCATTTTCTGAAACAAAACGGCCTTCACAATGTAATAAAGTGGTAAGTAATACCCTATACGATAATACAATTACCTGCAAGAAAATTGAGATGTAACGTAATTTGTAAAGTTGGATATAAATGAATAAACAATTTAAATAGGGGGAAAAATTGTGTATGAAATTATACATTAATATAGTAAAGAAAAAAATATAAAAGTATTTAATTTTAAATAATTAATATTTTTGTAATTTTTACATGATTACTAACTTGTTAGTATCGTACGTTATAAGCGACCAATGTACGTACATTATGAAAAATCGTTATCAAATTCAAGAACATAAATACATACAAATTATTAATGATATTATTTATAATGAAAACAAAAAAAAATATATCTCAATATGATTTTATAATAAAGTAACCTAACATTTTTTGGTATAACACTTAATCTAATCTGAGGCACAAAGTAGTTATACAAATATATCGCATCCCTACTCTTAGACTACATAATAATAATAATAATTGGATAACTTGTATAGCGCCGTTTTCGCGAATGCTCACCTCAAGGGCGCTTTACACAGAAAATTATCTTACAAAACAAATTACTGCTAAAAAACTTATTTACTATTACTTATTCACTAGGTGGCTTGCATAAAATGGAATTAATGTTTAATACTATAATAGTTGAGAAAGAATTAGGTGTTTTCGCGGAGTTTGTTCCGTAACTTTGGTCCAGCCACCGCGAAAGCACGATCACCGAAATTAGTTTTGTGGACGCGATTTACTTCAGCTAACCTATTTGTATTAGATGTTGATGCTGAGTGAAGTGTTAGTTGTCTGTTATTTGCAGAGAACGGAATGCAGAAGTCGGTTATGTATTGAGGAGCCATATTGTGAATAGCTTTAAATATTGTAAGGCAAAGTTTATATTCAATCCTCTCTGGACATTTAAGCCAGTGAAGGTTTTGAAGATGTATGAGATGTGTGAGTCTTGCGGCGGCATTAAAAACAGATTGTAATTTATTTAATTCCTGTTTCGGGAGATGAGCGTAGATACCATTACAATAGTCTAAATGAGAGATAACGTACGCGTTTGTTGAAAATTTTAATTTCTAAATGAAAAATAAATAATTGAAAGAATTATTAACTACCTGGTCAAAAATATAACAACTCTAAACGAACTACACAAAATTTGTAGATATAAAATACTGTATTCATTTTTTAATAATTTATAATAGGTAGGTATGTATATGATATTACGAGACAATACTATTTTTAGTTGCCATAGTCTCGAATTTTAATAAATATTTAGTTGCAATGTATTGAGATGTGACCAAATACGCGGGCACGCATCCGCCCCAAATAATTAAAAAATAAGCAACTTGTAGTATTTCGTTGACTGCCGTGTTTTTACGACATTTCTGATCGACGTTTCATAGGCATCAGCCCTGATAATGGACCCTGCAACGGCATCCAAAAAAACAAACAAGAAGAAAATCCTTGAATTTCGGTTATTTTGAAAATAACATGTTTGAAAATGTATAATTTTCTCAATTTAAAAAAAATATTTTCTTAAAGAAATTTCATCTTGTTATAAGTTTATGTAGGTATGATAATAGTAGATGATGAGTTATCGCAAAATTACTGATGAAAGTATTTGTTTGTCTCAAGAAAACTACAAAAGTATATTGCATACATAAAACATAACATTAAGAATATAAATGATGGTGCACAATAAAAAAAATATAGTGGTTTACTACATATTCTTTGATTTGTTTCTAAGAACTAGAACGTTGAATTTGACCATCTCAAAATGCCATTTTTTACATGTTATAGTTATAAGTCGGGGGGTGCGATATACATATTTATACAATAATCTCAATTTATTGTATATATTATCTTGTATACGTGAAATAATGTTTACAATGATTTACCATAATAGGATGATAACCTGATTAGACACCCAGAATTAAAATGCAGAACCACAATGTCAAGTGGACCCATTTTGTATAAATCACAAATTAAAATAATATTGCGATCTCATAAAAAATGGTATTTTGATTCACACATGAGGAAATTTATATCAAGCCAAAAGGTTGCGAAATACTTTTTTTTTACCGGTCTTTTTACCGGTTACTTTTTACCGGTCTTGCTGTGCCTACCTCGCCGGTCCGGCTGCACGCTTCCCGTCCAATCCAACTTTTTCCACGCAGTCGCGATGTATGTATCGCTAATAGCCAATGTATTGCAGAAAAACGTCTTGCAAACTTTAATTTTAGAATTATCGGCAGTGGTCACGAAGTAATGAAAATTTGGATTTCTTTTGTATAATATACCACGATTACGATCTATTTCACACATGTGTTTAACTAAAAACGTGCGTTTTTTAGTAATATCATCCAAATTCCAAAATCGACGATGCATTAGAGTTCGGTCAGATTCGGCGACTCTTTGAGAACACTTTATGCGACACTCCTCCGTGCAGGGACCCTTCATCTTTCTTTCTGGAATCTTCTTTCCTGAATTGTTTACATAAGCCGCACCTTTATTTCTCGCCAATTTTCGTTCTGCTCTTTTACTATTACTATTTTCTCCTCGCTTCGTTCGACCTGCAATATATCAATACATTTTACAAATAAATTTATACCCACAAAAAACCGACGAATTTTCCAATGTCTTAAATGCTAACATAGGAGTTTATTAGAGTCCGTTCACTTTAGGAAAGCCACTTGCATTAGTGTGAGTAATACCCTCTGTAACACATAAATTGTGTAGTGGTATTCCTTTTTTTAAAGCTATTCCATTGGCAAATTCAGTATCACCCTGGCAGTCTCGCAGAGCGGTCGTTTCTTTGTTTAATATTTTTTATTTATAAATACGGTGACTGCAAGATCACGATACTGTGACCACAGTTTATCTTATTGATTAAAATTAATTTTAAGATTTTGAACCTATTTATTTAGAATAATACCTGCTTATATATTATTTATTTAAAACTAGCTATAACCCATCAAAAATGACGTGCTTTTGTTATATATTTTGGCCGCCAGTTAATGCTGAGAGAACAGCGCTATCTATAGTAGCGTCTTGATAACGTTAGGGAACGTGAATGGACTCTACGTGACAATAGGCTACACTATCGGAATACACGCAATACACGCGCATGGGAATTTCTCACCCGTTTCTGTGTAGCTAAAGATTCTAGGTATGGAAGTGTCCTAATTGATCATATAGAACAACATTTTATTTAATATTTGAAGACCCCATGGCAAGAAGTTGTTAACTAACATTCAAGCCATTTTGAGATAATTAGACATTTGCATCTCGCCTTTCAAAAATACGTTTTATTGCTAATTCAAGTTTTATTTTTAATTATTAATGTAACTGAAATATCAAAAAAGTATTTACAAAGTAAAAAAAAAGCATTTATGCACAAAAAATAAAATAAAGTAATTTTCCCTAAAAAAAATGTAGTTAACAACTTCATGCCGTGTGGAGGGAGTATGGTAAAGAGTAAAGAATGAAAAGGCTTAAACATGTTAAATTTTTTATTTTTCACTCCCAAATTAAACATTAAAAATGACATATTTACATAATACAAGTTTTCTTTTTGGTTTAAATTGGTAAAAAAACCACGAAAAACTTCATCCACATATGGCAAAAGCTTTTGTATATCATCCCATTTAACCCCATCAATTTCCTTATTGTCTCTTCCTTTGGGTATTAATAAGGGTGGGGATGACAATTTTTCAATACTTTTTCTGAGAAGGTCAACTTCCTTCTAGGGTTCTTCCTCAGAAAGAGATTCCCGGTATTTATATTTACCAAATTCCTCCACTCGTATCCAGCGAATCCTTTTTTTTGGAATCAACCCTCTTTTCCATTGGTGTTCTTCGTATTATATGCAGTTTTAGTTCCTGGCAGAGTTCTTTGATATTAAATAATTTGTCGGCCATCATGGTGACGTGTAGGTAATTTTTATTATTAGATGTGATCATAATATTTACGTACTGATCCAGCGATTGAATGGACTGACATTTAAGAATTTTTTTTTCAACCAGAGCAAAATCCCTGTCTGAGTCCATGTAAGAATGACCAACCTCAGGAAATTTATGTTCTATCACTTGCCAGACAAAATTAAATATTGCCAGAACATCACTATAAAAATATTTTTGTTCTGGCCGGCACAAGAATCACTCAAAGCAACAAGGTGACTCTTGTTTTCCAAATCTACCGAGTTAATGAATGCGAATTCTCCGTTCATAAGTGAAAATATGCCCGATTAACGCCTTTTGTAACATAATGTACACCTAAATTATAAAGCTATAACTTTCTCAAATAAAATGTCACATTTGTCGACAGCCTTGGAAGTGGTAGTGTTTTTTATAAATCTAAGTTTATGTAGCATGTGTCTTCGCTTTGAATTGCGAGTTCTTTGTCAGAGTTTTGCATTTCAAATGCAGCTTTGTACATTTTAACATGCAAATCACCGAATTCTTGCTACCACATATTCCGCAAGTATCTGTCTTAGGTACACCAAAACACAGATTAAATTCTTCGGTAAAAACAAGAATATACATATTTAATGATACAGCGGTAAAGCCTTTTTCATCACATCACCTCGTATACAATTCATACATTTTTGGTATAGATAAACCGGAATCAAGATACTTTTTGTTCGAGTTTTTATTTGTGGAGTAGTGAGAAGCTTCAGCAGGGAACATATTGATATTATATATTTCAGCTGAATTTCAGGAGTTTTATTTGGCGACCTCTGTTGCTGACTGCCGGTGATGATACACCTGATATAATCTTATTTCTCAGTATATCAAGTTTTCCTCTTCCTATTTGGAATATACATTGTACAGCGGGTTTGCAAACTTGTTGCTCTTTACCATCAATTGAAATAAAATATCTCACACTACAAGACCGTTTGTTAGCGCTGAACCGGGCTACATCTATCAGCTTCATACACTTTATCAGAAGCAGCGATTGAGCTTCTGAGTTTAAAGAGTAAAACTCATCGAATAGTTTTTTCCTACTTTGTTCTAATATGCGAGTACTACATTTCAATCTGCAGTTTTGACTGCAAAGAATCCCCTCTAATCTAGGGATTTTGGCTGGTTTTATATCTTTTTTGTAGTTAAGGTAGGCCTCTCCTCTGGTCTTAGCATCTCTGGAAATCTCCCTGCTTCTTCCCAGCCCAGACCTTTTCATGCTGCTTTTAGAGCCTGAAGACAATAACAATCACAATGAGTTTAAACGTTTTTTGCGGTAATACATTCAAGTCATTTTTATCAATTGTTTTTGAATAAAGTTAATTTAAATGCAATCTTAAATTTTACCTTCACAAACTGGTGTTGTAGTAATATAAATTTCTTTATTTTTTTTCACCCAGAGAACAGCATCATCTGTAAATAGTAAACTAAATAAATTTCACGAAGAGTTTAAAATTAACATAACAATTGAAAGTAAGGTTTTTCGGGTGATAAATTAATTTCAGTCGATAATGAAATGATGAAATAATAATCAGTTTTATGCAAACATACAATATTAATTTTAGCTTTTGTTTGAGTTGTTGTACATATTTTAGAATTCATGAATTCTAAAATAATGTCTTCATCGTTTGGGCCATAACCTGTAATTTTTATTTATTATGAATTTCAATCTTTAATTAAGTATGTGAAATTGTTAAAGTATGCGGCTTAGTTTACCTTCTTCTTTATATGTATCAAAGAACGATGATTGTTGAAGTTGTTCTGAAATGAATTAATAAACATTATTAATCGGAATAACTTATAATTTTGACTAGAAACTGGAAAACAAACATAACTTTCTCAATTGTTATCAGCATTGGAGTTGGATATTCACAAAATAAACAAACAAAAAACCTAAATTTACCTTGCGTAAACTTTAATAATCTTGACATAATTCTAGATATTTCGAAGTATCTTGGTCTTCCTTATCTTTGCAAGGCTTTTCAACACCTGTCGGAATAAATTATAAATATAAAATATTTATTATTGTAAAAAAAACCCACTTAATAAAGAACGAAAACCCACATTGACATAATAACATAACTTTACATTACATACTTCAACTTTGTGTCTCAATTATTTAATATTATCATAAAAACTAAATGACTTACCTGATTCCTTGATGATTTGTTGACACATCAAAACCATTTTTTCGCTTCGGGAACTCATTTTTAATACTACACCTTTTTAAAACTCGAAAAACACGAACGTCAGACAACCCTACAAATGCTTTCCGTCAATGTGACAGTACTGCCAGAGTAAAATTTGTGTTAACCATAGATATTAAAAGGCAAGAACGTGTTAATTTCAGAATAATGGTATGAACATGTTATTATTGAAAATAACATGTTCTTCCCATTAGTAACTGATTTGATTATTAATGAAAAGAGTAGTACTCATGTTCATCCCTATGATTTGAACATGTTCTAATTATTTTCAAGTTCTGAATTTATTTCCAATGAAAAGAGCGTACAATATTTAGTTTGGACGGATATTTAACTTATTTTTGACAAAAATGTTAGTTAAAAACTTCTTGGCATGGGGTCTTCATTTGTTATTATCGAATAGTTTTGTTTAATTTAAATTTGCCTGTTTCTAATTAATGCTCAGAAATTTGCCAATTGTAATGGTATTATCGTTGGGGTATTTTTAGAAGAATTTCAATCGTTTCTCATGTGCCTAATTTATTAATATACTTTTTATGTCAAAAATATCATGATTTAATATTTAACAATAATTTCTTTGACTAATGAATGGTAGTTTGTTTGTTGAATATTTGGAAAAGCCCAAAAACAGAAATACACTTGAAAATCAAGCCAACGTATATACAATTATTATTATAACAGGTTTATACGATAACCAATAACAACATTTTCAGTTACTTAGCAGAATACTTAACAGGATTTCAAGTGTAAAACGAAGAAAATTATACAATTTAAATAATCTTATTATATATCTACAGTATATGTACACATTAAACCTTTATATATACATATATAAAGTTTTGATCATAAAGTATATTTTATTTAATATTGACGGGATATAATAAATTGAGGGGATTTTAAAGATCAGTAATGGCTCGGCACACCAACCTTTAAATGAGGTGTTATTGCGAACATCAATTCAATACATAAATAGATTTACTGAGAAAACTCTCGAAGAGTTTGCAAAAATTTAGGGCCACTTATTAAACTTATTAATGTATTTATTTTAAATGACTGCTTTTTTATCAAGTCAATCAGTAAAAATAAAATAATATATATGAAATTGGCATACAATATATAACAGTAACGAAAATTAGTTAATTGGTTTCAATATTTTAATAGTTTAAAGGAAATGTTTAAAAATCTGTCTGCGAAGCAGTTATCACAGATCCTATATTTTCTTGGAAACTAATACGGTGCGATTTGAAAAAATATATTGGGCGATTGAAATAGAATAACTTCTTCAAACACAGCAAAATTATTTTGTGGTGACATTATAATTATATTTTATAGAAATAAACTTTGTTTACACCACTTTTTTGTAAATAGAATTAGTAAGAGATTTGCATGATATCAAATTAAAGAAAAACTGAACCAGCAGCATTTGATTCAACGATAGGATGGTCTAGATTTCGGAGGATGGTTGTGCTCATTTCTAATTGAAACAATTTGATCTCGAACAGTTATGATGCTGGCTTTACAATTCTTGTTGTTGTCCACAGAGCACCGCCACCGAGACCTGCCCAGTTGGGATGTGGAGGTCTTCCTGAATTTATAACCACCCAAAGCGATCAACTTCTTCCCATTAACGGAATCTATAAAATAGGCTGAAAATCATATTTAATTAGTGTTGAGTTGTTATCTACACGTATGTGATTTAATACCTTACCTTCTACCAAAAAAAATAATGAAAAGAAAAACAGAAATCTAATGAGGACTCAAAATTATTTTAACACATTACACACACCTATGTATATCTATGTAATCATAATTCATACTTTATATCTTACGGATTATTTCGCCATGGGTTAGTTTATGTAATCGGAGTTTTGGTCCGTATGTTAGAACTATTTAATTAGTTTGTATGTAAGAGCTTTTTGATAAAAATGATTTTGTTTTAAAATATCATAGCAACCATAGATTTTTAATTTTTATACATATATTCATTTAAGTGTACTCTGATAATCCACTATATTTAAGTACACGCTTAAACAACTTTTGGTAATTATTCAAAACTTTTATGAAAATAAGCGTTCGTCCGTGAATACTCAATGTGATTTTCATTGAGACGGTTGATGTCAACAATTCGCTGGCGGCGGTTAGCATTGGAACACCTGTTCCATTTCTAGGTATAGATGAATTTCGGATCATTTATTCGATTATTGCGAGATAATAAACAACATGAATTATAGGATGATCAATAATCCGAGTAAAACCATTAATTCTGACACCGAGTGGGGGGGGTTAAATCTAGAAAGAATTTTTTTTCTGCATGCATTCTAGATTTAAAAACCCGCATTTTGTTTAATCTGTCTCAAATACACTCAAGTGTAGTCTTATAAGTAGATAGCATAACTGGTTCCAGAAGATTTCTGGAATATCTTTGCATGCACCAGTTAGCCCAATCAAATTCACATTTTCGATAAGGATCCGAAACCGATCAATTGGGTTGCGGTTTCCCGATATAAAATTTTAACTGAACCAATCATCTCTCGAATTTCGATATCCTTTTCCAGTGTGTTTCCTTATGTCAACTCCGATAAGATGAAAGCCATTAAAGATATTCGATAAAAACAAAATTAATTAATCAATTGGATAGATATACGGAAAAATCAAATCAATGAAAAAATATTCGGCTGCTACCGGGATTCGAACCATGGAACTCCTTCTAAATCTTGTGAAACTGGTTATTATGATACCTAGAAACTGGGTGTTCTAGTGACTTGGTTGATGACCGGTTGAAATCACCGATACAAAAATATCAACCACCTCTTCTGTTCTTGCTATTGGGCGAATCGTTGTAATTTGAATAGGATATAACTATTCACGAAACCAAACCACCAATAAGAAATCGAAATGAAAGAAATGAAGAGAATATTGCTGCTGTAGGACCCAGGGCTAAAGAAGATACAAATTTATCGATCCCTCGTTGTTCGCAAAAATTGAGTCATCCCATTCGCCAATGACAACTTGACGTATTTAGCGATTCGACTTGTTCATCCCATTACAGGTTGCGTTGCGTTGCGAAGAACTGAAACTACTAGACCATCGTAGCCGTCGTGAGTTTGCTGATTGGGGTCCTAGATCAACTTGAAATTGATCGTTATTTTGCTAAAACAATATTTTTTTCGGATGAAGCATATTCTTGGTTACGTAGCTTTTTCAAATAAACAGTATACATCCACGAGAGTTCACTGTAGAGTGTATATTTTAGCATGATGGTATCATCGGACCATATACATTTTTAAAATGATGTTTAAAATGCAACTACAGTGAATGCTAAGCGATATCGATCGACAATAACAGAATTTTTGCAGCCAAAACTGAAGGAATTTGATATGAATTTTGTATGGTTCGCACACACACACACACAATATTACAATGTCGTTTATAATGGGAATATGGCAGATAATGTTTGATTGTATGTTATTTCTATTTTTTAGGACTTTCAAAATTATTTTATCATAAATTAAAAACTAATTATTCATTTATGCTCAGCGACGAAGTGGCGGATTGAAAAAGATAAATAATAATATAAAGAAATACATTTATTCCAGAAAAATATATAAAATGAAATAATAGAAAACTTATTTCGAAACATAAAATTTATAATGTTATAAAATGAAAGAAAATTAAAATAATAACTATGCATAATACTTATTTATACAACTAATCAAATCATGGCTATAACGAAAAAAAATTAAGGCGACCTTCATTAGATAATTATACTATTAAAAGGCATTCTTGTGCATGATTGCTGATTTCTTCAAACAAAACTTTACTTGTAATAATTTACTTGATAATGAGAATTGCAATAGCAGTTACAGGCACATCGTATTTATGTAAGTAATTTAGCGATAAAAAGAAAAATTTATATTGCTTAGCGTGAGAACGCTCGACTAAAATAAACTCAAAGATCATGTTTGTTTTGTAATTGTAACGAGAAAGTATAAATGTGTTTATTAAAATATAAAAGCAAAGTTAAAAGAGAATTAATTTTAACATAAAATAAAAACTTTAAAAAATTGGCAAAAACATAGAAGGATAACTGTATGATACGATTGGAATCATCCTTAAGAAAGAGTAATAAGAAAAAAAAGGTGGCTTCATGGTCGGTAGTAAGGCGAAGGTTTATAGAATTTCAGGCTTATGATTATGAATCCCGGAGAGAAAGGCGATTTTTCCATTTTCCGTGTGACACCTGATGGCGCACTGCCTCTTCTTCTGATCTTTAAACCAGTAGCTGCATCTCCAGAAGTCCTTCAGACCCTTTCTTCTGGTCATTTGGAATTGATGGCCTCGGACGATGAGCAGAGTTTCTCCGGCACTCGATACTTTATAGAAGAAGTCTGCACACAGATAAAAAATTACGGTCAGTAAACGTTAATAAATAAATATATTCCATAATCAATTCTCAATCTATAAATTTCGAAATATTCCCATTTTATTCATTTTAAATTTTCGCATTGTAACTAACTAATGACTATGAGGTTATTCTATATATTTGGAAGTTCCCATTTCATCATTTAGAATTCTCGCATTATAACGTCAATTCGTTTCACCAAAGGGAAAAAAACAATAAGAAATTCACTGAAAAATGAAACAAATTAAATATAAACGTATATAACTCTGTGCTCACTGTGTACACGTAAATAAAATAAAAATAGAGATAAGCAGAGAGGATTGAACATCATATTCTCATGTCCCGGAACACCACTTTTGCTTTGTCCGCTTAATTCGATAAATCTTCTCATTTTAACAAGGCCGTCCTCCAATATTTGTTTTACCGATTACACCAAATCTTTACCAATTTATCTTTATTATACTTTTTTCGGTCTCATATGTATTCACTGCACGCGCCTTGAAATTTCGTGTTCCAAAGTCACCTTCGACTTTGATCACTTACAATAGATCAAACCCTTAATAAAGAGGATATGAAACCGTTTCTGAAAAATTCTTTAATTTACACCAAACAATGAGAATTTCATGGTATTATATTTATCTTGTCATGGTGTAATATTTATCTTCTCAGTTCTTTTCTACGGGGTCTTAACATGGACAATAACCAAAACCTGAGCAAGAAGAATGTTAAATTAAATTTCAAAATCCTTGAATTTTATGATGATATTCTACAGGAAGGCTCATTTGATTAGATAAAAAATGTATTTAATAATGTACTAAAAACACTAATTGATAAATAATATTATGTAAATACTAGGATAGTTTTTGCGAACTCAAAGATATAACTTATGAGGAATTTTTTGTACGGCGAAAATTGTTTATAAATAATTATGAATTTCTTAGTCTGTTGCTGTTGAAGAAATAATGAAATCCATTACGTTCTAGTATGGTATCCGTCACCCAGGCCTAAAAAGGGCAATCATTTCCGTGTAAATATTTTTAGATCCAACTTTGTGGACACGCAAATTCAATTGTATTTTTTTTCTTCAGTGGATAAGCCTGGCCCTCCACTCCGCGCCTCGTAATCAGGGCTCGCAATATGACAAATAAACAAAAGAAGAGAAGGAAGACAACAAAAAGGTGGACAGATGACATTGTCCAGCTTGTGGGTCGAAGATGGCAACAAATAGCTCAAGACAGAAAACGTTGGAAGGTTTTAGAAAAGGTTCCAGCAGTGGAACAATTGTGGCTGAGAGAATATGACAAATGTAAAGCCCTTGAAGTGAAATTTGAACTAAAATGGTGGTGTATAAATTATCCAATATTCTTATTTTCAAAGAGCATCTTGCCTCGACGGATCCCTTTCCATTCCAGGTGTCCGGATCAGACCGCTTTTGCCTCATATTTGTCAAAAGACAAACACGATGAATCTCTTACCTTCACTTTGAAACAATTGTAAATAAATACAGAATTATATGTACATGAAAAAAAACTAATGTGTATACTAATAAAGTATGCAGAAGACCCAAACTCAAACCAAAAATGGTGCTATTTATGAAGTTAAGAAACATATTAATTGCCTTAAGTTCGCAAAAAAATATCAATCACGTGAATGATTGCTAAGTATGTCTAAGTTAACATAAAATATACAATGATTTATCATTGTTAAATTTTTGAGCAAAATATGATAATGAATGCAGGTACATATTTCTGAAAATACGCTGGAATTAAAGTTTTAGGGTGGAGACTGCAATTTTTATATTTTATACAGATAAATCCATCTATAGAACGAAATAAATAAATTGTATTTGGGATTTTTACCTTAAATTTATTTTTAATGATCACAATAATAGGACGAATAACTACTATGGATATACTTTAAAACTATTTAAAAAATTAGATAATATACTTTAAAACCTTTAAAAAAAAAGACTGCAATTTTTATATTTTATACAGATAAATCTATCTATAGAACGAAATAAATAAATTGTATTTGGGATTTTCACCTTAAATTTACTTTTAATGATCGCAATAATAGGACGAATAACTACTATGGATATACTTTAAAACTATTTAAAAAATTATATAATATACTTAAAAACCACTGAAAATGCAGTACAAGTATCTGCATTGATGACTGAAGGATCTTTTTCTGATAGGAATAAAAACGCAATTTTAAAAAAGTTTCCATTTATTAAATAAAATACCGTACAAAAACAATTTAAATGAAATTAACACAAGGCAAATCTAATTACATGCATGTTAATTTATTTTAATTGTTTGCAAAGTAAGAAAAATCCAACACATTTTACAATATGGTACTATCAGTAATTATTTTAAAAAACAACGAAATTTAAAAAATCAACATTCCCGATATTATTACCTATAGAACATTTCTACATTTTTGATTTAGGTCTTAAAATTTTATTTCTTTCATTACATTTATCAAAAATACTTCTTAATGCACACACATTAGGAATACTTAAAACAATAATTTAAATCTAAGAAAATATTTTGTGAATAGACACGAATATTACTATACCTAAACTAAACAAGTACAGCTCAGCCCAGCTCAGCAACATTTCCTCTATCTGGTAGTTAAATTCATTAATGTTTTGCTTGAAGGTTTATATGTGAAAAAGAAATGCGAGAGAAATGTTAAAAAGCAAATCATAACAATTAGAAGTTGCATTTGAGCACACGTGTGTATAAGTGATTACCAATATGAGCTGAGTATACAAACTTAAAATTAAATTCAACTCTTCTTTAGTTTTTATTCTAATCGTCCACTTCTGGATGCTCTTATATAATAAAAATTACCCTCTCTTAAACACGAGAATTAATTTCTCATTGCTCACAAAAAATAAAAACAATACATTAAAAGTGTCAAACAAATGAAATGTAATATTTTATACAAGATATCTACTCGAATTACAGACATTTCTAAAAAAGAAATTGATCAAAGAAAAATGTTAAAAATTAGAATTAAATCATATATTTAAGAAAGAAATAAGCAAAAATCGTAAAAATAAATCAAAATTTAAAAACACAAAGAATTGCCTCAGCTATACGAGGACATTAAACATGCGTGTGCTCTATTCTGAGTAACGTCGGCTTGTCTTCCACCGTGTGGATGGTGGCTTTACATTTCTTCGAACATCGTTTCGTGCAACTCCATTTCAACTTCTTGTCCGTAGGTTTATTAGTCAAGTAAAAAGTATATCCTCTGAATACCATTCGTCCTTTTCCGTTATTTATGAATATCACCATATCTGAAAAGAAAATAAATATGTTAGTATTGAAATAAAATTAACTGACTACAACGAAACTAAGACGAAAAAAACATGAAATTGTGAGTACATATAAATAAAAGAGTATTTAAAATTTTGAAATCGACCTCCGACTGAGTTTTAGTTGTTGGTTACGTAATAAAATATTTGACTTGAGCTTCTCCTTTAGGTGACAGGAACATTCTTCACTTACAATCCATCAATCGCAATTCTTCCCCATATTTACATATAGTTACTATAAATAGTTAATTCATTATCATAATTAATAATTAATTAAGTATTTACAGTATGGTAAACATTACGAATAAGAAAAACGTATAATATAACAATCTACAAATTATTATGATAAACATTTTTATGGTAGGTTCAGTCTCTAAAGTTTTGAGAAAAGTAAGGTATGGGAGATTGAGAGCTTTGGACAAATGTAGAAGTGTCATATTTATCCAAAATATTTGTTTCAATATATGCGCCGAAGTATTTATGAGGCAAGAATTATAGTTAGGAGGCATTGTTGGCAAATTACTGTGGCGAAGAATGTTCCTGGACCTCTTTCATTAATGGGAAAGGGCACACGAGCTTGAAATAAAAAGAAACAAACAAATTTGCATGTTTAGAGTTTTATTACGGGATAAATACGGTTTAGATTTTCACAAAGCAATTACACACATCAAGGTACATCGAAGTCGGCAAACCTTACTTAATACTAAGTTACTTGGTATATCGTGATGCAATATTAATGTGTGTGATTTTCTTTTACGTATAAAAGTATAGCTGGGGTATTGTTCAAAGTGTGGACGGTAGCCTTGCACTTTTTCGAACATCTTTTAGTACAGTACCACTGCAATTTTGCATCAGTATGCTTGTTGTGCAGGTAAAAACTATATCCTCGAAACATCATTCGTCCTTTCCCTTTGTATATGTTTATTTCCATTACTAAAACAAAAACACAAAAATGAAAAACATGCTTTAAATAATACACTTTTCTGAAGTAAATATTGAATTTATATTTTGTTATAAACTGGTAAATCTTTTACGCGAATCTTCTCAATCGTAGATTTAAGAGTGTACGAGGAAACGCATTTGATTGTTGAAAAGTAAAATAAGACAATTTTATGGACATCTACATATTACATGTCAGAGTTATTAAAGTTTTTGAATTTTTATTGTTTAGCTACTTCTTTTTATTCATCTGAATCATAACATCGTCAGTTGTCTCCATCCAGCTGATTTTACGCATTATTTTGCAGATGCACCTCTACAATGCTTTAAATAGCATTACAGCAAAGGCTCATTAAGAGTACAATATAATTAATTATCTTTTTATTTAATCATTGTTTTTCAAATATAAAAATACCATGATACTGTCACGGGTCGTGGCTGAGGGAGGCAAATGAAAACACTGGAAATTAATGAGGGATTTATTAATTAATTATTCAATGTACAAAGTCACTTAGCTACGATATCTGTCGCTTCGCAATCTCATGACTGGGCACACTTGGCCTTCGTCTCGCGCGTACTTCGCACCGAACGATCTGTCAAAACACGACTCTCCGCGGTGGACTAGATTATTGAACCTCTTAGATTGTTATAGCGTTTAGGAGAAGGTTGCCATCACGTCTAAGCTGTTCCACATGTTTGTAGACTTCCCGAATGCTTCCGAATGCTGTAGATAACCCTTGATTTCTGTAGACTCGATGTTTCTATAGTGTTGTTCCAAGTGACATATTACCAGGGATTCGGACAGTGCGTAAATTTTTTTTAGCATCTAATTACAATATAAGGAATTTTAACGAAATATTTATGAAGGTATACGGCAACTGAAATCGATTTTATAAATACAGATAACATACGAGTGAAGTAAAATCAAAATAACGGCGAGGTCGCCTTATAACCACGGTTTATTTAAAAAAATGTAGATAATGGGCGATGGAGAGTAAAGAAAAAACAACAATGTTTTAATTAACGGTTTTATTGTAAAACATAGTGTTTCTACTGGCATTTAAAAGTGCGAATGCTCATTGTGAATGTAAACAATGCTACCATCGATGGTGTGAACGGAAGCCCTACATTTTTTGGAACTTTTCTTGGAACAAATCCATCGCGATTTATTTGTTGTACTAGCAAATCCATTCAAGCAATAAGTATATCCATTATAGGTCATTGTTCGTTTTTCGCCAGATTGATGAATTACCAGACCTACAAGAATAAATAGTGGAAAATGTGATGTATAAGGTATATTGTTATAAGTAAATAAAATAAATGAAAAAATATTACTTAATAAATTAAGAAAAAATATTTAAAAATCACGAAATTATTGGTGTCATCAAAGTGCGTAAACCATACCGAGGAGTTTCACACTTGTGGGCATTAATTTCCGTAGACTGAATTATTCTCAAGTACAGTCAGGCGGAATATTCTATGGATAGTGAATTATGTGTAGAGAGAATTATTGAAATGATCGGAAAATCATATGTTAAAACTTTCTGAGTCTCTGCTTGTCGAATCACCGAAATGTGCAGAAGCTTAAGGGTTTGCCTTGTGGTGGGAGAATAAACGCATAGTTCCAAAAAGATCGATGATTGGTGGTTTAATAGATAATAAAGCGTTGCAATGAGTTCTTATTTAATCTTATTTCTCTATCTCTGAGAGGGTTTTCCGAAGCAGGATTCTCCTACATCTTTGATATGAAATATTTTTTATACATGTTAATTAAAATTTTATAACATTTACGAATTAAATGTGTGTTTGTAATGTTAATGTTGTATACCAAATAAATTGAATTGAAGGAGGCTTAGCTTTAACCACAATGTTTAAACATATATGTGGGAAAAATATATGAATTTTCAATCAAATATAATTGTGTTACACATAAAAATAATATATTCTTCTTTAAAAATTATAATTTTTCATACATTTATTACACCATAGTCTAGTAACATAGAAATAATCATTTGCTGGGCACACATAACATCGTGCTTTCCTTGGTCTTTTATTTTGGCTCGATTCTTCTCAATTCAATCTGCTGAGGATTCAAGTTCTTATCCATATTTCGCGACAAACCTAAAAAAATACTAAGAAGAGAAAAAAAAATGTAGATAAAATACTTACTAAACTACACTCCTGGGGAATCTAGGTCCCGGAGCGACACATACCTTGCGAAATATAAACGCTAGCTCGTCGCACGTTTGCTCCCCGCGAGCTCTCGGGCGGCACTAGGAATACACGAGATGACGACCGCCTCGCGCCAAAAATTAAAATATTTCCGAAAATGTGTGTACTGGGAGACCTTACTCCCCAGCGAGTGGTGTTAAGGGTTATAAATGAATAAATAATATATTCTTCTTTAAAAATACAATTTTTAATAATCTCAACCATAATTATTAATGAATAAAAATATTCACATAAATTAAGAAATACATAAATAGTGGAAAAAAATTAAATAGTTTTTAAATTTAATAATTAAAATATAATTTCACAGCGAATTAACGTTTGACAATTAGAAATAATTAAGAATTAATTTCAAATAATATTTATAACGTTGGTGTTAAATTCAAATAAAAAATTATTCATTTATTCGATATTTTTTAAAATCAAAGTACACTAGAGACCGGAAGATGCGAGTGCGGCTGCGCAGACTAAAAGTGGTTGTGCTCGCTAAAAGCAAACAGAATACTGTTCTTGAAGGTGTGCACTCGAGCCTTGCACCCCCTGTTCATGTGGGTGGAACACCGCCATATCAACTTGCCCGAGCTAGATTTAGAGCTGTTACAAGAAAATGTATGGCCGGCATACAGCACGAGGACACTGCCACCTTTCTTGGACTCCACGAACATAACTGAAATAAATCCAAACCACGGTTTTCATTATTGAAGTGATTGATACTCGTGCAGCCGCTGAACAGTAATTTCAACGGTCGTCAAGGGGAACATGAAACGAAGATGAAAATAGGTATCAGGAGAACATACAATTGAAAAGCGGTTAAAATTCACCCTCCTGTTTAGTTTGGAGAAATGTCAATGAATGACAGCATATATATTCCATTCTAATTTCAAATATAATTTAATAATATCTACTCTTCGTCTCGTATGTTCTCCTCATACATTTCTATTCTTTATAGTTTATGATGTGATACGGTGTTCTGATTGATCAGCTTTGATGTTAGCAGAGATATTTGATATATGACGCTACTACAGCTTTCTCATTGTAAAAACTACTTTTAATTTGAAGACAGTTTTGTTTGACTCCTAGGAAATTGTGCTTTGTTGTTGGAGTTTGGTGAGCTTCTTACATTCGTTTGATTTAAAGATTCGTCACAAATAATACATACGTGTTTTTTCCGCAACTTTAATGCGGATAAACAAAAATAATTAACACTCATCACAATATTATTTAGCATGTTTCAAAACTTCTTTTTGTATTTCATATTTGAAGCACCATCATTAATGTTCAACCTAAAGCATTTTAATACTGAACCATATTTTAACCACTAGCCAGCTCATTTTATGGGTTTATTTAAAAATAAGACGTACACCCGTGAAAACATGAAATGGTTCGCGTCTTTACTAAGCCCTAGTATATATAGTATGTTTTTGACGGACCACGGAGGGGCGTTGGTAGCAAGGTGGTAGATGGGAGAGTTTAGTGGTTAGTGATTCTGTCTAGAAATGGGTTCAAATTCCTGCAATATAATATTTTAACACGAAATAAGAATGATTGAGAATGAATTGAAACAATAGATATGTATTTAACATTTCATTTATTATTATAATTACATTTCAAAAAGATATGTTCGCATGTAGACATAAAAATAAATCTAAATGATGATTATCTAGATAACACTATTAAAAAATAATATATTCTTTCTGTGGTTAAAATTTTTGAATATGTTAAGACAGTGCAATTTGTAAGCTTTGTTGAAATAACAGAAACAAATACAATTTTAATGAGTATTTTAACGATACCCACATTTCTGCACACGATATTTAGAATATAATAAATTGAATTAATAAAACTGTATGAATATATAGAAACTATTAGGTTAATAAACAGTTTAATAAATGAACTGAGGTGATATTAATAAGCAATACACACAGATGAAAGGTATTATTGCTTCGCTACTGGTGTTAAACCACTATCTGCATCATAATACTTGATAAGGGATTTCTCATTTATGGTACTTATTCAAATGAAAAATTGGGAAATACCTATATAACCTTAACATGGTTTCTGGCAACTGGCAACAGATTGATCAAAAGAGTCTCGATAGAGGTAGTTTTTTAATTCAGAAATAATCACAAATGGAATTTAATATAATTAGTAGATATGACAGATTGATCCTGAACTACCGTCCATACGCCATTTATGTAGCAAACAATGTTTAGGTTCAATTGGAAATAATATCAAATAAAGAAATACAGTAAAACCTCGATATAACGGACTAATTGGGGGGACGGGGTGTCCGTTAAAGCCGAAAGTCTGTTATATAAAAATAGGTTTAAAAATAATCAAAAAACTGTTTTTTGAAAATATGTACAAAACACAAACAAAATTCTATTTAATTGTCTTCGGACATTCGTCATGAAGTGACTTTGCTGTTTGATATCTACGCCCTTGCTTTCGGTAATTCTGCTTTGAAAAAGGAATCAAGTTTTGTTTGCACTTTTGAAGTTTGCTTTTTTTTACCATATTGTTCCCGTACACGAGACGCGGACATTCCAGACTCCAACTTTTGTATAATTTCTAGTTTTTGATTGATCATTAGATTGATTCTTTTCCGTTTGTCCATATTTAAAGGGAAGGGTTGCGAAAATTTTAATTTATTTACCGGAGTACACTAAATGCGTTCATTCACATTCACGAGTAAACAAGTCAAACTTGTGTAGAGTTGCGTGAATCCACGGCCAGCGTGGCAAACACCCATAGAAACCTACGCGTTATTATATCAGGGAATCCCCTAATATACTATCGCTCTGTGGTGCAGTCTACGAGCAGGACGGCATTACATCTCAAATTCTAGTGCTAGATGTATGACGTGATTATCATGGCCGCTAAAATTTTTTTACATGCGGCAAAACTTGACTTTAAGCATGTATAATATTAACAGGACGTTTTTAATTTTTTTTCATTTGACCGGATTTTTTTTCCGTTATATCCGAAGTCCGTTAAATAGAGGTCCGTTATATCGAGGTTTTACTGTACTACTATTGATATAAATAAAAAAAGAAATCTGCTGCACACCTAAATAGAAGAATTATGAGTTTTTTTAACGCTACAAAAGGCCGTGACCACCCAATAATTGTAGCGAAACATATAAAAAAAATAGCCAGGCTTGAGAAAATCACAACGATGTATTGTGTCCTAACTAGAAATCGACCCATTGGTACAAGTAGACATGCACGCCCATGGACTAAGGAGGCCGAGGGTGACTAATAGAAATATTATATGTCTGTAAATTATTCAATGATTGCACTGAAGCAAACACGATTATTAATAATAAACCTACACCTACATAAACCTGCGTATATTTTATTTTTTTATTGTAAATTTGTGCTGATAATATAGATGATAATAAGAAATTTGTCTATTTTATAGCGCCGTGTGATGTCGTTGATTAGGGATGGCGAACCTTTTTACGTGCGCGTGCCGAAAATTCTCAAAAATTATTTATCCATTGTCTGACGTGCCGCGCGTTTTATTTTATTTTGTTATATAAGAAAACTGCATTTTTTATTTCCAATAGACATATTAAATATAATTAATCAAACACATTAAAAATTCTTTTTTTTGCGTGTACAAGAAAAGGCGTATCATTTAACATGTAGGTACATAATTATTATACGTATATTAGTCAACATGGAATCCACTATCAACAAACTTCAGCTGAGTTTAAGAGCAAAAAACAATCATAACCTCAAATGATAACACGTGTCAATAATAGAGTTGCCAGCATTATAATAAGTTTTTGAACGAAAAAGTTAAATATAAAATGAAGAGTTTGGATATCCATGAGCTGTCTTTTAAAAAAAATCTAATCTTTAAATCGTTCAAGTGCTAGCAAAATTCTTGTACGTCGTCCATGGCACGGGTGCCTTAGGTTAACCATCACTTTTTTTCGTCGTAGATCATCCCAAGGGCGCTGAATTAAAGTGGTATGATGGTTAGTTGATGTAAGAGTAAAAATATTAAAGAATCTTATATAAAACATTCAATTCAATGGGTTAGATTTACACAAATGGTTGTTATTAAGAAAAACAATATTGTCATCCAAAGTGTGGAGGCGAGCGTTGCATCCATGTTTAGAACACCTCCACAAAGATTTTTTGCCGCAGATGTAGTCGAACCGGAAGCAATCACCATTCAGGCGAACCATCGTTTTACCCTTTTTTGACAAAACGTACTCAACTGAAAAAATAAAATAAAGTCATGAGATTCTAAGTAATAATTAAAGTTTACCAAAAATATAATAAAATAAAAATTGCAATAAAATGCTATTGATTTCAAAATTAAAACAACAATAAATAAAGAGCCAGTGTTTTAAAATGGCCTTCATTTTGGGAAATGTTTAAAGAAAACACATACATAACGTCGGAGTGAGGTGCCAATTTACTTTGAAATATGAATGGAGTCGACATATACCTTCACATCCAACGTCAGAAATTTCAAAATAACGAATTGTTTCTAGATCTTGAGAATTAATTTTTTTAACTGTTACTTTATTTATTTATTTAAATAGAGATGAGAACACGCAATACGTGTCACATCAATATTCTTAGTATTTTCAAACTAAACTAAACGCTTGTGCTATTAAAATAGGACTAACTTGCTGGTATGGAGTGAGATTCGAACCCGCGACCTTTGGATGACGAGGCGAGAGTCCTAACCACAAGACTTACAAGCTACTCGTTTATTTATATAAGTGTATTTATTTTTTACAAATACATTAAATTAACATCATACTCGTAAACGATGATATTTGGTTTAACTAACTAACCATTACGCCGTTTCCTCGCAGGGGTAGGCAGAGAGGATAGAACGCCATATTCTTCCATCTTGGCACACCCCTTTTACTTCGGCTACATTCATACATCTTCTCATGCATGCTCTACGGTTGTTGAGGCTTTTGACAGGGCCATTCTCCAATACTTGTAGTGTATGATCATCCCAGGTCTTTCGCGAACGCCCTCTATCCCTGCTGCCTTCAATACTCGCCCCAAATATTTTTTTAACCATGCCTTCTTCGCTCATACATTCTACATGACCAAACCATCTCGGCACTCTTTTCTTTATTCTGTATAACACACTACAGCCAGCATTGCATTCAATAACATTTATCTAACAATGCGTAACATTAAATAGTAAGAACATGACTGAGAATGGGTAATAATGTATCCAGACATACATGTTATATATTATAATCTTAATTTTGTTTCCAAATCATGTATCAGGGTTCATAAGTATCAGTCGATAGATCTTAATAAATAAATAGAGGAAATGCGTTTGGAACTAGGATTTAGTGGATGGTAGGTAATCATAAGATAAACAAGTGAAAATCAATATAATTTTATTGTTATTGTGAATACGTATAAAATAAACAGTATGATTATTTGCATCGAGTCGCGTAAAAAAAATCAAAAGAAGTCGCGCTCTACTGTCGCGCACACATTAGCCTAGCCGAAAGCGACATCATAGCGTAGTACGAATTAAGTAAGCGTTACAAGGCAATCTTTATGTGGTACGTAAATTACTATTGTATATTAAAAATGTCGAGCTGATATGAGGAAGACAAATCGGGAAAAATACAAATAGCGCGGTTGCTGGGAAAATATTTATTATAGTCTTAGAGTAGGAGCCAGCGATCGCCAGACTTACGTTATAGTATCAAACCTGAAATATTTTATTTACATGTACACTAAAGTAGGTAAAAAGATTTGGATTTTATGACATTTGAGTTCGGGGGATTTTGGCAGATAACAGGTAATACAGGTACAAAACAATATGTAAGTAAAACGTAAATATTAGCTATCTATAGCTACTACATGTAAATGACATGATTATTTATAGATCTTCAAAGCGTCTGGCGGAAGAAATGGCCCGCGAAAAGAATCTGGTAATCATTAATGTGAGTGTATATAGTAGTGTCCCGTTAAACGCATTAAAAATCAGGTTTGTTATTTTACGCCAAAATCCCCCGAACTCAAATGTCATAATATCCAAACCTTCTTACCTACTACAGTGCACATCTACAGAAAATATTTCAGGTTTGATATTATAACGTAAGTCTGGCAATCGCTGCTTTTAATCTATTACGTAGAAGCGCAGTGTGACGGGTACACGGTGAAGTTTTAAGTGCTTTTCCAAGCTGTGCATTAAAAATAATATATCTTTCAGTCATGTTTATCATCTAGAACGCACCTAGTGCGGATTTGATTTTCCATTAAATATTTCTAGTAGATATGGTACGGAAATCATTTGTAAATATTTTTAGAGTCATAACAATGTTCCTTTATAAATTTGAGAAGAATGGATCATAAATTACTTAGGGCCGGTTGTGTCAATTTGGCGAGGACAACTTAAACTGTGCATCTCGATTCGGTGCGCATGCTCACTATGCGTGATTTTTGATGACTGTTATCAAAATCGTTTTTATTCATTTTTCAACATTGTAGTCCAAAAAATGTGTGTCGAAATAGCGCGGAGTGCCCACGCGCACCGACTTGAACGAGATTCACAGATCATACTGTCGTCGCCAACTACAATCTAAGTTAATACAACCAGCCCTAATGGAATCGTATTACCCTGAATACTGAAATAGTATGACAGATAATGCCCGGAAATTATGTATTCAAAGCAATGCATATATTTAAAAAAAAAACCATCTCAGAAAGATATAGAATAACTACCTTAGTTCGATAAAATATTACCTAATTATAAATAAAATAATTAACACTTTGTTCTAACCACAAATAAAAAATTCAACGGGAGCGTATCGGGAGCGATATTCAAGAATAGACAGATTATTACAAGATAAGTTAAGGACTAGCTTCCATAACTAATATGTCTAAACTTGAACATTAATTTTAGTACATTCATTGTCCTGAAGATGAGAGCTAACGAAACATGTCGAATTTTTACAACAAAATTTAAATGTGGTTAAACAAAGTGTTAATTAATTTATTTATAAAATGGTGACATAAAGGGAATTTGAAGAAGTCTAATTATAAATATTATGATAATGTAAAACGATAAAAAGGAAAATAATGTACGCGTAAATAGTTATGATTACTTATTTAGAATGCATGTCAGAAGGTCGAATACGGGTAAATTTTTGGGTGATTGTGTCTTCTGTCGTCTTTGACAATGAAGTCATTGATCGTGTGAACCTTCGCGTTGCAGCCCTTGTTCATGTGAGTTGAACAGAACCACACAATCTTCCCCGACAGGTTGGTGTACTTGTGGCAGTAGGTGTAGCCTCCCAGCAGCACCATCCTCCTTCCGACTGAGGAGGTCACGAAAACAGCTGAAAAATAATAGCACAATGCATTAGTGGCGGTCGGCGGATCTGGCTGGGTCGCTCACACTTACCACGCTGCCGGCTGTCAGTTGCGCTGAGAAGAAATACTAACATCTCAACGAATTTCAGCTCCGAAACATTCCAATCCTCAATGTCGTGACAAATAAAGAAATAGCGAAAAAAAGCAGCTTGTTGAACGAGAAGTAGTTATGGTATTCTAACCGGTGACCCATTAACCGTTATTTAAATTTGTATCTGATTGTATCAATGATTGGTAACTGATTGTTTGCAATTCTACGGACAACCATCGTGCTGGAACCAATTAATCTCAGTTACCAATCATCGACAAAATCAGATACAAATCTTAAATAACTGTATCATGCGTAACTGGTGAAAATAACGGTTTGAATAGCACTATAAAGGAGATTGTATGTGTATGATCCAGTGGTCAGGTTTAAGCCTAGTTCGAAGAGGCCAACAATTTGGTCCATGTTCATAGCTTATTTTGAAAGTAGTAAGAATATTGATGTGATAAAATAATGTGTGGTTTGCATCAAGTTTATGAAAATGAGAATATAAATACATAGGTACCATGAGCAATGTTCCCTATAATTTTTGGATTACTGTGTACGTAAAAAATCTTTTGTGCGCTATGAGGTCCAATATTATAATTTGTGCGAGGGTGAAGAAATTAAAAAAATGTTACTTTACCAGTATATGTATTTATTTGCGTTTATACATATATACAAAATAATGATAGCGAGATAGGTAAATAATATACGTGTATATCATTTGATTTAAGCGACATTTTTAATGAGCTGTATTGGCAGACAATTTATGTATTTTGGTGATATTTTTTGTGAAATAAGTGAATAAAGTCAGGTACATAAAATGATTGATATAAGATGACTGGTTTAAATGAAAACGAGTTATATCATAGATTGTTCTCATTTGAATATATTATGTTTGAATAAATATAACATACATATAAAAATCTCTGAAAGGTAACAACACTAAAATACTAAAGTTTTACACTTAAATACGCAGATATTTATAATAAATGTGTATTGTGCAAGCGCTCGTTACAAATTGCAAACATCTTTAAATTATTTCATGTTAACAGATGTTTAAACATCTTTGGTCTTTCGGAACCCCACAGCTCTGAGCGGTTTATCTTCGCTCAGATACTGCTCTATGCCTGGCTCCTCGTGCGTGTGGGCGTTGACCATCTCGGTGATGCTCTCGTTGACCGTGTACAGGACGGCCTTGCAGCCCCTGCTGGTGTGGGTGGAGCAGCGCCACCTTTGGCGACCTTTCTTGCAATCGTTGCTCGCTCTGTAGTAGCTGAAACCCATGAGCAATATTATATCGCCTCCTTTCTTCGATTTTGTGAGAAATGCTGAAATAATCAAATATGATTCATGTTAATTTTGACAATTACAATACCATTTATCGAATATTTTATGCGCTATTGGCCAGTGTCCACCCGATTTGTGATTAGAACGAGCTCATTTATGGGAAATGAGACACATTGAGAAATGTTGATAACCGCAGTACTCTCTTCTCTAGTTAAGAAAAATTCAAATTAACTGACGGTCGAATGAAACACGAATATCGGAACATCTCATTAAACCCAAATATGGCGGCAAGTAGCAGCGTTCAAATTTCTGAACTTGGCCTCACGGTGGGCTACGAATACAGAGGGAATTCTCCAAACGGCTTCGTGGTAGCGCAATCCCTGTATAAAAGATTGTCTCGAAACAAAAATATCCGTAGTCACGTACCGCTAGAGTACACACAGTGCTCAATTGATGGCGGACTCTCCGTTTCTACAGGTGCCTGAAAAATGGCGGGATGGACCCGAACTCGGCCACCGCTGCAGAGTGACCGATCTTAAAATTACAAGTGCCTACAGTTCAGGCCATTTGATTTATTAGGGTAATTTGGTTCATTTGACCAGCACTTTCACATTCACCTTGTGAATTAAATTCGAACGCGGAGGACATTGCACCGAGTAATTTTAAATACAATATTCAATTAGAATGAAAAATATATTGTTTATTTTTCTTATTATGATTTCATTAATCATTACAAGTAGAAAATATATGAAATAAAATACAGTATTAAATTATTATTTATATTTGCACAGATGAAAGTATACAAAGTATGTAGGTAAATTGAAAGAGAAAATTAATTATTTGGAGGTCCGAAGCATTTTGAAGTCTTTTGGTGCAGTTAAAAAAATCATTTTATATCACAATGATTTTCATTGTTTTTATGGTGCTTGGGTCGGTCGCAAATGTGTTTGTTATTCACAAAAATAACTTTGCCAGCATATGAAATATGAAATAAAATACAGTATTCAATTATTATTTGTATTTGCACTTAAATGAATATTTGTACAGATGAAAGTATACAAAGTATATAGGTATATTGAAAAAGAACATTAATTATTTGGACATTTGGAGGTCCGAAGCATTTTGAAGTCTTTTGGTGCAGTTAAAAAAATCATTTTATATCACAATGATTTTCATTGTTTTTATGGTGGTTGGGTCGGTCGCAAATGTGTTTGTTATTCACAAAAATACCTTTGCCAGCATATGAAATATGAAATAAAATACAGTATTCAATTATTATTTGTATTTGCACTTAAATGAATATTTGTACAGATGAAAGTATACAAAGTATATAGGTATATTGAAAAAGAACATTAATTATTTGGACATTTGGAGGCCCGAAGCACTTTCAAGTTTTTGGTGCAGTTAAAAAATTATTTTATATCATAATGATTTTCAATGTTTTTTATGGTGGTTGGTCGGTCGCAAATGTGTTTGTTATTCACAAAAATAACTTTGCCAGCATTTGTATGTATGCGGCCGGTACATCCAGACTCAGAACATCTCCAGAGAATCTTTTCTCTAGTGGTGTAATCAAATCTAAACGTATAGTTCTGGTAGCGAATAAGGGTATTTCCTCTTTTAGACAACAAATATTCCACTAAAAATAAGAAAAAAATCAATATCATAAAAATATTTGTCAATAAAACAACGTGTGTTGGTAACTAAAATAGAAATAAAAAAAATTACATTGTTGCATTGATTTTATTTTTCAAAGTAAGATATACATATATATATAAGATAGTTCTTCGAAGATTTTGATGTGAAAAAAACTATTGGAAAATTCATGAACTTTTACATAATTTAGGAAACTTTTCTATTCACACAGTGGAAGAAATCTGCTGAAGCTACATCCGGAGAGTATGGAGGGTGTGGTTAAACTGATTATAATGGTAAAAAAATGTCGGGTTACTCTAACTGAGAGTTGCATGGCCAAGATACTCTGTTAAATATCCATTTTGGAGTTTGAATTTATAATTAGGTAATGATAACACGATGTTTTTAAAAATTTACAACTTCATTTTTGACGATAATCCAAATGCCTGTTGTAGAAAGAAGACACCATAAAAGGAACCGATTTTTTATAAGAAATACTAAACCCTTTATATACAACAGCACTTATTTACAAATCGACCCAACATAAATGAGCATCGTACACTATGCAAAGTAAGCGCACTGTACGAACAGTAAACATTGCGCCTCAGTGTCAATGTCACTAATGGTAAAAACTATTACCAGCGTCGTCTGTATTTTTCCTACTAAATGCTCCAAATATGCATCGCTAAATAAGTAAACGAGTACAATGACTAGATATGTAGAAAAACATTAACATTAAAAAATATATTTAGAGAGAGGTCATACTTAATACATACTGATAAAATAATCTCAATATTATTTACCTAAATATTCTGAAAAACAGATAGTCACTAATAAAAAACTAATCGTCTGTAAAAAAATAATTGATTATAATTTTTTCTCTAAATAAGTTTATTACACGTTTTAAAAAGTATTTATTTTACTATATTACGGATTTTTTATAAATAAATTTAAAAATTATTTAAATTAAAACAAAAAAAATAATACTTTAGTGTTGTTATATCACCTTCATAGGTAATTATTCCAAATCTTCATTAAAGTATTGCATTATAATAAACAAAATACATTTTTCATTTGTTCTTATTCTTTCTTTGTACGTATGCTGCCATTTAAATTCTAAATTTGTTCTAAATTTACTAAATTTTCCTTAAAAATAGAAACAAAAGAACCATTTTAATCTACTTACTCTGGTACTGTTTTCTGACTATTTAACATTATTGTGGGATCATCGGTTTTTCTAAAACTTAATTTTTACTACATACGATACAGCCCATAATCAATATTTAATGAACAGTTTATCAAACACTCAATCATCACCCAGTTTTGTTTTTTTAAATAAATATTTACCTCATGTGGCACTATTTATAATTTGTTTACTCCCCTATTTTTATAACAAAGTTTTGTGTTAATACATTTTTAAATCTAAATCGGCATATTTACATTTACATGATATTATAAGGTAATAAGTACGTACAATTGCAATTAAATACATTTCATCAATAAATAATGGCAATTGATATAAAATTCCGTCAAGATTCGGTCAGGTTTTCAATAATATTCAAAGATTTATTTGACATACTTGTAGAAGTAAATTTGTATAGTAACAAAAAGGCAAAAGTATAAATTTTATAATAACTTTCGAAATAAATGTAGTGACATCTTAATTAATCTATCTTACTTAATACATGGAATAGGATCGTTACCGAGAGAGGGGATCAAACCTAAACTTGTCAAGAATAAGGACTGATATTACGACAGTCATAATTGGGTGAGCGACTCTGTTATATAATACTGAGCTTGACATTTAAAATAGATAATTATACTCTTGACGAATCTTATGAATATCGAAAATGAATATCTGGAAGTTGCTATTCAGTCTTTTCCCTTCCCCTTCCGTTTTCTTTTTGCGCAGCGTCATAATATAAAATTAAAAAATTTAAGAATTCAAATTGCACTCGGCAAGACTGAAATATGCAGGTACGCTCATCCGAAGTAAAATCTATGTGATACAGAGAGACCGTACAATTTCTAACCGACCCTCATATAAACCCCATCTTTTGTGACGTGGAACCTAGGTGGGAAATGCGTGTGCTCGTTTTTCACCATTTCAACCTCCGGTCCTAGCGTGCGCGCGTAGGCCTGGCACTTGGTCGAGCCTCTCTGGGAGCACCTCCACCTGCTCGCCTTGGGAGACAGGTGATCACCACCCATGAACAGAAAGCCATTGATCAAAAGCGCCGTCTTTCCATTTGCCATGGGAACGAAGGAAGCTGGAAATAATCAAACAGCACATGTAATATTATAGATTATTGGGGCGATTTTGTGAGTCCCGACAGAAATAAACGACTGCTTTAGAGTGCGGTAGTTTTTATTAAGTAGGTAAGTAGTAGCTTGGTAATTTACACTTAATGCTTCTATACGGCCGACAAATATTTTATACAAGCGTTCTCGGCTCATAATGATCAGCGTTAACATTTTGCATATAATCTAAAAAAGAGTATTTTTAGTATACGAATGCAACATAAGTTTCTTATATTCATAAACTATAAGTTACAAATTCCGTTTGATAATCTTGACAACAATTTTTTATGCAATTACCTACTTAATTTAACAGAGCTATCGCAGTATAAATTTATGACATTTTATTTTTAAATTCTTTATATTAGTTTCGTAGCCGTACGTACGTACGAGTGTGTGGAAATGTCTTGGAAGTGAAAATTAACATACTTCCCGTCATCCAATCGAACTGAAATTTTACATGTCGACTCGACGTCGATAGCACCGTATTTAGTCGGTATGCGCGGTTATTGTGGTTGCTTTTGTTTTACGCGAAAAAAATCGTCGATCGAGAGCTCGATTCCAAAAATTTCAAGTTCCCCAAACGGACGCAACTCGTCGACGTCTTTGAGAAATACATTCGTCGCGGGACGTCTCTCCTCCAGTCGAATGTCAGCTTTTATTATTTTAATCCGAAAAACCACTTTGCAACGTTAATAACTTTGTGCGTTTTCGTCCGATCCTGAAAATGAAAACTTTTCCCGAAACCCTTTCTGGGACCTGATTTTTATTTTATTTTTTGGGACCGCCCCCTCTACCCCCCTCCCGCTGGGCCCTTCTCAAAAACGAAATTTTCTTTTCTTTTTAAGATTCTTTTTCATTTGCAATTAAATATGGAGTTTAAGAAAAAAATCGAAAATATGAATGGTGCAAAATCCGGCCGTCTTTTTTTTGTATGTTGGAATTTTGCATCCGTCTCTTTCTTCCCTTTTTTGGTCTTTTTGGAGAACAATCTTTTGTAACATTGATAATAGACTGTAGCATTCTTAGTTTCATAAATTTCAAAGAATTATTTAAACAATGTGTGATGTATTAATAATAAAACGAATTGATATTTTAAAACACAATTTATTTTCATCAATTAAGCAATAATTGAATAAAAGTTTATTAATTTATTTAGAAGGTAACTTTTGGTGCAACGTGAATTTTCACTAAAGTAAACTTCGTATCACACACATCGAATCATTTTGTAACTACTCTAGTATACTATATAATAGTTTAGTCCTGCCCATTATCAAGTATAAGTAATATCATTTTATTTGAAGAAAGAATTGGTTAAAAACAGGTTAACATTGGAAACAAGGATCAAAGAATTATAAAAGTTTCTACAATTCTTACAAAAAGATAGATAATAATAATGTGTACACGTAATTTTCGCTTACATGGGATAGTACTATATAAAAAGATCGTACATTTATATGCAATTCGTGAACTACAAGAATATATATTTTAACTTTCCACGCTACCGTAATGCAGATAACAAATAAAATATAGTTTAATGACAACCACAGAAAAAGCGAATCCCAGGATTATTACGAATAATCCCGGAATGTTCGATATTAGGTACTCTTCTATTGCTTACCTCTATTTCGGGGGAGCGGCTTATATAGACTAACGCTAAATGAAAACACACGAAAATTTGCTATTGTATTATATATTATTTATTATTATACAGGTTGTAATAGAGTTCGTTAGTAGAAAACCGGAATCAAAATTTTGAGTTAGGTCTAGCATTGGGAAAAAATATGTACGCGAATTCAGGCCCGCATATATTTTCCGCTCCTGGTTTTAAAGAGCTTAGGTGGAGGGTGGTTGTGTTCCTTAGTTATCATCAACAGGCTGCCATCGCGCACTTCCACCAGAGCGAGGCACCTCTTGGACGCGTAGGAACTGCAACGCCATCGCCGTCCTATCCTGTTTATTTTATAGAACGTGTACTGGGTAATCATCAGCAATTTGGCTCCGTTGAATAAAGTTATGAAGGTAGCTAAAAATATAACATAAAAATTAAGATAAGACTTCTCACGGAGACGAAGTCTTTTTTAGACATTACATGACTTACGACTAGTCACGAGTCCGGCTCGCGAGATCACTTTACAAAATGTAGTATTCACGATTCCACCCACGATAGACCGCACACCTATCAAATTTGGAATGTTGAATGTGAAAAATGGCTTTTATGTACTGTGACGTGGGACCCACCACAGGCCCAGGGCCTACGAGCAAACGCCCCCGTATCGGCCCTACATTTTCGCCATCCAGTTTAACATTGTTTTAATGATAAAGCAGTTTCCACGCTATGCCGCTTACGACGCGAAAGCACTCGTGCGTCGCGGCGAGGAAACTGCACAAAGCACCTCATTGTCTCTGGGTGCGTTATGAAAACTATACATAAAAATAAAATCAAAAGTAAATAAAAAAAAGCATAAATATCAAACATTAGAACTATATATTGTGACATTAAGTTTTTACCCGAACCGTAATTAATTGATAATTAATAGAACTAGATTATGTGCGAATATACCCCGATGTTGCGATGCAAGTACTTTTATTTTCGAAATGGTATACTCCGCTCACCGCGTCTAGCGCATGTTATCTATGGTCTAGGGACACGTCACTACGAACCTGTCACATTCCCGATTCTATAAGCATGTAGCGAGGGCACGAGAAAGAGCTTCCATTTTGGGTAAGAAACGCAAATGATAGTTGTGATTGACCTGATATAACACAAACCGTCTTTTTATTGTTATATTTGTAATAGGACTAATAAATTTTATTATTGATTCAAAATAGGAGCTTTTCCGCGGTACGTAGTACGTGGGAGCTGATTGAGCCCCAAGCAGAAATGGCCGGCTGCTGGAGCTCAAATCAGCACACGGAAAGGAGAATTTCGGGCATCACAGCTTGAAGCGGTCGCATCGAGCCTCAGCGGTGCGGCTGGTTCGACCTAGGAGATGGATGCTGCGACATGATACACGGAGGCATCATCAAGCCTTCCAAGATGTCGGCAGGGCCCGCCGGAAGCGTCGCAGAAGATAACCCTTCGTACGGTATATGGTCAATTTAATACGTGGGAGCGTCATTTTCATCGTCTTTGGGGTTGAATTCGCTAGCAGCAAAGTTTCTAAAAAATGTGTGGGACATTTCCAAGGACATTTAAAATGATTTAATCATGGCGGTTCCGTAATTGGTGCATTGAACATTTACCGTATGGTATTGCATAACGTCGATGTAACATCCATCTCAAAATTTTGACATAATCTTAATATTAGAATATTGTAAGTTGTTTGTTAATTTGTATAAATTTGAATTGGTAAGGGGCGTATATTAAATTCATTCCATGGGCAAGTAAAAATAAATTCTCCAAAGTAAACATTAAATGTTACAATTCAGTCGTCGCATCGTGGAATAAGTTTGGTATGCGCGCTCTGAAGGTAAATTGCATAAGCATAATTAAAACATATCAGGTAGATCTTAAGAATGTTTGTTTATTTAATGAATAAATGGGATTGTGATACTCGAGCTGAGATTTAGTTTCACTTTCTAACTTAAGATCCATATGATAATTACAGAGATGTTTTGTATGTAAACAGAAGTTCCAGGTCCACTACCCAAAAAGGACCCCTTAGAGCCATGTGTGACCACTGAGCAGCCGGTGATAGCGAAGACCTCGTTATAATATATCAAAACAAACTAATATTGTTTAATGTATGTGCTCTTTAATTTTATGTTATATTTTTTAGGCAAAAGCCTATACACATTGCTGCTCTTTACTTTATATTTTTAATTTTTATACTCATGTTTTGGTGAAATTCCTGATACTTTTATATTTTGCTACTTATAACTTATATTGTTTAATGTATATTCATTTTAATTTTATATTATATTTTTACGTAAAAGCCTATACACATTGCTGCTCTTTACTTTATATTTTAATTTTTATACTCATGTTTTGGTGCTATACAGATATTGTTTAATGTATGTGCTTTTTGAAATTTATATTATATTCTTTATGTAAAAGCCTATACCTAATGGGCGTAAACAAATAAATAAATATAAAATATCAGAAAATAACAATGCGTAAATGTAAGTAAAGATAAAATTAAGAAAGGAGTGCTGAGATGGTTTGGTCCTGAAACGTATGAGCGAGGAAAGGATGGTTAAGGTGGCACATTCACTGCAAATGTATATTTCGGTGTTTTTTTTTTTTACGAAAATGTGGGTTTTTATTATTCATTTATATCAGAATATATAATGCATTTTTTTAGGGCAATAACTTAGATAGAACCTTTATTATTATATAAAAGTAATAGACTGAACAATATTTACAATAATTAATAAAATATAAGCATTAATCGACAGGCCGCGGCCAAAAAATCGTTTTTAGTGTTCTAGGCGGCGCTAATTTTGCATAATAATGCATATTTATATGCACAATTTTAAGATTTGGGACAATGAAACATTAAATTTTTTATTTATATAAATAAATAGTAGCTATATCAAAACAAAGTAGGTATACAAAAACATTTTCGTATTCGAATACAACGTTGTGCTAAAATTTCAAAGCAATCGGTGAAGAACTTTCAGATATTAGTGATTTTGTACAAACGAACACTTTTATTTATATAGATTAAACTATAATTTTTTTTTGTTTATACTATAATATCCCTGTCATTTGTGGCTACCACAAATAAATATTAATTTTACATGAAAATATTTGAAGTGTGAATTTTGAATGAAGCGAAGGGAAAAATAAAAAAAAACAGAAGTTTGGTTTATTGTGAAAAAAGAATTTGCATAAAAACTATTTAACACTAAAACAAAAAAAAAAAAGTTGGGACAATAAAAACTTGTACACATTAATAAAAAATAAAAAGACGTAATAAAGATCTTATGATACGCATTTACAGAACTATCCTCGCTACCGTGGTATATATTGGTAAGGATGTAAGGTATCGTTGGGTAACAAATACTTTAACGTTGTACTCTTTGAAGTGATTTTAAGCCCGCATATATTTTCCACCCTCGGTTTTAAAGAGCTTCGGCGGGCAGTGCTTGTGGGTTCCCCTTACCAAGATCACCTGGCCGTCGCGCACGTCCGCCATTGCGGGGCATCTCCTGGACGAGTACGAGCTGCACCGCCAGTGTTTGCCAGTCTTCTCTTTCTTACTAAACGTATGTTCTTTTATCCAAAGCAATTTGGTCCCGCAGAATAAAGTAATGTAGCCAGCTAAAACGCAATAAAAATAATACACGTCATTAACGAAATTTTTTTTTATTCGTATGGCTAAGCTTATAAATTGTTATTTTACAATTGCTCATGGCTGTATTTGTGTATAACGAACTTGAAGTTTAATCATGGAATATACTAGCAGGTAAGCTAGTATATTCTGCTAGGCCCTGCGGGCGGCTATTTCTGCTGCTACGCGTCCAATTGTGTCTGCTGCATGGCATGTTTCCATTTTTCAATATGGAAAATAAGCAATTAGTTGTCGCCGATTGCTTTCTGCTAGGTCCGGCGGGCGGCTATTATGGTATATTTTAATGTAGCATGTAGCAATTATATTTGCTACATGCCAGGCCCTGCGCCAGCTTACATCAGCCGCTTCGCGGCCAATTGTCTGCTACATGCTACATGGCAAGTTGCAATATGGAAAATAAAATTTACAAAATATCAAGAAAAGGGAAGTGGCTTACAATTATTACTACCACCCAAGGATGATCTTATTAACAAAAGACGAAATAAGTCGATAATGACATTAACATTCCGGAGATAAAAGTAATATTTATGGTAGCTGTCACCGGCAGACAAAATATATGTGTATTTTAAAAATATATCAATTTGTAGGCCATTTCACAATTATGAATACTGAAAATGTTATTTATGTCAATCATATTCAAGTAAAACGTATACTTTATAAAGTATAAATACGGAGAAAAAATTGACAATAAACTCACTTATCATTTTTAAAAAAAACAAAAGTATGTTAATCTTTGTTCAAAAATGTAAAATAAATGATAAGTAATATATAAAATTATATTATTGAAGCAGGTTTAATGTAAAAAAAGAGAAATACGAAACGAAACATACGTACGTCAAACGCATGTCAAACGTCAAAAAGCGGTACTGCCAGCACAAAAAATATATTTGACAATAAACACACGGATTTTTAAAATATTCCACTAAAATATTTAAAAACAATGAATAACTTCCGATAGTTAAATATAATTAGAATGTTTTTAAATATATGTTCGTATTTCGATATTTTTTAATCTTTTTAATGTATGTACTCTAAAATGTTTTTTTTAACTGGCAACAGAAAAGATCCGTCGACGGCTTCATTTTTAGCGTAATTAATATATAGATACATGATATAAATGGTCAAAAATGATGTTGCATGTAGTGAGCGTATTACCAATATGAAAAAGTAGCAAAATGTACAGATTAAAGCATAAGTTCGAAATATTGATAACTGAAAACATCTGAAGAATGGAGACGTAAATGGAAACACTACGCTAGCAAAGGATTTATATGTTGTATGTAAGAGAAAAGTAAAGCACGGAGTGAAAGAAAAAAAGGAACGTTTGAGGAAGGACGAGAATCTTAAATTGACTCAGAACTTCCAAGAGAATATCAAGGTCTTTTGGAAGGAAGTTAAAAAGTTTCAAAGTGGCACGAAAAGAGGTAGTGTGAATGCTATGTCAGAAAATGGAAAGATGCTTAGGAATGAAAATGAAATAAAAGATGGATGTGTAGGGGTGTGTGTTACCCTATACACAGTCACGGGTCCGAACAGACCATCAGAACGTACCGCAGATTCGTCAGCGGTCCATCCAGCAACACGAGGACGGCGAGGTCGGCGCCTCAGTACCACCGGGCGCAGGCACGCGCCAGACACAAACAAGAGCACGGATTACACCAGCAGGTGTGGCTAATGCTACATGCACACGCGCGCCAAGTAGTACACCTTCGGACAAACAGGAATCATTTGTTCAGAAATAATATAAAAAGCGGCCCATCTCCTATGTGGGCATGTCAGTCTATCCGCATACTTCCGGCGGGTGGCCGGAGGCTTTGGCCTTTAGAGTATCTATCATTGTCTTTGTATATATACTCATGTATATTTTGTACTTGTTTTATCAAGATAACAAATTATCAAATATTCTACGTCTTTGGAGCTTTTCCATCGCAAAACATCTCCAAACCATATCCTTGGCTTTACCCAATCGAGTTTCTCCAGGGCATGCTTGACTACAATGGTTTAGAGACTAGAAGGAATGTGTATTTGAATACGCATTTTTATCGATTGTTGCGCGGTATGATCCATTCCAAAGTATGAAATGTGTCAATAAATTACGTACTTGTAATTATAAAACAGAATGCCTCCGGCGGCGGCGTCATTTATTGTCGCATTTCATAGATACCTTGGAGTTATTATTTTTAAATAATAATTAAGGTGTTTATATTTAAAAAAAACTAACTTTTATTAAGTGAGTAAAGCCTCAATACGGGAATAAATAGAATACACTGTTTAAAATCATCTCTTTGTATAAATAAAAAGCGTTTTAAAATCAAGAAAAAACGTGAAAATTTCATGAAAATTTAAAACATTATAACTTTCAAAATTGAATATTTCTTGATTTCCTTAGTACGTATTCTAGATAATGAAGTAAACGTTATACGTATAAAAAACATATTATGCGAACATATAAATATTCATTAAAAATTATATTATAATAACAAACTTCTACCTAAGTTATTGCCCTAAAAATGCATTATAGAGTGTACATTCTGATATAAATGAATAAAAAAAAACTTATTTTCATATTAAAAAAAACGCCGAAATATGCATTTGCAGTGAATGTGCCGCCTTAAGAGGTTTTCCGAAGCAACATTCTGCTATACCTTTGAAAATAATCTTATATGTGTATATTGATTAAATGATATAACACGTACGAATTAAATGTTAGTTGTAATGTGTATGTTATTTATCAAATGGGAATTAAATTGTAATTGAAAAATTAATTCAAAAAATGAAAAAAAAAACATGTACATGTATACATAAAATATACTTCAATTGAGGGGTATAAAAGAAAAAGTAGCAGTATCCAAAAATAAATTAAATAATTGTTTTAAATGTCGTCGCTGAGGATAACTAATTTATAATGTACCTACTGAATTCGTTTATAGAAAATATAGCTATCCCTTCCAAATCATGTTTCCAAATCACTATTAAAAGAAAAGGCAGCAATATCCAATTAAACCAATCAACCCCCAAGGACATATAGGTATATCATGTGGTAAAATAAACCCTTCATACTAAAGTGACAGTTAATATCGAATCTGTGTTTTCAAATCGCAACTTTACGATAAAAATGAGATATAATAAAATCTTTTATACTCAACAGTTTATTAATGAGACGATATTTTTATTTAAAAAAAACATTTATTTTAGTTAAATTATTTAACAAAAGTATTAACAACCTCAAGTTTTAGATCTAGAAAATTATAATTATTATCGAAACATATCCAAGAAATTTTATTAACAGAAGTTGTGTTTTAAAAAAAATATCACAAAAAAATTAATTATTTATAATATTAAAGTTTTACGTATTCCCCCGTCGACTTTTTTAAATATTTTGGTGGGTCGTGGCCATGCTTTCCGCTGACTGACGTCACGGTGCCGTCCGCAACTGTCAGGGAGGCCGAGCAGCTTCTGTAGCTGTGAGTCGAGCAGGCCCAGCGTTCCTTTCCTTTTTGGGACTTCCTTTTACTGTAGTACGTGTATTTATTTAGCATCAGGAGCTGTTTTCCACTTTTAGATGGAATAAATACGGCTGAAAATATTAAAATACTAAATATTAAGGAATAGAAGGCGTCCGCGAAAGACCTGGCATGATCAGATTCTACAAGTGTTGGAGAATGGCCCTGTTAAAAGCCTCAACAACCATAGAGCATGCATGAGAAGATGTATGAACGAAGCCGAAGCAAAGGTAGTGCGCCGAGATAGAGGAATATGGCATTCTATCCTGCGGGTAAACGGCAAGATGGTTAGTTGGTTAGTTGAAATATTAATACTGTAAACTAGGGCATTGATTAATAAATAAATAAAATATGAAATAAACATAAAAAACGTCAAAATTGGCGGAATTACAATGTTTTACAATAACTATCAAGATACAGAAATAGCAAATTTGTTATTTTCAGAATACAGCCGAATATATGTATATGTATGTATATCAATAATATCAACTATAGGTAGGGGAGACTTTCCTTAATCGTACCCCTTAAGAAAATATTTCTATGTATAGAATTATCGAGTTTCGTGGGATAATGAAATACATGTCATGAGTATCCTTATTTATTAGTTTTCGTTTAAACATCATGACCATGTAATTTTACAATATCGTCTATTTTATATCGTTTTTCAATAGGTGCGTTTTCTACAAGTAAAAGAAAGTCATTTTTTCGTCAAATGATATTTTGTTTATGGTAAGCCGGACCTTGATGTGTTGTTAAAGATTAACGGCTGATTGTTTTTTATGGTAGCTGGCGTTATCCATCACGATGATACTTCTCGGAGGTATGTTTGGCAGCGATTTCTCCGTAATCCATTTATTAAAGTTCATATCATCGTAATAATCACCACTTTTTTGCTTTGATTTAAAAATCAACAAAGCTTTTGGTACAAATCCAAATTCTCCCCCTGCATTCACGATTATTAATTGAGAACCTTATCCAATTGGTTGCAGTACCCCTTTTTCAGTATTCGATTGCCGACATGATGATATGGAATGACCAGCATTAACGTTATGTTTCACCTACGTATATTATTGGCCGTTCTTCCCTTTTATATTTTGAAAGAGTTTCCAAAAAGCGGTCTCTCCAAGAAACTATCTGCATCTTCAAGTTTGTGTTTACTGGGGTATTATGCCGTGTTGTTACGACCTTTCGGGCCGACGTTTCGGATCTCATTGCAGGGTCCATCATCAGGGCTGATGTGTTGTCTTGAATGTTGGTGTTGTGGTTAAGTATCGGCTTGCAATACCGTGCCGAAGTCATGATGTGTTTGTATTGTGTTGTATGTATGATTCATCTGTTGTCTGACATTAATAGAGATGATGGTCTCAAATTAAAAACATCTTGGTATCCGGCGCTTCAAAGTCATTCTCGTCGCAGACTCCGCAGAGATAGTGATCAGACAACAGATGAATCATACATACAACACAATACAAACACATCATGACTTCGGCACGGTATTGCAAGCCGATACTTAACCACAACACCAACATTCAAGACAACACATCAGCCCTGATGATGGACCCTGCAATGAGATCCGAAACGTCGGCCCGAAAGGTCGTAACAACACGGCATAATACCCCAGTAAACACAAACTTGAAGATTCTGAGTGGCCGTGAAAACCTAAGAACATTCTAAACTATCTGCAATCTTTCGATACACATTTTACACCTTGATTCATATTTCTTCCAACGAAAACCAAGTTGAATGAGCAGTTTCCTCAAATATTCTCTGCCGTATTCTAAAATATCGCAGTCTTTTAACGCCAACTGGATTTTTTTCAGAGTCAGAATTACTTTTTTCAGCGTGTAGAATTCATGAATTTTTCGACGTATTGCCCCTTTATAAAAATCGTCAACAATAATTTTCTTCCTGTGTGAAACTGATTTCTTCTTCGGACTTCAAAATAATGCACGACCTGTCATTGTTTTAGAAGTCTTCCCTTCGCGTAATATTCTCTGGATGGTGGAAACTGATACACCAGTTGCCTCACTTAATGAATTAAGAACATTGTAGTCCAGTTTATATTTAATTTTTAATAACTTTATGTGATCAGCAACATTAAAACAATTTCCCCTGCTTGTCCGCGTAAAGGCTTTCCAGAACGACCGGAATGAGACGTGATTGGTTTATCCATTTGAAAAAAAAAAGTCTTAGCTTGTGTTAGTACAAAGACTGTATATTTTCTCGCACTAGTTTCCTTTTTAGTTAATCTTTTTGCTTTAAATAATTAAGAATCAAAACTCGTAAGATGATAAAATGTCGGTTGATTCAAACATATAGAACATTATGAAAAAATGTGTTTGGAAGTTTCTAGAAAATAATAAAATTAGTTATCAAATAATAATCCGTAGTAATCTAGGTAATAATATAATGTTTTGGAAGTTTCTTCGAAAAAATAATAAAGTCTAAGGGCCATTTTTCACTATAATAATAATAATTTTCACGTTCGTAACACCGTGTAAGCTGGGCTTTCGCGTAACACGACTCAAAACATTATTCGAACGTTGAATTTGAACTGATAAATCACGCGTTTGCGCACATTATTTTGATTGCGGTCTAGTTATAGTAATGTCATAGTGTAGTATTGACATGTAATTAGTCGAAGGGACAAATAAAATGAAAAAAGAGATTCAAACATTTTATTTGAATAAATACATAGATAAATGATAACGGAAAGTGGTTTCATGATAAAAAAAAATTGTGTGTCAAAAAGAGTAAAAGATATTTGAAATTATCGTTTACAGTGTACGTACTAAAAATATTAGGCAAATATGTACGCGAATTCAGGCCCGCATATATTTTCCGCCCATGGTTTTAAAGAGCTTAGGTGGAGGGTGGTTGTGTTCTTTCCTTATCATCAACAGGCTGCCGTCGCGCACTTCTGCCAGAGCGAGGCATCTCTTGGATGCGTAGGAGCTGCACCGCCATTGCCTGCCTGTCCTGTTTATTTTACAGAACGTGTACTGGGTAATCATCAGCAATTCGGTCCCATTGTATAAAGTTATGAAGGTAGCTGAAAATATAACATAAATATTAAGATAAATCAGACTTCTCATAGAGACCAAGTCTTTTTAGACATTACAGGACTTACGACCAGTCACGAGTTCGGCTCACGAGATCACTTTACAAAACATAGCGTTCACGATTCCACCCACGATAGACCGCACACCTATCAAATTTGGAGTTTTGAATATACGGTTTTTATGTACTGTGACGTGGGACCTACCACAGACCCGGGGCCGTTCTACGAGCAAGGCTCCTGTATCGGCCCAACACTTTCACCATCCAGTTTTGCACAGTTTTAATGCTAAAGCAGTTTCCTCGATACGCCGCTGACAATGTAAAAGCACTCGTGCGACGCGGCAAGGAAACTGCACTAACCACAAGTAGGTTTATAACAAAATGTAACCAAAAGCAGAGAAATAAAAGGAAAACAAAAGAACAGCATTAATATCAAACAATAAAAATATCATAGTATCACAATATAAAGAAATATCTAAAGGTTATGTCATAAAGGTTTTTATGTACTTTGTTTACTTTATTTTAAAATACAACTACGCTATCTCCATCTATGGTAGAAATTTGTCATTCCTATGAACAGTTTATAGATGTGGCCGCTGTTAAATGACTTATTTTTTTATAAGAAGGGACAAATTAAATTAAAAAAAAGAGTTTTAAACATTTTATTTGAATAAATACATAGATAAACGGTAACGGAAAGTGGTTTCATGATAAAAAAAAATAGTTTGTCAAAAAGGGTAAAAGATATTTGAAATTATCGTTTACTGTGTATGTACTAAAAATATTGACAGTAACAAAATGACTAGTATAAATGTTAACGATAGTAAAATAAATTAATTACGCAGTCTTTAATGTAAACGTACCCTTAAATTTCTATGTACCCTTTTAACACGTTTTTCTATACACACAATTAAAAATATGTTTGCAATTAATAAAACAAAATTATCAAATATGACTTACATTCGTGAAGTAGTTGAAAAAATATTTTCAATCAAATTTTTTGAGAGATAGATCATTTAAAAAATAAAACGGATTTTCTATATTTTGCTTCTCACGTCTTCCTACTTTTGTATCTTTTCTTAATAATAAACAGGACCATCGTGGTAATAAAAATGATTTAAAAATGATCATATCGATTTGCGGATCTTTAAATATTGGACTAAAAAATTAATTATAGTGGTCAAACAGAGTGGTGGAGTAGCTTGTTGGTCTTGTGGTTAGGACACTGGCCTCGTGATCCAAAGGTTGCGGGTTCGATCCTCACTCCAGACTAGCAAGTTAGTCCTATTTTCATAGTACAAGCGCTTAGCTTAGTTTGAAAATAGTAAGAATATTGATGTGACACGTATTTCCGTGTTCACATCTCTATTTTAAAAAAAAAAAAAAAAAAACAGATATATATTAGTATTTTATAAAATTATTTTTACAATTTTAGAATAAACTGGCGCACACATGCATTTGTCTTAAGTTTACACAATTATAGTTCTGAACAGCTCGTTGTTAAACTTCCATGGTGAGCGTGAATTTGCCAAGTTGATGTATGAGTGGGAATTATTTAGATTTTTCAAAAAATAATATAAAAAATATTATTCCTTCAATAAATGCAAAAATATTTTGTTAATTAATACGAAAATACTTTGTTTACACCACTAATTTATTGAAAATACCAACATACTTTGGGCCAACGATCCCTTTATCAGGATAAAATGTTTTACTTACTTAAAATTAAAAATCGAAGCACAGACATTAACAAAATAAAAAAATATATATGGGAGATGGATGACTAATTATTTATATAAAAAAAAGTAAGTATTTCAGCGTCAGGATAAAACATATACTAACAATTATAAATCGAAGTACAGACATAAACAAAATAAAAAAATAAATATATGGAAGATGAATAACTAATTATTAATATTAAAAAATGTAAGTATTTCAGCGTCAGAATAAAACATATACTAAAAATTAAAAATCGAAGAACAGACATAAACAAAATAAAAAAATAAATATATGGAAGATGAATAACTATTATTAATATGAAAAAAAAAATGCAAGTATTTTTAAAAAGGACTCTAGAGAGTAAATTAAATATTTAAAAAAAACAGGTCCGTTTTGCAAATTACCTTTTAAATTTCATTTAAATCTCCCATATATTTTTTTTTTTATTTTGTTAATGTACATCGATTTTTAATTTTTAGTATACGTCGTATTCTGATGAAGGGAGAATCGACCCCGAAACATGTTGGTATTTTTAACAAATTAGTGGTGTAAAAAAGAATACTTTATTGATTATATTAGAAAATATTATGTGATGCGCTCCTAAAGATGGGCGCAATGGAATATATATTATATGGCACATGATGTGTGTAATAACTGTTCGAACAAATATTATTGTTTTTAATTGTCCAAGGTCACTCAGTGTAGAGTTTAAAACTTATTTATAATATGTAAATAAACTTTATTTGGAAATATAAAGAAACATTATTAATCTATATTTGGTACATTATTAAAAATATAAAGGTAAGAAAATTTTTTTAGCTTGCAAAATTGTGGAAACATTCACGATGAAGAGAAACAGACGACTGTGTGCGTCATTTTCTGATGATGACTTGCACATGTCTTCCGAAATGAAGTTGCCAACCGAATTGCGTGATGGTTGTCATTGTGTTTGGTTTCAATAAAATTTGTTTTATTAAAATGTGCTTTCTAGTGATGTGTTAAGAATCGAATTGAATTAACGCCCAGGTACAGCTAATATTCTAATTATTTATAAATTGTACTAATTCATACAGGATGGTTTTTTGACTGTAAGGTTTCCCAAATATTATAAAATTTTATAACACAAACTCGTCACACGTAAGTACACAATAATATACACACGAAAAATCTTACGCCCAGGTAAGCAGTAAAATCAATAAAATAATATGTAAAATTATTTTTAAAAGATAAATTTTTGGTCTGTGAGAAATCACTCTTAGGATTGCACGAGCGGGCTACATATTGAACGGGACAGGTGAAACTATTGTAAAAATAAAATATTCGCCCAATCTAAATTCGATAAAAAAATAAAACATCTCGGCACAACCCTCTGGCAATCACATTTGTTTTGCAACTAAACCTTTGTTTAAAGTTAAAATAAACTAAATTAATCAGGATAACACAGATTGTCCTTTATAATATTTGACATTTTTAGCACACGTAATATGGGAATGTTTAAAAAAATCCCATCCCGTTCGACAAACAATAAAAATAAATAAATAATAATTTCAAAAAAATAAATAATAATACTATAAAAAATGTAAAAAGCTAATCTAATCATAACTATGTTGTTCAAGAATATTTTTTTTATAATATGTATTTTACACTTCTTAAATTTTGTAATAATTTATGACATATGCGTGATGAGTAACACAACAACAGAGTGAATATGAAATAGCTGGCATACATAGTGGACATGAAATGCGAGTGTAAACTAAATGCATTCGAGAAAAACATCCAGATTTGAAATCGAATACAAAGTGTACAAACTCGCAAGATGAAAAAGCACGTAATCTTTCTGTCTTCATTTCGTGTAGACACGTTTGAAAAACAATTATGGGAGGCAACATACACACATTAAAGATAATGATTATATCTTCATGAATTCACAAGGGGCTGAATCTTATCCCGAAAACCTATGATCGTTGCTTTTTATTTCCAAATCACGTTTTCACTAGTGAAACTAATTTTTGGCAGTGAAATACAGGATTAGGAGATCATGAAGATATCAACTGAAATATAAAATGAGTTTGAAGTAGAAAGCAACGTTAAGGTAGGATATGTAGACAATCTTCACTAAATCATTTTAACAATTGAGCTATTTTAAATATATTTTAAGCTTTGCTTGGTAAACTATGTTATAATAAAAAATCACTAATAAATTTGGTATAACTATTAATAGTTAAAACAATCTGGGCCTGAGGTATTTTCCAGTAGAAGTTTTCAATATCTTTGGTTTAGGGTGGTTGTGTTCATCTCTTATAATGTAGACTTGTTTATCGGAGTATACCTTCACCAGCGCACTGCATCTCTTCGATGAGTAGGAGCTACAGCGCCACTGACAATTTCCTTTTGTTTTTCTGGAAAATGTGTGCTCGTTCACCACCAACAGTTCCGATGCATTGTGACAAGTTATAAAGTAGGCTACAAATAAATAAATTGTACAGGTTAGATATTAACAGAATCATGCTTGAAAGTGTACATTCCTAGCAAATACACTCAAGCACAAACCATCCGTAATTTCAAAGATGTAGGAGAAAATACGTTTTTGAAAGAAAATTACGAATATTTAGTATCGTGATAACAACAAAATTAGATTTTTAATTAATTTTATTATGTTAATTAAACAAATCTAGGACATTAAGATTTACAAATTGAGTGACATTTATTAAAATCAATATAAACAATAATGAATAAAGGGTTTAATTATGATATATAAAATTATGTGGACGTCAATATATATTTAAATAAGTACGTTCGTATCACGATTTGCCGTAAGTTTTCTGACAATTTCATAAAAAATTATATTCAGTTCAGATCATTGAAGTAATATTAAGCGGACGGGCAGTGTTCTTGTCATGTCAAGAATAATGCATCTCTAAACATAGTGCAAGTGAGAGAGTTAACACACTCGAATATGTATATAATCTGTAACTTTTGTTGTATTCCTCATTTTCCATGTTATTTTTTTTTAGTTATGTTCGATAAACTATGGGTTAAAATTTTTTGGTTTTTAACTGATTCATTTTTAATAAAATATTAAAATCATGCAATTCATTATTGTTCTTTGGAATCGTAAGTATTTACTTCTTCAAAAAGAGTAAAATGATTTTGTGGTGACATTATTAATATAATCAATGAAAATATTCTTTGTTTTCACCACTTATTTATTGAGAATATCAACATGTTTCTGGGCCAATGGCCCCTTCGTCAGGACACAAAAAAGACTAACAAATAAAAACTCGAAGTACAGTGGGTGATCGGTTAACGAACATAATCTGTTCCAAGAATATGTTCGCTATCCGAATTGTTAGTTAACCGATCATCGATTTACCAAAGATTTGTATGGGAATTTGTCTAATTCGTTCTGGAGACCCTTAAAATTAAATAAAATAAAAATTGCTTATATAATTTCTAGTATGTTTATATATTACAAAAATAATACACATAGTCTTGCATACTAATCAATCCTATTTCCCCCAGAAAAGCATAAAAATAATACATGGGAAATGTATAAATAAATAATTAAGTACTAACATGAAATCAAATTTAAAAGATAACTCTTTGTAAAAATGACTTGGTTATTTATAGATTCAATTTACTATTAAAACCTTTTCTTATTTTAAAAATTTACAATTCATCCAACTGCAATCCTTCGTATAATTTGTATGTAAAATTTGTAACCAAAGGATGATTCGAAAATTCGGAATAATTATTGCTACTTAAATTCGTATAATTTGTTTGACCTTATGTGTTCTATCAAAATTTCTACACGTTTTTGATGTATAGAAATTATTACAATCATTACAAATCAATTTATAAACACCCGATTTTTTTAATGAATCATAATTTTCATTATTAATTATTATATACTTTTTAAATTTATTATTAGGACAGAAAGCTGATTGAATTGGTTTCATGTTAGAACATAATTATTTATTAATTTCTATTTGAATAGTGATCAATTTTGTAAAGATTTCACAATGTTTACCCACTGAACCGTATTTTGTCGTTACAAAATTTCAGAGATATCCAATGGAAGGATTGAAAATGAGAGTTTAATAATGTAGATACACAGTTCAGATACAAATAAATAAAGTGTACGGTTAATAAACGCGTATGAAATTTTTTAACCTAATTCACACATACCACCGAAGTAACCAGCTGCCATGTAATTCAGTGTTCGCAACGGTTTTAAATCGACAGACCCTGTCTGCTTAATACTACGCCAATGGTTCCAACATATTTTAATTTAACAAAAAATACTGCAATGATTATTATTAACAGCTAAAAAAATCCCAGTACTTGTGAAATTGAATGACAATGAATCTGTAGGAAAAGAAATAAGTTTTCAAATCCTGGTCTAGCGGTAAGACAGTCGCCCCGAGGTCGTAGCCGACCAATAACAATTACGGCGTTTTACGCAGTTAAAGCATCCATGGATGCATGTTATATTTTATATGTAAAAAAAGTATTAATAATAAGATATGAAAACTAAAAACTTTAAATACGTAACTTCAGATTACAAATACTTTTGTAATCGTTTTGAATACTTAAATGTAATAACACAGGTTGTCACAGAGATATAAATTATAATTATAAAGTCACCACAAAATAATTTATATAAATTATAATTATAAAGTCACCACAAAATAATTTTGCTGTTTGAAGAAAAATATAATTTTTTATTATTCAAATGATTTTTTTTAGTGAAATGCTACACATAATGTGAGAACTGGCTGTAAAAACTTGAGTTTATAGAAACATTTTTACTTCAAACGATTTTCCATATATTTTACCAATATGAGTTGTGAATCATTATATAATATTAAACATGTGTAAATTAAAAAAATAATAAACATGATCGTATAGGTATTGTACATATATTAACGGTTCACTTTGAGTGAGGTAGAATTTTCTATTTTCCAAACATCAATAAAACATTTGATTAAATTTATTTAACATATTAATATACAATTTATTCTATTTTATTTACAGTCTCTATGTAGAAATTATACACAAAAAAGATAACATAATTTATTTTTGAAAAAATAATTACAATAACAGTTTGGTGGCTCAATGTGTAATTTCCCTACATTTTTTCAGGACTTTGATCGACTCAGTAGCCATAATTTGATACTATTTTCATAGCATAAATATGGGGTACAGAAACAAAAGCGCCACTATCCATACGAAATCATTTGTCATTGATTATGATTAATAATTGAATAATGATCTATGTATATACTATTGTTCACACACTACATATTCCCAATACGAGTGAAATGCTTCAATTCCGGTAGTAAAACCAATTTTACACAAAGTTTTTGAAGTCAGTAGCGAAAACGCTTCTGCGCACTTGCGCCAAACAAAAGCCAGTAGGCCACGAAAACATAAGGAAGCCGTCACCCGCTGCTGAGAAAATGTGTTGTAATTACCTTCAACAACAACTATACTTATAAAAATCGGAAATTAAAACATCTCCTGTACCAAAGAGTAGTGTACCGAAGCTTGAAGTACACAAGGATCGATGGAAATGTAACTTTTCCATTTAAATGTCCGTTTTTAACCTACTTTTGAATATTTTTGTGGCTTAGAAATAAGTATACAAGGTATTGGATTGTATTTGATGTAATTTGATCAGCCGAGATATGATCACTCTCCTCTCGAGAGAACTCCTCCCAGCTATGGACTTGTGAGTAGTTTCGAAATGGCGTTTAACCGAAGACGTTCTGCAGACCACAGTCTTGGAACAGATGACGCAGCAAGTCTTGTCATTCTGTTTCACGAAGCCGTATTCTTCAGTCCAGTTCGATTGGAAACAGCGAACATCTTCCCTTTTGCCCTTTTTGTATTTCTCGTGCCTTCCTTTAAAACAGAAATAATTCATTGTTAAATCTATCAAAATTATGATTAAGAATAAATAATAAAACCGATACCGTACGAAGTACCACTAACCATAAAGTAATATTTTGATCAAATAAGAATTTTAGACATGTAGTGAATAGAGTTAACCACATAATATCTAAAAAGAAATATAAATTAAATTAGAAATAAACATTTCAGCGTTCTTCAGCAAGAAGTAATTTGATATTACAAAATTATCAACGTCTCAAAATCAACAGCAGGTTTCTGTTGTTGATTTTGAGAAGTATTAATGTTTTTAAGCTTTAGCGCAATCTTTCAACAAATTCATAGTACTTTAACTATTGAAATTTCTATTTTCCAAACCTGTGCAATGGTGAGTGAATGTGTTAGTGTGTTCTTACATTTTCGAAGTAGAAAATAAATCCTAGATACATGTACTTCTTACAATAGAACAGATTATTCACGTTTTTCTGTCACAATCCGACGAGCAAACCGAACAGCTTATTCTCTTGACACCCGAGACCCATGGCATTTGAACTCCTGATCTTTACTCCGCGTTTGAATAGCTGCTTTGAAACTAGTTTTTGCTTCACGTAGTGCATCTAAAAATGTAATACTAAAAAATGTCACGAGGACATTGTGCAAATAAGATATGAAACGCTAGTAATATATTAACTGAGTAGTTTTTACGGTGTATGTACGAATTCACATCTTTACCTACCAACCAGGACGCGAAAGAATATAGGTATAATAATTTTTGAACAAGTATACGAGATTTTTCTGGTTTTCATCCATGAAATCTTTTTCTATGGGGTGTTTTTGGGAAAGCAGATACTACTTCAGGTGTAATTACTGATAGAACCTATTTGCCTGTATAGTTTTCTTCTCTAGGCATCTCAGCACTGCCAGAAAATTTCTCAGGTAAAGGTTCTTGCGGATGATCGGAAACAAACGATGATAATTCATCCTCTAAAAATAGTGCCATTCAGAGGACATATGCCTGTTACTTTTGATCCTATTATAATATTCCTAGGATTGAATGCCTTACCAATAATTCCCGTGAAATCCACTGGTCATACTGTGCATTCTAATGGTTGCACCTTGTGTCAAGTGTGTGAGTGTGGGGTTAATATTATGATTCCATTATCTCGTGCTATTTCAATAATTGAATTGTAAATATGAGTTCCGTGGTTATCCATAATCAAAGGACTAGATGCTGGATTGACGGTTTTATTCAAATAAGAACTCTAAATATGTTCGAAAAAGTAATTCTGAAGAAGCCTGAGGGATTCCTGTCGCCGATGGTACTGGGTGGAACTCCAATCATCATGTTGTTTTTAAAAATTCTCTCGGAAATATCAGCATGGGTGGTATGCTATTTCCAACGGCAAAAATGCAAGTGATCATATATGGTCCTCGCTCACCAGATGTCATTTCCCACAACTGTCATATCGTTTTTGGTGCTGGGACTATTCCTAGTGTGTGCACCGTCGTATTTCCAGTTGCATCTAGATTTTAAATATTTTCTGGAGGGAATTTATATCGCATCATTAATTCAGTGAGATTTTTAAAGAGAATTATCATTTTCTGGATTGAAACTAGTGGGCTCTGGCGATACTTGTAGATTTTGACTTTCGGAGTGATAAGGATGGAAATCTCTTTCGAAATTCTATAAGCCAATGCTTACCAGCCATCTTATTGATTGTCCAGTTTGGTGGCATTTCCTTCTCTTTTTCTTCTGCAAATTCGTAGGCCAGAGTGCGAAGGCTTTTATTTGTCATGTGGAGAAAATTTGCCTTTTTTATGTAATCGAACAGAAGGATTTCCTCTGCTTCAGAAAAAATTTTCCTTGGTGATATATTCTTCTGAATTTCCAGGTCGTCGGTAGACTTGCCTTTATTAAGTTTTGCGTAATGCGCATTTGATGACTTAGAAATTTTCTACTTCTCCGAAGCTTTCCTTACACTCATACCTGAAAATTAAAAATTTCCCGTGAAAACTCCGTTGAGATTTTCTTAAATGGACATTACACACACAACTGCTGATTGAATATTAAGTATATAATGTGAGCTCAAATCGTAACAGCAAAAAACTTACCATTTAAGACTTCTCTAATGGCGTCTTTGAGTAAATCATCATTAAGAAACTGGTACTTTGTTCTTCCAAATTTACTGCGTGGCACTAAAATATTAGGTCCTTACGTATGAAATTGGCGTTTAGTATGGGAGGAACATAAAGCCGATTTTTTTTTATTATAATATATTTATTTAATCAAAGTATGTACCATTGCTATCTATGCACTTTTGCCATCTCAAAGGTAGTTCATTGATCCCTTTATTAAAAAAACCATTCGGACCGGAATCAATAAAATCTTTGAAGGCGGTTTGGACTGCCCCATCGGAGTTGAATTTTTTCCTTTGCAAGAAGTTATCCAAATTTCGAAAAAAATGGTAATCTGTTGGGGCAAGGTCCGGAGAGTACGGTGGATGTCTTAGACATTCCAATTGAAGCTCCTCTAATTTGGTAGCCGTCTGTTGTGCAGTGTGTGGTCTAGCGTTATCATGAAGCAGCAGTGGCCTAGAGCGATTAACCAGCCTCGGTTGTTTAGCAGCTAGCTTTTCCATCATGGTTTGCAGTTGCTGACAACAGACATCTGCCGTAATCGTCTGGCCAGATTTAAGAAAGCTGTAGTGAACGACACCAGCACTAGTCCACCAAACGCTCACAAGTAACATTTTGGAGTCAATTTTCGCTTGGGGCATGGTTTGGCTGGTTCGGCAGGGTTCAGCCATTGCGATGAGCGCTTCCGATTATCGTACAGGATCCACTTTTCATCACAGGTAATGATTCGATTTAAAATCCCTTCATTATTGTGCCGGTTGAGTAATGCAACGCAGCAGTCAACGCGCGTTTGTTGATTTGCTTCACTCAATTCGTGAGGTACCCACCTTTCAAGCTTTTTCACCTTACCAATTTGCTTCAAGTGGATTAAAACAGTTTTATCACTAACACCGCAGCCTGCAGCTAACTCGGATGTGGTTTGCGATGGATCCGCTTCCACAATAGCCTTCAATTCTTCATTATCAACTTTGGTCTCCGGCCGTCCACGGGGCTTGTTCTGCAGGTCGAAATTTCCAGAACGAAAACGTTGGAACCAAAAACGCACTGTGTTTTCTTTTGCGGCACCGTCGCCATACACATCATTAATCCTTCGAGCCGTTTCTGCAGCACTGGTGCTACGGTGGAATTCGTACTCGTAAATAACGCGATATTTCAAGTTTTTCATTTTGTAAACTGAGGACGCAAAGAAAAAAACAATTGAGGAAAAAACAAATGAATTATAATTTTCAAAACACAAATACATGAGTAAATAGCTGTATAAATTTGGATTTGGAATTCCTAACCAAAGAGAAGATATTTGAGATCAAATTTGCCAGTACGGCAAAACGCCAATTTCATACGTAAGGACCTAATATAAACAGGATTAAGATTTATTAAGGGGGGGGGTAAGGTATTTAATTTTTTTTCACATTTTATTTTTAATTTTTTAAATGAATGCATAACATCGCAAGAATATTATGTCAAAATTTCAAGTCAATCGGAGCAAAATTGACGAAGTTATGAACATTTGAACGATGCTCACACTGTTTTCTATACCTGCTCGGGCATCTGATGGACTCGCTTACCTGATGATTACCGGATGCCCTATTGTATTGGAAGAGTTTTGCGACAAAAAGATGCTCTAGATCTTCTTGATGAAAGCTATTTGCTTAAGGACCTGGCATCGACGACTATGTGTAAGTATAAAATAATTGTCGAGTTATATTTTGAATTTTAAATTGTGCAAAACTTTAAAGCGTTTTTCTGAAACTTGACATTTTTGAAGTCCGTGTACGCCATAACCCAAAATTTACTGGACCGATCGTTTTGAAATTTTGCACAGTACGTATTCACAAATTAGCCGATTTTTTTTAAGCGAAAACTGGTGTTTTGTCTTCCAAGTGCTACCAAAAATTGAAGAATCTAAAAAAAAAATCTTCACAGCGTTACCTCAAGAAACATCTCCTCCAAGTGGATTTTGATTTTTTTATTTCAGGTGATTTTGTTTCGAGTTATGATGTACATCGCAAAACAACTTTTTTTCGGGGCGCCTCCGGAGATTCACTGCCACTTGCTTAAATATAAATATTTTTCGATGAAATTTTTTTTAAATAATGTATTATTATATAAAAATTACGTAAACAAACCAGCACTACCTGTATCGCCAAAAATAATTCTTGAAAACATGCCTTTTTTAACCGAATTAACCTTGCCCCCCCTTTTGCAACGAAACAAGGTGGATTCGTCCACACAAGGACGCGTTCAAAGGAACATAAAATTAAGTGTCCAGAGGAATGTGAACGACACTTTTGTCATTTTTTTATGTTATTCTTTTTGAGGTAAAGTTAGCAAACGGATTGTTAGTTTCACAGGTTTATAAATCACTTCACTTTTATGTTTAATTAAAAAATGACAAACCATACGATATTTTTAACAAATAAATGACTCACTGTTAATGAAAAATATTTACTTTTGCGGTGAAAAATATAAGACAACAATCCTCGCTTACACTTTCATAGACTGGGTGTCAGGTCAGTGTTGCCTGAATCAGGAATATGCATTTGAACGTGTTGCCAATGTATAGTTACATAACTGTAGTTACATAAACGTGTGCAATTTTATTCCAAATTTTTATACTTCATTTGTCGATGATAGGGACTACTCCTCTCGAAACGTGCCGCGAAATGGAGAAAAATGAGAAAATTTAAAAAAAGGCGTTTTTCATTTCCAATCGCGCGATATTTCTAGATTGAATTTCGAAAAAGTAAAAATTTCTAAAAATCGACCGTCGGCCCCTCTCGCTTTCTACCGCTGGGATTTTTCGTAGCTTTCTCTTTAGGCCCGTAAAAAAATAAAAACACATTTTTTTTGCAGTTTTTCGCGGCGCTTTTCGTAAGTTTAAATTAAAATAATCAAGTTACACCACAAAGTAACTATAATAATATTAATGACACACTGAACTCAAATAAAAACATTCATTTCATTTACATGTTTTGTATGCTAAAATTATAAACCTAATGAATGTTCCCTAATCGTAGGCTCTGTTTCGACTGTCTCTGGAATAGATTGCATTTAAAGCCTGGAGAGGCTTATTGTGGGGCTATAATAAAAATGATGTTGAGAAGGGTAAATGAAAAAAAGGTTCTATAAAAAACACATTTATTTACATTTTTTGTGTAATAATTAATAATAACTTGACTGACGCGAGTGCCAGAGCTTGAAGCACGAGCCGATACACAGGCCGACAGGGCGGCCCCTGCCGTCCACGCAGGTGTCGCACGTCACGCGCGTGGTCTTCCGCGACTTCATGTGTATGATGCAGTAGCGACATCTTACAAATTTCTTTTGTTTCATCGGAAAATGTAGGCGCAGTAGGGCTTGCGACATCGCTAGTGGATCTGGATCGGCTTTAATTAAAAATTCCAAGGTTAGTCGATATTGATTTCTGCATACATAGTTAATCTATAGAATATTCGAAACATAGGAACATACATGATTGAATTCCAAAAGCACTTATTTGTAAGAGCAGGCTGAAAAAAGGCGCATTAAATAATGAATAGAAATATTTTTTAAATTAAACGAATTCACTCGGTTTAGGCATCTATAGTTTTCGTAACACCAACCGGTTTCGAATGCACTGTTCCTTCTTAACTACAAACAAACATTACAAAATATGAGCGATTATATATTTTTTGTAAGATGTTTTTGTTTGTACTTGCCGTATGAATGTTGAAAATAATATCATAAAAGTATGCACAAAAAAAAGTTACAAAAATATATACCTACAACTGCCAATATTTTGTAATGTTTAGTTTGTAGTTTACCCTGAAGAAGGAACGGCGGTTCCAAAACCGGTGGTGTTACCAAAAATATAGTGGTTTGAACCGAATGAATTTGTGTTTAATGCAATTTATTTAATCTAAGAATAAGCACAATGGAATAGCCGATTAAAATTGGAGATATTTTCATTTTTCAATATATGTTTCCGATGTCCTAATTTTAAAGAAGGGTTCGTAAGATCTTCAAAATGCACCATAATACAACATTATTTGAGTTAAAAATTACGTACGTCTGACGAAAGAAATTCTGACGGTACTATTTATGTTGAATAATAAGTTCAATATCATCAAGTTGTGCTTATCAATATGACAAATTATCATTATTGTTTTCATATTTCATATAACAAAACAATAACATTTTTAAAGGGATATTCTTGCACTCAATTTAAAGAAGAAAAATATATGGAATGCAAAAGTAGGTATCACTTTACATTGTAAAATAATAATGGAAAGTCATACAAATCTGATTTTATGGTACGTAGAATTAACGACGTATAATGTATGTGTGAATAGTTTTCTTGGTATTAAATTCTTATATAGTCTCCTTAATCTTAAATAATCTCCCCCAACAATTAGATCAGAATAAATTTAAAACTGATTTTAAAACGCTTTTTATTTATATAAAGAGATGATTTTAAACAGTATATTCTATTTATTCCCGTATTTTGAGGCTCACTTAATAAAAGTTAGTTTATTTTTTACAAAAACACCCTAATTAAACAACAAAAAACGTAAAAATTTCTTGCAAATTTAAAACATTATAACTTTATTAATTTTGAATATTTATTAATTTACCGAGTACGGATTCTAGATAATGAAGTAAAGGTAGGTATTTTATACGTATAAAAAAACATATTATGCGTACATATAAATATTCTTTAAAACTTAGCGCCGCCTAGGACACTAAAAACGATTTCTAGGCCGCGGCCTGCCGATTAATGCTTATATTTTATTAATTATTGTAAATAATGTTCAGTTTACTATTTCCATATAATAACAAAGGTTCTATCTAAGTTATTGTCCTAAAAAAATTTCACTCTAGAGTATACATTCTGATATAAATGAATAATAAAAACCCACATTTTCCAGTCTGAAGATGACCGTGATAGGCTGAAACCGGTACGGTCCAAAAACAATAAATAGTGGAAAAAAGTTATAAGTGTTTTATTTTAATCATTCAAATAAAGAAATTAATTTAAAATTAAAACAAAAATGATGAAGATTAAGAAAGTAGACTTTGCGAAGAGCTGTTTTATTAAGTAAAAAAAACAATAACAAACAATATGATAAATAAACCTATTGAAATGATTCAATTTGTCTTACGCAAGTGCCACAGTTTGAAGCACAAGTTGGCGCATAGTCCAATAGGTCGACCCCTTTCGTCCACACATGTCCCGCAAGTTACGAAAGTTAACTGCTGCTTCTTGGATGTATTGCAGTAGCGACACCTTAATCTTTTTTTTCGTTTCATTGGAAAATGTGACTGTGGTGGCAACTGCTTCGTTAGTAGTGGATCTGGGTAGGTTTAAATTTAAAATGCCAAGTTAGTTAATATTGCATCGACATACACAATTCATCTATAAGACATGCGGCAAGCTATTTGAAACAAACTGGCCTTTTCGGAGACATTAGTCAAGATGGAAACTACGTTAGGAACATCATTAGCAATCCATTAAAAAAAGAAATTCACATTTCCGTTAGAACATTTTTCCCTCACTCCTGAAATTATCACATATTTTGTCGTAAACTAAACTTTGAGCAAAAACGTTAAAATAGCTTTCCTAAGTAGTCATGTTTTTTAAAAAATTAATTAGCATACATAAGTTACATAAGTTGAGCGCTAATTTCTCGAAAGTCATAAAATTCGAATGCCTTCGTAATCACTGGATTTCAGAAAACCTCACTTGACGCTCTTTCTAGTGATGTTCCCTGACTATAGGCTCTGTTTCGGCTATCTCTGTGATAGCCTGAATTTGAAGCCTGGGGTGGCTAATTAATTATATGGGGCTGTAAAAAAAATGATGTTGAAAGAGTTTATCAAAATAGTACTCTATATACACATTTATTTACATGTTTAAATAATAATAAATAATATACCTAAATAAATGATTCAACTTGTCTTGCGTGAGTGCCAGAGCTTGAAGCACGAGCCGATGCACAGGCCGACAGGGCGGCCCCTGCCGTCCACGCAGGTGTCGCACGTCACGCGCGTGGTCTTCCGCGGCTTCTTGTGGATAATGCAGTACCGACACCTTATCCTTTTCTTTAGTTTCATTGGAAAATGTAACCGTAGTAGGGCTTGCGACATCGCTAGTGGATCTGGATCGGCTTCAATTAAAAATCCCAAGTTAGTCGATATTTATATCTACATAGATAATAAATGTGCTTACATAACATTCAAAACATACGTGATTGAATTCCAAATTTGCAAGCATGTGTGTACAAGAGTAGGCTGAGAAAAGCGTATTAAATAATGGATGGAAATATTTTTAAATTAAACACAATTTCTCTTGGTTTAAACCACTATATTTCCTAACTAAACTACAAGCTGAACATTACAAAATATCGGCAATAAAACATTTTTTTGGCAACTTGTTTTATGTACACTTGCCATATGAACGTTGCAAACAATGTCAAACCATGTAATGGTTACGAAACCAATTGGTGTTACCAAAAATATAGTGGCTTAAACCAAGTGAATTTGTACTTAATTTAATATGCAATTAATAGCCACAAAAATAGCTGGTTACAATAGGAAATATTTTTAGCCGGTAAACCTGTTTTAAATGTTTATATCCCAGTTTAATGAAAGGTCTTCAAAATACGCCGTAATAAAACTATTTCATTCGAATAATAAGTCCGATATCGTTAAACCATCCTGTAAATTTCTATCACAAACGCGTTTTTTCGACGTCGGAAACCTTGGCATCTACCGGGTAAAAAGCTTCGACAAGCGGAATTCCGAAAAAAAAGATGAATGAATACGTACAATAAATCACGATCACGATCTCAATCAGATTTCTGCTATCTCAACAGTTATTCGGCGACTTCGGTAACTTTAAATTTCCTGGAAGCACCGAGGTTGATGGTTTTAATCTTAATGATTGCCTATGACAAAGCAGACTCCGACAATATTTCCGATATCTCTTCAAATATTTATTTCGATATTAAACCGTTTATTTGATAACAAATATTTATGTGGACGAAAGGAACAACCGACTGAGTTTTGAGTTAAGTATGCAGAATTGTTCTTTAGATACATATCTAGCAAGGAAAAATTGGATGAGTCAGAAAATAAAATAATGTGCGACTAATTTTTTATGTTTTGAAAAAGAACAAATGACATGATTAATTATTTGAAATATTTTGGAAGAAACAACATTAGTTTACTTGGTGCAAAAAAAACAAACAAAACTACTGGTGCAAAAATAAGCTTAAATATAGGCTTTAAGATATATTTCGTAAACAAACGAAATTCCAAAATTTTCTTGATAACCTGCATTTTTTGATTTATTCGGTTCTTCCTTACGCCCACAGATTTAATTACGGAGTAAACCTAAATATTATCCATTTTTATAAAAATGAATAATACACTGAATTTAAGCAGCTGTAACAAGTGAACGAAAATTCCTAGCGATGTTTGCCAATAGAAAAAAAGGTTCAATTTATTAAACGGATATCTGTTGTGTATTGTTCGAGGTTGAAGCAATAAATGAAGGCTGATGAGAAATAACACGAGGCTGCCATAAAAATATCATTAAAAGGATATACCGAAATAATACTTTACATTAAAATATACATGTTTTGTATTTTGAAACTAAATCAATTTATTACTTTATTTTAATAATTTTGGTAGTAATTTAGTTAATAGTTACATAACATGCATTAATCATGGTTACAAGACGTTTTAATAACATAAACGTAAATCAATAACACAAAGTCGGTCTCCAAGCAATACAGTGTCCACAAATAAAATTAATATTATATTTAGACCTTGATCAATTGTGAAAGCAATTTCATCTACATATATGAAAAAGAGGAGAAATTAGACTTAGATATACAAAATATCCTGGATCCCTCGCTTCTAGGTATAAATGTAGCTTAATTATTAATTATTATTATTACTAATAATCTTAATGTTAATTATCTTACTATTAATAATCTTAAATTTGAAATATTTCTTTGACGTTGTGTGGAGCATGTAAATGTTTTGTAATTTATTCATTTATAATCTAAAAAGTTTCTACGCATGTACTATTTTGCATCAATAAATATAAAATAAATAAATAAATTAATGTTGCGAAAGACTGGATATTCTTTTAAAAATCCGTATTTATACAATAAACATTCGGATCTCAATATATAATAATTCTGATTACATATAACTAATGCTTCAACGGCTGTACGCGCCTGTCTGTCAGTTGTATTATATTTACAATTTTTAAAATTGGCGTTAACATTATAGAGATTATTCTTAGTTGTCATTAAAATGGTTGGAATATAACCATGTTTTCTCTACTTGAGTTTGATTAAATATTATATATTTTACTACTCGCCCTACTCGGTTATATAATGAAGTGAAGTTAAATAATATAAGTTATATAACTCACCTGCCGATGAGAGGTTCTGTCACTCTCGAAAATCGAGTAGTAAAATATGTAATATTTTATTAAAAAGTACAGAAAAAATTGATATATTCCATCCATTGTCATGAAAACAGTCGGTATCTGTAACTGGCTACCGCGTAGTAAGTAAAAAAGTAGACATATTTCGTATATTGGTTAAACTGAATACTCAGAACTGCAATAAGTCCTAGTTTAATTATTTATTTACTGGCCATGCACCCGTGAAAAATCACGGGTATATGTATATGGCTAGTAAATATATAGATCCTTGCGTGACCACAAGGATCACGCAAGGATCTATCTATAGCCCGCGCGGTGCTTGCGTGTCATACTCTAAATTATCTAAAGTTTTAATTCCAGCAAGTTACGAATTTACGGAAGGACAGACAACAAAATTATTATATTTAGATAATACTTTAATTACGTGTTCTTGAAACTAGGAATTAAGAGTATGTATCGACTTTCTCGCTTCATTTCGCCCGTGAACCTCTAAAATCGAAATTAATAAATGCATCGATGAGAGAGTTGGAATGAGGGGGAATGCAGACGCAAGTGGATGATTATCTAACAATCCGAATGTATCTGCCATCAGAGGTTTGCTGTATAATCGGGGGGACGTGGTTGTGCTCTCGTCTGACGAATGTGATACCCTTGGGGTGGGTCTCCACCGCGCTGGTGCACCCCTTTGAAGACTTTGAACTGCATCTCCATTGCTTGCTGAACTTGTTTTGTCGGCAGAATGTAAATTGCTCTACCATTAACAGTATCGTACCGTTGTGCAGCGTGATGAACATTGCTGAAAAAAAAAGATATACTGTATACACATAGCTCACAGTCATAACGTTAGAGATATCGAGTCTGGCAATTAAAAAATGCATGGAAATATTTATACAGAAAAATATTTGCACGGAATACCTGTGTATCCGTAACGATACTTTACTAATGAAAAAAAGAAATTTATACTTACTAATTTATAATTTTCTGTGTGTAGTTTTGTGGGATATTCTGCCGTGTATATTTGACCTCTCTGACCGATGTTTCGGATCTCATTGCAGGGTCCGTCATCAGGGCCGACGTGCCACAGAATATCCCAGAAAACTACACAGAAGATTCTGAACGGCCAATGTGGCCCAATTTAAGAAGTGAAATAAAAATTAAATTTAAATAAAACTAAATAATAAACATTTTTAAACTCTCAGTATTATAGCACGCAATAATAGAAGACCGTTTCTGTAACGTAATAAAAAAAGTAATAATAAGTTAAACTTTACTTATTGCAAGTATGAACACTATATTTATTTAATTTCATTACAGAAGCCGATTCCCAGTAGCTCAACTTAATCTCAATTATATTAACCATTCCCATTCTTCATTACGTACTATTTTTATAGTATTTTATATGTATCATGTGGGCTCTTCTTTAATAAAAAAAGCTCAAAGATCCCATTTCCACTAGCTAGCGCCTAAGTAAGTTATCTTTTCATATTTAGTTTCGAAAAAGATAAAAACTTTCAACTTTAATTGCACGCCTTATAAAAAGAGAAATAATAAATAAGTTTAATTGGAATACCAACAAAGGTTACGTAAATATATTTAAGAACATTTTAATATTCTTGTAATTTTGTAATTAGTTTTGACGAATCAAAAAATATCTGGGTATACGTATGAGTAAAAGACATTTAAGGATTAAATTACTTAAAGAAGAATATACTAATTTTGATGTGGTAAAGAATTAAACATCTGTACAAATACATTGACAAATTAAATATAAAAATACTGTGACTATTTGTAATTGAAAAATAGTTTCTTGACCAAAACAGATTTAATTATTAAAAACATTGAGTGCACATAAAGTGTTTGTACTTTCATCAGACGGTTAACCAATTTGAGATTTTAAATTATAAAGAATAAATCATATATGTTAATAGATTATTTCATATAAATATGTGACCTATAAAAATACATATAACAATAAATAGTAATTACATAGTATAATATTTACAAATAACTTGGATTTACAAGATTTCATCTAATTAATATTTATTTACAAACAACAAAACTATTTCATTGTTACCGAGCTAAAATATAATATATAATTCCGTTACCCTTCATTCAATGAAGAATAACATTTTTAAAGTGATTTTTTTTTTCGGAACAGAATTTATTTATTAAATTGTGATCGGTTGCGTAAATATCATATAAAAGAAACATTACTATAATAAGAGGAAGAAGGATCAAGGAATCTGACAGGTTATATGATAACTGTTCATTTAGCATGAGTTTTCTAAAATTAGAAACTTATAACGTGAAATTGTTATAATGTTAAATGAAATGGAAGAATTATTAATGGAGCACAGTATGTTTACTGTACACGATCGGTAAAAAAAGAATTAAGCTATGTAATATTATATCATCATTTTAGGGTAAAATTATTATTAAAAAGTTGTAAAAAACATTTGTATTATAATTATATATGTTTTGTCCAGTTTAAGTCGAGGTGCGATTTTATAAGTAGAATCACCGAATTAAAAATAAATCGATAGCAACGCTTGTCCCGTATCGCAAGCTTTGGCACCATTATGAAATAATATGATCACAGATCAAAAATATCACGAATCGTTAATAACAGTTTATGCCTAGAAGTTTATATTTTCCATTCGGGTCCACCTTCGTGATGTACTTGCTGTGTCTGTGGTGATTGTAATTGTCCTCGTGGTTGTGGTACCCGTAAATCTTGTACACTCGGCCATCTACGATGAAGATTCTCATCGGACATCCGGTTTTGTGCTTACGGAAGTAGTTGCACCGCCACGACACTCTGCCTTTGTTCTCATTAAATGCCATCTCGTTGAAGAGGTTGTTCTCCGCCACTAGTTGGACAGTGCCGAAGTGTGTGTGAACGTAGAACCAGCCTATGAAAATAGGAAGCAATCAGAAAAAATAAACGTTTGTATTATTCGATTTAGAAATTATTACATAAAGAGAAAATAAAATAATTCAAGGTAGATATTATAACGTGAGAAGAATCTGACAATTCGAGGTACAAGTTTATCAAAGCATAGTGTGGTTACTGTAATGTTCTAGATGTGCACGGTTGATTTTGGATTATCCAACAAAAAAACAATTAAAAAAAAATTTTTTTCAATGAAGAATAATAAATATTAAAAGATGTATGAGTTAGCAGTGCGACAATTGCATAATAACCTAGAGCTCGGGTTAAACAGAAAGATTTTTCATATGGAAACGCTTAGCTTTTCTTGAAGAATAAATAATACGACACATTTAGTTTTTTATTTAAATATCGCGTAAGTACTGAATTCACAAAGGAATTATAATTAATAATCACTTCTTTGTGAATTCAGTACCCAAGTAAATATTTTAATTAAAAAAATAATACGTACCCAATACCAACCTACATAAAGCACAATACCAAGCAACCGTTAATGAACTTTTAAAATGTCAAAAATAGATGTAATATAATTTCACTGCAATTGAAATTATAAAACACATAATAGAGTTTTTCGACTTAAATTACATTTGTGTAACCACGAGAGTACTAATTGTATGTACTCACTAGATTTTTATTTGTTTCTGTTAATACATAATTCAACAAATATAAAGTATTTCATTTTAATTTGACATGATGTGTCCGATCAAATTATAATGAAAATTTTTTATTTATTAAAAGTTAATTATCATCGTCATTATACTTAAACTTCAATTTACACGGTCAATAATGATGAATCTATTGCGCTAATTCAATAAAACTTGAACAAAAAACGTATAAAAATAATATATAAAAAATATATATATGTGTGAAAAAAAAATAAGAAAGACAGAACTTCGTTGGGGTTAGATGTAATTTTATTTTTATTTTTTAAAATTCAATAATATATTATTATAATAAAAGAAATTTATGACAAGACATCTTATGATATTCAACGACTATAGATACTAATAAAGTAATTACAACACACTCGTACGTGTTACATGATAAAAGATTTTCCGTAAAATGGATAAAAATGTAAAAAAAAAACTAGGAGACCATTGCACGAAAGTATATATATAAGAAAATTGCCGAGTAGCTTGTTGGTCTTGTGGTTAGGACACTGGCCTCGTGATCCAAAGGTTGCGGGTTCGATCCTCACTCCAGACTAGCAAGTTAGTCCTATTTTCATAGTACAAGCGCTTAGCTTAGTTTGAAAATAGTAAGAATATTGATGTGACACGTATTCCGTGTCCACATCTCTATTTTAAAAAAAAAAAAAAAAAGAAAATATTATTATTTGTGTATATTTCATCTAAACAAATAAATTTAGAAAATACTGCTTTTTTCATAACTCGCCATAGCAGTGCTGAGGCCGAACAGATTTTTTATAGGTAAAGTAGAGAGAATACTGATATCTATTATAGATTTTATAACTAGATATACGAAAGAGTCTTCGATTACCAAACACGTTACAGTAACAAGCAAACCAAAAATCAAATAATTCATTCTGTAGTCACGTTCATTTAAAACTATTCAATGTCGCCAAAAGCGGGTTTCTTTGATTCAAAGCGTTGGAGAGAGGAAAAATAAGGAAAAAAATACTATTTCACGATATTTTTTAAAGTTATCTAAGAACACAATTACTGGATTTTGTTCAGAGGGATTTAATTTAAATATAATAATTTCGCTGTCTGTTCGTAACTTGCTGTTTGCAACTTGCTACGCAATCAGCGCGCGGCACGTGTTGCGCGGTCACGGAAAGATCGTTATTATTATTATTCAGATTATAATAACCTCCTGAATTCAATAGATATTTTTAATACTAAATATGAAGAGTATCGTCATATGGTGAGGCAGATACTAGACACTCGTCCCCCTCCCTGACCGTATGAATTATATACATTACAAACCCTTTTATGTTTATGGTCAAGTTAAATTAGGATCAATCACTTAAATGAAACTCTAAAATTGTTTGATCTGTCATTAATATCAAATTGACTTGTCTATTATTATGTCTATCAGTGTCATCCTTTAATTGTGGGACACATTTAACTATTTATTTTGTCCTACCAAGCAATTATGTCTTTCCCCCCCTAATTTACGCCCCCAGAAACAATAATCAGTCCGTCCTATACCTCCGCGGGTACAGGTCGTTCTCCTGATGACGTTGAATACGACTTCAACGAAACGTCGAGAACAGTTTTTCGGAAAAACATACGGTTCGTATAAAATATCAATTTACAGTTAAATTATGTCTGTTGTATGACGAAAAAAAAAAAAATATTTCCCGTGATTTTTTGCGGGTGTACGGTTAGTAATCATTTAATTAAGATTACATTATAGAATCTCACAGAGACGAAGATATATGGGAAGCATGTATAGAATTCTTTATATGGCGGCATAGGCCTACATACTTTACATAATGCACACCGATTACGCCCTAAAAATAACCAGACATCATTTTTTTAATGTTATGATCAGTTTGGTTAGCCATTTCACAATGAATAGACGTACGCCAGAATGATGCTTCAAAATTGTGCAAATCTATTTCGAAAATCGTGGTATCGTAATCATATTTAAAGACTATCTAATGGCGTAAAATTATATTTCCAACAAAGTCAATACCAAGATTTTAATGTATTTTATTTATTTTTTAAACTTTTGTACCTCTAAAAAAACATCCTTTACGGTGATACGAAAATTAGCTTAAAGGCGACATTCCAATCGGGACAAATTACGAAATAGGGAGCTGTGGATCGTAGATGCGAAACAAATGAAATCCACTTGAAAGTAAGTGCTCAAAAAATTTAAAACGATATATATTTATTACTATTTTGGAGACAATTCACCTGTAGTGTAATATACAGCGGTGCCATTATTGTAGGAATAGCGGGTACTCTAGTTGCAACTCTGATATAAAAGAAAAAACTCGAAACAAAGATTTGACTGAATGGACACTGAAGAAACATTTTCACAGACGGCAATGTGTGTAGAATAACGATAATGAGTTCCTAAATTAATGAAAGACACCTGCCTAGTCTAATAATGATATATCCATTAAAAATAAAGCAAGTATATGTTTTTCTATATGATATAGATACGATACGTAGAAAATGTTATTATTTATTCTTGTTTTGATAAAATTAATGAAGGCAACACCAAATTTTTGATGCAGCACACCCTGTAGTTCCCTAATAACAAGTAATAATAATATAATACTTACCAGTGTTTAAAGTACAAAAAAAATAATGAAATATGCACTCTAGCGAGACGGAATTTATAAAATAGCGCTATTTTTGTAGCAAGCCATTATTTAAAAAAAATACACAGTAAAAAGGTGAATATACATATAATTTAAATGAAAACATGTATCTTTTCTCTCCTTCCTTGCGCTGTCCCAACTTATTGCCTAGGTAGGCTGTTGGGGTGGGCTCTTTTGTATATGTACGTATGAATGAAAACATGTATGTATTCTACAAATTATTGTAAATATATATTTTTATAAATATAAGTAGCAGTGTTCAAAATCGAATGGTCGAAATAATTTAAGAATACTTTTTCAAGCTTATTTTGTTATGATTAATACAGCTAATTAATTAATGCATGGTGCCATTTTGAATAAACTTTACAATTCAGTTTGTTGCATTACGTGTGTTGTGCAATAATTGTGTATCACTTGGAATGAGCTGAGACTTCCAAATAGAGAAAATGCGAAAAAACAACAAAACGTAGCGTCCAAAGGTAGTGCTGACATAACTTCAATATTAATGAATACTTTTTAGATTTAGGATCGTAAACCTAATGATTATAGCATATTATATTCGGACATTATATTTATTTGTATACAATGATTTTTAATAAAATCATTAACTAGTTTTGCACTTAAATATTTTAATACTAAATATAAAACTTATCTGACGATGCAAAAGCAAATCCAATTTTATTGATTCATTTATTTTTTGAATACAGACTTTATTGTTAATCAATACTATAAAAATCAAAAACGATTTTTATATTATTGATTACATTCGCCGTCTTTTCTTTAGTTTTAGGGACACCACATAAGATGCGATTGAATTTCGTGAGTTTTGACGAGTTTTTCAAGACGCCTTAGAAAAGAATACCCGAATCCATTCTCTGGGTTTAAGTGTGATACCGCGAGCCGATACAGCGATTTCATAAAGATGAACAGAATCAATGATTGTGCGTGGCCTGAGAATATTTGATGATAATGTTGCCGCAGCTGTAGACGGACGCTCCACAGCCTTTGCTTATCCTATTGCACTGCCATCTGACGAGGCCGCTGTTGGTGGTCTTGTGCTTGCAGTATCTGTATTGTCCTATCTGAATGATACTGTTCCCGCGCTGGGATACTGTCAGTATGGCGTTTGCTGACAGGGAATCCAGGTTTTGTAGGACGATGGCTGAAAATTTTTTTAAAATTAATTTCAGAAAAAACTACCAGTGAAGATTAATGTAAGATATTTTTATTTAAAAATTTAATTATTATCATTATCCCTTTACATTAGTAACGCTGCACCTACTGTTTGTGTACAGCATTAAACATACATATTAAATTCCTTTTTGATGTATTTGAATGCCGATTTAAATCAGTGTGAAAAGTGTCAATTATAAGAGATATTAGTTACAAAAGGTAAACATGAGACACAAAAGATATTGATAATATAGATCCAAGTCAAAATTTACCAACCTCTTTTAACTTACGACATAGAATTACTTTCATTAGTTGCAAATGATTTGTCTAGTAGGTTTTACTTAAAAAACATTTCATAAATACTACAATTTTTCTTAACGTCCGCGGGAATATAGTTTATTTAATGATTAAATTGCCACAATTCTTAAAAACCAAGGGAATTGGCACAGTGTAATATGCTCAAAGAGTTGCTGAAAACACCTTGTCGAATCTTTGGGCCCCCGATCCTACAGGACAAGGGGATGAAGACGATGATGACGACTATAATTTTTTTCTCTACAATATAATTTAAGGGGGTGGTAAGGTTAATTCGAACAAAAAAAGGCATGTTTTTGTGATTTTTTTGTGACAACACAGTTAAAATCTCTTTATTAAAACCAATGGTACTTTAAAGTATTACATTTGAAGAATATTGTGTAAAATTTTCAAGGCGAAATATTAAAAAATACGGCAATGGCAGCAATTATTCGGACGTGTCTCGGAAAAAAGTAGAATTGCGGTGTCCATCATAACTTGGTGCTAGATCATCTGAAATTAAAGAATCAAAATTCATTCGATAGATAATAGGTTTTCCCAGGTAACGCTGGGAGGGTTTTTTGAAATTTCAATTTTTCAATTTTTTGGAACACTTTGAAGGGAAAAACGCGATTTTTTGCGAAAAATATCAACTAATTTGTTATTAAAAAATAAAAATTAATAACAAATTTGAAAAAAACTCGACAGCGTTACCTCGTAAATTATGTACAGAAATAGTGTTCAAAATTTCAAAAGGATCGGTGCAGTAGTTTTGAAGTTATGATGGACACCGACTTTGAAAACGTGAGATGTGGGGAAAACGATTTAAAGTTTTGCACACTGTAAAATTCAAAATAAAACTCAACACTTATTTTATACTTACACATAATCGTCGATGCCATGTTCACACGGCAAAGAGCTTTCATCATCAGCATCTGTTTGTCCTTGTATACGCAAAACTCTTCTAATAAAATAGCACGTCCGGTAGTCCTCAGGTGGGCGCGTCTCTTAGCTGCCCGAGCAGGTATAGAAAATCAGTCTGATATCGCTCAAATGTTCACAATTTCGTCAATTTTGCTCCGATTGACTTGAAATTGTGACACAATATTCTTGCGATGTTATACATTCATTTAAAAAATTAAAAATAAAATGCAAAAAAAAATTTAAAAACCTTACCCCCCCCTTAAAGGAGTCTATAAAGAAATTGAAAATAATCGAAATTTTGATATTTTATATATAGTAAACGTATGCACTACTTTTACTACAAAATATTATCATTACAAGTACAGTATTTATTATTATTTTATCGCATGTTTTAATTCCAGCAATTTAAGAATTTTACGACAGAACAGATAGACAGACGGACAGGAAGATAACAAAATTATGATGTTTGAATGGTGTAAATTATGTAAGAACACTGTCAATTTACGACATGACTAGTATACAGGTTAAAAAAGAGAACTGCCACCATGAAATCTTTCGCACGACTCACATAACATAGTCATACCCATGCATATAAGTAAGTCGCTAACTAAACACAATATATATTTCATGTTGAAGAATGTTTTTAACTGTCATTTTTTTCATCTACACAAAGTAAATACGAATAAAAGCAAGGTTGTTCAAAAGCAGTGATAAAGGAAAGACAGTGCATAAATTTATTCCCATATATTTACTAAAATATATAAACCAAAATAAAATATCATAACCAATAAAACAAATAACAATATAAATTCGCTAACAGTAAATAACAATACATATAAGTAAACACGTTCTCTTTTAAAATATTATCAAATATTTAAGTAAAGTATTATATTTAGGATAAAAAAACACTTACATATTAAAGGGAAAATTTGCACAGCCAACCTATTATTGTTAATGTAATATTATTAAAAATGTATATATTTTTTAACGAATTTAGTCTTCACATTCATTTTAGTGATAACGTTAGAATATGAATGTAAGTTAGTATCATCAGTCGTAATTTATGATATATAAGTATAATGTGTATAATTAAGTAAACATTATAACGATTGCCTTAATTTTTATCGACATTTATATACCAACAAGCAAAAAATATATTTCTGATATTTAGCACCAATAAATCTTTATATTAAGGCACTTTACGAAGAAAATGGTAAAAACAATACAGTCCAGTCGTAACACTAACAATCTAGTTATTTTGTCAAGCATATCTTCTATTTTTTTACATAAATAATTGTTAAATTTAAGTCTTCCTATTTATTTATTCACAAAAATATTAGTAAAGATTTCTAAAATTAAATAAGTTAAGTTAATAAATGAGAGATAGTAAATATACACGTCCTGATAGATATGGTTTAAAATTTGAATTATTAATAATATATATTAATTATATATATGTGCATAAGAATTAATAATATATATGTGCACATAGGGTGTAACGATTCATAGCAATCCACCACAATACTTGACAGGTAGAGTGCTAAAAATGAATCGAAAATATTCAAGCAACAGTGTCGTAATGTAAATAGTTACGGAGATAAGCAACTTCAAAGTTTGCATTTTCTCTCTGAATATTTTTGTTTTCTGTAAAACGTTAGGATATCATTAAAGTAACTTACATTGAATATTAAAAATTCACAAGCTTTTCTACAAGTAAAATTAAATTATTAAAATCTTGTAGAAATTTGAACTATTTTTTATGCGAATTGACAAGTTTGGTAAACGGACTCATAAAAAAATAACAATTTAAACAAATAGCGTCATAAATTCTTTTAAAGTATTTTGTTAATAGCTCAGAATGTTGAACGTAAATTAAGCTTATTTAATGGATTTGGTTAATTGTATTAAGTACTTATGTTATGATGTTAATCATCACATCAAGTACTTATTTTACTTATGTTATGGTGTTATCCTTGGTTAGTTGCATTATTTCCTTATGTTTTGCGAGTTCTAAACTATTTTTTTAAAATTTTATTGTATCCAGTTTAAAAATTGCGCCAGTTGGTAAATATAACTTAGATTTATAATGAAAAATATAGTGAACACAATGCAGTTTATTTAATAAGCCTAAGACAACCCAGTGCTGAATAATTTAGAAAATTGAAGATACCTGCAAATGCGAAAAACGGCGTGAGATATAAAACGAAAATAGCCGCCGTTGTCGAGGCGGATGTACTTAAATTTAAAAATAAATAGTTTTAAACTACCAAAACAAAGGAGAAGGCACCTACAAAATACGATTTTTTTCTGAGATGTTAAGCGACCAATTATTTTATTTCTGGACCATGAATAGAATGGATTAATCTTTAAAAATAATTTAATTTTATCTTTTACCAATGTGGCTAGTTTGTGTTTAATCGTTCGCTCATTATTTATATTATAAACGTTCTTATTTAAAACGGTTGTGTAAAATACGAGTTCAATTTTATCGATTTCAAAGGTGATAATAGCAGCGACAGTGATGTGATATAAAAAAATATAATATTTATCAGTTATTATTAAATTGAGGGCAGTGGTTGTGCACCGTCATGGACTTGACGATCACCTCGTGGTGGGTGTACAGCTTGGCCCTGCAGTGCGTCTGGTGGCGCTTCACGCACCTCCACAGGATCTGCCCGCGGGGGGTGATCCTCTCTTTCTGAAATCGGTAGCCGTCCATAACGACCACCCTGTTGCCGTGCCTCGACACTCCGAATGTAGGAACTGTAAACGAGAGATGTATTATTATCTGCCAGCATGTGAATTTTGTTTTGGCGACGACCATTAAATGGTGTGATTTGATTTACGAGCGGATAGGAGAAAAATTGAGTTGTTTGGGAGACGTCTAGCAAATGTCGCTCCATTAATATTATTATTTATAAGGTGAGATCTGGTGCGCTTCTTGTATGCAAAAGAAGCAATGAGGCGTTGAAACGAGGAATATCTGCGTTATTTTTAACTGCCGATTTGCGATGTATTGTGATAATTGTCATTATCATAATAATCTCTCTCCAGATCCGGGCAAGGGATCTCTGTGATCAAAGTAGAAGCATATTCTCTATTTATATTAAAGATTACTTAGATCAGACCCAGATAAGAGAGCTAAAATTTGTATTGTTGTAGGGAAGTTATTTAAGACAATTTTATGATAAAATAATATGTGTTAAAAAGGTTTTTTTAGAACTATATATTAAAATGAAATGAAACGCATATAAATCGTGGTAAAGGCCATGGTATTGACTTTATTGAAAAGATAATTTTATGCCATTAGTGTTTAAACATAGAATAAAACCGGCGATAGCTGATTCGACAGCTGAAAACTGATTGGTACTCAGTTTGGTTTACCATTTATCATTATGTCAGAGCGATGTTGCATTATGCAATTTTTTTTTCGAAAATCGTGGTATCGTAATATATAAACATTAATGCCAAAAATTCATCTTTCCAATAAAGCCAAAACCATAGCCAATTAGTACTATTTTTATGTGTTTTATTTCATTTGAAACTTCTAAACCTCTTAAAAAAATATCCAAACGTATCTAATAAATAAAAAAGACGATACTTACACGGATAAACTATTTACAAGAAAATCTTGATACCTTTTCTCAACACTTCAACAAATACAACATAACTTCAAATGGACCTTAAGTACGTATAATCAATTAAATCGTCTACAATAAAATTCATACTCATTTATTTCACTAAATCAAATGACGATACAGAAAATAAAACTAATAAAAGAGATTTAAAACTTTATAACAAAAAAACAACTTAGTAACCCTTTAGAACAGTATGAGGGCAGCCATTACATTTAAATAATTAAAATGGCGAAAAAAAATACAAATATATAAAAAAAGTACGATACAGACTAGAACCATGGTCCTGGATTTTGGCAGTAATTAAAAAAGGACTGGCGAAAAGAAAAATACAAATATATAAAAAAGAACGATACAGACTAGAACCATAGTCCTGGATTTTGGCAGTAATTAAAACAGGACTGGTGAAAAGTAAAATACAAATATATAAAAAAGTACGATACAGACTAGAACCTTGGTCCTGGAGTTTGGCAGTAATTAAAAAAGGACCGGCGAAAATAAAATACAAATATATAAACAAGTATGATACAGACTAGAACTTTGGTCCTGGATTTTGGCAGTAATTAAAAAAGGACTAATTTCGCTGGGATCCTAGATAAAATTCAACCCTAGGTTATTGAGCTAGACATGAGGCATTCAAAGAGAAATTATTCAGATTAATATTTCCTAATAATTTCATGGTTATGTTCGTTATGCAAAAAGAACACTGCCGATTTCAAGGTGCGTATTTTTGCCTTGCATTGCTTGTAGTACCTGCTACACCGCCAGCTAACAGAGCCGTCCACGTTCTCCTCTCGCTTCGGAGTCCGGATCCGTATGAAGCGATGATCTCCGATACGAATGCAGTCGTGGCCCTTCGCTGTTAACTCAAACACCGGAGCTGAATAATATAACACAAATATTTTAACTAGTACATGCAGAAAAATATCTTTAAACACATGTAATCGAATACAGAACAAAAAATAGCCACAGAAAACAAGATATATAATTTTAAAAACTAATTCAATTTAAATACACACAAATATGAAAGGAATAGTACTTGCATGATAGGCAAATCTATTAAAATTTATTTTCAATTTTTACTCAATTATTCTGAAATTATTATTATATTAACACTAGAACCACCAAAAAAAATCATACCTACTTCTACCAACACCAGTCATAACGACTGGTCTTCAAATAAAATATCTTGCTCCGAAAATAGAAACGTTTTTTATTGACAAATAACCTTTATAAAGTAGCCTTTACATACTGTGTCATATTATAAAATAAAAAAATGTATGATATGCGGGATTGTAGAGCCAAAATTGATTAATTTTTAATTGTCAAACGATAATATATTTTAAAACTATACAAAAAAATGCGAGTACACAATGAAAATAATAAAGTTACTACATACAAACTTGGATATCTTATGTACCTGGTGCCATTTTCGTAATAAATTTCATCTAACTGACGCTCTTACAATAGTAATGATAAATAAGAAACGACATAAATCTTCTTAATCGTGATTGTGTTCATCAAAAATGTGTATGACCACAGACATCATTGTTCGAATTTTCGCTTTGCACTTTTTGTAATATTGATTACATCTCCAACTAATAGAGTTGTCAGCATTCTCCTGAATCTTTACGTAGCGGAAACCACCAATGCGTATACAACTGTGTCCCTTCGCCGATAATTCGAATACAGGATCTAAATACAAAATTTTATTATTTAAACAAGTGTTCAACATGTCTGAAATTAGATTAAAAAAAAAAAACAAAACAAAAACTGTTCAAAAAATTTAATAACGTCAAATCTGAAACTCACAACATTTTTATCATTAATAACGTCAAATCTGAAAATTCATAACTCGTAACCTTTCAAACAGATTAACATTATAGTCAGACATTTGTAACGATAAACAATGACTACGCAAAAGAAGAGCACAATAAAGGTGCTAAAACGAAAAACATATTTTTTTGCGAGCCAATAAAAAAAGCAGGCATAATTTTGACAAAAATACAGAATGAACAATTATACATGTAAATCAACCGAGACACAATAAATAATATTGGTAAAAGGAGAAATGATTTACGACCAACAATAAAGTGAGCATAATGACAATTTCTATTTGAAAATTATTTCCAATAAACCAGTTAGTTAGCAGTTTTTTAGTTCGTTGGAATGCGAACTTACGATAAGAGTTGATTATAAAACGATAACATTGTACACAAAGGATAGATGTTATTCTTTTGATTATTATGTTATAATTATCCCTCTGTGGAAAAAATCCAGTAATCGTGTTCCCTGAACATACATATAAAATATTTTGAGTATTGAAAAATAATACGAATTTTGTTTAAAAGGTGGTAGAATTTATTCTAGATGTAAAATAAATAAAAGAAATAAAAGAAATGTAAAAATAATCGAAAATTTCAGGGATATTTTAGTAAAAGGTTGACGTCATGTATTCTAATTTCGAATAGTAAAAAATATTTTTTTCCATAGATAATACCATCCGATTTCCATAGATAATACCATAGATAATAAATCCAAAGACGAAATAAAATAAATGTAAAAATGATCAAAAATTTCAGGGATATTTAGTAAAAGGTTGACGTCATGTATTCTAATTTCGAATATTAATTTTTTTTTCCATAGATGACAATTCTATGTAATACGTACATATTTCAAATAAATTTTGGCACCGTAACCCCGATGATACGTATGTTGTCGTACTTGGGTTTATTGGGTATAATTAAAAAAAATTAATTGTAATATATAAAAAAATATATCATAGGTTAGTAGTGTTTTAAAATAAAGTTAATTATGATTATGATGACTAAACATAAATATAATTTGGGAATCTAGAGATCGAAGTTTCGCTTTGCATTTTCTGTAGTATTGGTTGCACCTCCAAGTGATGGAGCTATCTGCATTTCCTTGGAGCTTGAGGAAGCGGTGTCTCCCAACACGAATACACTCCTGGCCTCTCGTCGTCAAAGCAAATACGGGAACTGTGTAAAAATGTTCAGACATTATTTAAAAAAAACAACATTTTTTATAACAAGACGACACTTCAAATAATAAAATATTTAAAAAATATTCCTATTAAGGTACACATGCTTATTTTTGAGCATGCTCATTAGCATGCGCAAAACTAGCATGCTCTAATAACTGTACATATTTTATCGTTATTAGTATGCTTATTTTAAGAATGCACATGAATGAGCATGCTCAAAACTAAAAATCAAACACACATGCTTATTACTGACATACTCTTGTCATAGAATAGAGACGCTCTTGTTCAAAACAGAAACTTAGCAAACTGAAATAGGAAATTCAAGTGAACCAATAAATCAAAACAGTTCCCGAGTTTTCATCCGCACATTTTTGATTTTAATTTTTATAATTTATATTGTAAGATTTGAATCATTCATGTCTTTTATAAGCACTATTTCTTGCTATATTAATTGTGTATAGCGGTGACCGAGTATTCCAAAGACATTCGTGATTCCTATAATAATTTTTTGTCATCTACCCAACGCGCCATATTTGTTTTATCTGTCGCGGACTGAGAAGATCGCATCGATAATCGATACTAGCCTTGAATGACATTAGCAAGCTCATAAGCAAGCCTGTTCACACATGCTCAAAAGATATCCCTTCCACTCGCAAATCAAATGAGCATACTTATAAATCAACCGGCGGTTGTTTTTTAAGCGTGCTAGTAGCAATGTGCGTACACACATGCTACTAATTAGCAATAGTTCAAGAAGCTCAATACTGCGCAAGCTCACGTGCCACTGCATGTGTATCACTACCTTTAGTAAGAGAAACATAACAATGTATTTTTATCGATTTTATAATGTCTAAAAAGTAATATAAAATTATATTTATATGCTAACACATTAAAACATACGTATTTCAAATAAATTTAATCTTAACAAGTAATCTTTTAAAACTTCCGCAGGAATTTTCCCATACAATCCTGCAGCAGGGTGGCGTAGCAGTCAATCGTGCATCGCAGCAAACCTACCAATCGCACAATAATCACATATGGAAATCATCATCTCCTTGTCGTAGTAGGGTCGGGGGCTCAAAGACTCGACAAGGTGCTTCCATATTCTCCTGTCTTGTGCTGCTGTCAACCAGTCTAGACCCATTCTGTTTTGATATATACATGAAATCATATAAACATGAATAAAATTCGTCATAAAATAAAAGGTACATTGACCAATTGATTACGTATCGGTTTGATGGTTAAGTTTGTGTATAGTTATTAGTATTTCAAGGTCGAGGAATGATTTCCAAAAATGATCTTTAAGTTATTAGTAATAATAAAATTAAATATACCTAAGAATGTTTATTTAAATTAAAAAGAAAATCAGATATGAATTATTATGATACAACGCGAGATTATGAATGTGTTGTGTACAGTTATCTGGGCTAATCTACCAATCGTTATAAAGGTTTCGACTTGTCCGGCTGACGTTTCGCATCCTATTGCAAATACCTTAAGAATAATAAAAACTGTTTACGTACATTATTTTGTATATACGTAAAAAGTTTATGTACAATATTTTGATGGTTACGAGTAAATCTAATTAAAACTGCAATTAGTTAAAAATAATAAAGCTTTAATAAATTTTAAGCATTTATTATACTTACTCCATAATTAAATACATGGATTAAAACTATAATTATATAATAAAGGCAAATTCTGAAATATTAAAGTAAAAACATTTAATAGAACACGACAGGTAACTTGAAGACACCACGTTCGATTGTTCAACAAGCAGAAAGAAAATAAACATCTAGAAACTCAATATAAATGATATAATATTTAAGGGGTTAAAATACCACCATGAGCATTAAAAATACATTCAAATTGATTTTTTTTGACGTAACTATTGCACATAAATAATTCATTTTATTATAATTGTTTACGGCTTACATTTGTTAATATTTTTAATTGAATTTTTTTTTTAAATTTCAAAATGGTGGTGTTATGTGCTGTCCGGCAGAGATTCTTCTCCGTGGCGCGCGCTGCTTTTGGAGATAATCACGTGTTTGAGTAAAATTAAAATATTAGTTATTTTCTTATAAAAAGATGTATTGCGTTCGATGCAGCGCATCGAAAAAAATATTTTTTGTACAAATGAGATCAGTTTTAATTTTTTTTTCTAAAAAATTGAAGTTAAAAATTCATATTAAGCAAACCGCGCATCTTATCAAAAATATCGTAAGCAACATTGTAGATAATGTTATTAGTAAGATGTGCGCAAAATTTGAAAAATATCGGTTTTGCGATATCATCTCCAAAATTCTGAAAAAGAGGGTTTCGAGAAAAACGCGAAAGAATAATGTAATGTAAAGTTTAAAAATTCAATTACTATAACTCGGACAATTTTTGGAATTTTTGAAAGAGTGGCGATGACTCAATTAATCATTATAACTTCAAGCCATGAATTAAAGGAAAAAAAAACCTTTTTTTTATTCAACGTGGTGTAACCCCTTAAGTAAATGGCTTGTTTGCGGAAACTGACGCTGTAGAGATCTCGTGACTGTGGTGGTTGGACATGTATACGACGGCCTGGTCCAATGTGCGCAACCTCGCCTTGCACTTACTCCTGGTGTGTTGGTTACACCGCCAACTGACGGAATTGTCCTGATTAACGTGGAACCTGTTGAACTTGTAGTTTCCGACAAAAATACATTGATGCCCTTGGAGAGTGCGCCCGAACGATACTAGAAATACGGGAGAAAATACGCATAAATACGAGGAAATGGACGGACAAATGAAAGGGTAATTTCTTATTTTTAAATTGTATAAACTATTCAAATTTTCACGGAGAAGAGGGATGCTAATGTGAATTGATGATTATGAATTTATTTTTCAAATATCTATGTGTTTCTACATATGTATATATATATGTAAGTTCTAACTACTTTGGGGGTAACCCGCGTCAAATTCTGGTCGTCAGGACCAGTCGTCGTCGTAAATATACGGATTACTAGAAGCCGAGCAAAACTCATTAGCAGCGTCGCTGGAGAAACCCACTCCTCCATAAACACCTGACGCAGAATTTCTCAAACTTATTATATTTATTTTTTGATTATGGGATTAATATCCTAGTGTTTGTTTATTTATTTTTATAGAAAGCTTTATAAAAAGAATCTACAAATTATATTTGGTTGTTCATCTCAGTCCGGAGTTGGATCGAGATGAGTAATTTAATATATGTTAATGGTTCGTTGTACCGTGTATGTATTAAAAAAAATATATATATATATATATATATATATACTTAAAATATTATATATATATATTAATTGGGTACTTTTACTAGTATGTATGTAAGTGTTCGGCAGTAAAATGTTGGTGATTTGAATAGTAAGGGCTTAACATTAAACAATATATCAAACATTAAATAACAAATATATCAAATAAATAACAAAACTTGTTATTTAACTTATAAAAAGTTTGCTGCGCTTATTGTTACTGTTGATGAATAAGTATCGAGTTGCCTATCCATTCGTGACCCTACTTCGGATTTTTTTATGTTCTTCATTTAAGTGTATTAAAATATATTACGTTCCAATAAAAATGTTAGCCGCAAAGAACTGGAGAAAAAACAAATGTATTCATATTAATAAATAACTATTGACAAAAAATAACTTCCTCAATTAACCTTTTAACCGGGGAATTTAGTTTTGCTTATGTTAAAAAGTGTGTAAGTGCAACGGGTAATTATTTCTATAGTATTACGGATTATTTCGTCACGCCCATAGTAAACAAAGCTGCGACGAAATATGTCGTCACTACCGTAGTAAACATCGCTTGCTCATCTTCTGTGTATAGTTTTCTGGGATATTCTGCCGTGTATATGTGACCTCTCTGGCCAGAGAGGTCACATATACACGGCAGAATATCCCAGAAAACTATACACAGAAGATTCTGAACGGCCGTGAAAACCTAAGGACATTTTTATCGCTGTGACATAGTATATCGTCACGCCCATAGTAAACACTTGATGAAAAGTCTCATAGCTTCGTTTCATGTGTGGACCTTTTGTCAACAAAAGAGTGGAAAAATAAAACGCAGTGCAGATTGATGAGTACCTTTATATAAAATTCAAGAAGTTACAATGACCATCAGTACTAGCAAATTACCTAGTCTGCCATAGGAAAATATATTTAGATAAATGATTATAAAATTAAAAAGATTAAATAAAACAATAACAAGAAAGAGTAATAAATTAAAATTAACATCAAATTGGAAAATATTTAAAACATGGTAAAAAAAATATAGCAATTTTTATAAATGCGCGAGGTTCTAAAATAGTTCTAAAGTAGTATGGAATTCTCTGAAACACAAAGGCATGCATAATGGCACTTTGCAGTCTGGGCACCAAAACCTCGATTCTTTTCGAAGACCTTTTTTATAGCACAATTTACATCTTCGAGTAACATTTGTTTTTGTGGAAGTACTCTGAATGTAGCCTGCGAAATGTCTTTCCAAAAGCCGTGACGGCTTTGGTGTAAGTGATGGTCGTCCTACGTAAGAAGTAACAAACAAAATATTAGCAATAATATCTAAGACGGTATCTAGTGGTAACAGTACAAGAAAATTATTGAATTCAGTTACGCGTGAGCTTTTTGAAAGCAATCCAAACAGTATGGCTTTTTACAAATGTTACATTTAGTATGCACCTGTTTAGCTCGTGTGCCCGCATTGCCACCTAATTGTTTTAGGGTAAAATAATACACTATGCAGCGTTTTCTAACTATTTTGTTATCGTCTTTACGGAGAATTTCTATTAAAAAATGCCGGTTTTCTTTCACTGTGTGAGATATTGCTCCGGGTTTCAATTCTACAATACAATCGGGTCGATGCGTAGTTGGGATTTCTATAATAGAAAATACAATCAGAAATAATATTTTTTTGACAAATCTAATAATTTTAATAAATGTGCGAATTCAAATGTTTATTTATCACATATTGTGAGATTGCGGAAGAACGATAATCTTTTATAAATTATATTTGAAATACATCAACCATCATACATTTGTGAAAATGAAACCACGATGATGAGTCCAAACATTTATTCAAAAACATTATCAATCTATACGTAGCAATTTTTTACAATATTTCTATTTTAATTCTTAACCCTAAAACGGGCTATGAGGCCCAATCACTGTATTGAAACACAACACAAAACATCTAGGCTTGAGAAAATATTGTTTGTGGAGATTACTATTATAAGCACTTTAACTAGTATTATTAGCATTATTATCTTTATTATTAGCTCAAATGGTTGTGCTGATTTTTCAGGTTGATGATAACACCGTCTAGTGTCCGAATTCTAGCTTTGCACTTTTTATTATAGTATTGATTACACCTCCAACTGATCGATTTATCCAAATTTTCTTGGCCCTTGATGAACCGATAGTTTCCAACACAAATACACGGAAACCCCTGGATCGTGCGTCCAAATACAGGAACTGGAAATGTGAAAGAAAACCAAAATAAGTGCGGCAAGATATGGATTGCGTGGCTATTAGTATTATTAGAGCTAAAATGACTTCTAACTCAATAATAGGATATATTAAATTTTAAAAAAATCAAAGAAACAAGCAATGAGGAAAATAATGCTTGTAACCAATTCGGCTGAAATTAAAATTTAATCTTTATCTACCCAAAATTTATACGCTAGCCTCCTCTACATATTTTGATATACAACAAAATTAAATGTTGCTCACATAAGTAAATATTTATTACAAATTTCCACGAATTTGATGGCAGATAAAAAACTCTAGATAAAATTAATCGTTTGAGTAATTTCCGCGGAAATTATTAACCAAAATAAAGCTCACTGAAAGTAAAAGCAGACTAAAAAAACTGTTATGGAATTCTTAAACGAAGGTGATTAATACTTGGCTACACAAATAACACCGTACGATTGTGCAAAGTAATAAATAAAAAATATAGTTTTTTTTTTCATCGTACGTATTATTTAATAATTAAGGATTAGTAAAAAACTATTGTATTCGTATTCTTACCTACGAACCAAAATGAAGATCAACACCTCCAACACAAGCACCAGGGTAGTCAAATGTATGTAGTATAGGAGACATTTCATATAAAAATATGAAGTACATATAAACACTTACGAGTTTAAGGTGTCTTTGTTATTACCAAATTGTTTTCATTATTTGATTAAATTATAATAAAAATTGTAAAAAAATGGGTACGTACTCGCACTGTCACATGTGTTATTTACATAAACTCAATTAAGCAGAGCTAATTGAATCGTTTTTAAACGCAGTCCTTGGGAACAATCGCAAAACACGAACAAAGCTAATTATAGAGTAAATCACCAATGTCTATCTAGAATTAGGTATATTTCTAAGCAGCGTGAGCCACCTCCACATAAAATATTAATTTCAAAACATGCAGGTAGCCGCTCTTTCATATATCTGTGCCGGCGTCATTCGTTGAGTCTGTTTTACGGTACTTTTAAAATAGAGTTAATAAAACAAAGCAGATAATATTTTTGAAATCAGTTTATGAATACTTAGAAAATAAATTGAACACTCGTACGTAACCTTTATCAATGATTGTGAATATTTGAAGAGAAATAGATATCATCATTAAGTGTGTTGAGAAACGCGTTACAACCATTGTTAAATTGCGAACACCGCCATCTGTCGGCGCCAGTTCTCTTAGAAGTTAAGTGGAAAAGGTACTTCAAGCCTCCTAGAAGGATGCACCTCCTACCCTGCTTGCTTAGGCCAAACTCTGGAAACGCTAAAAGATTAATAAATAAATATAAATAAAAGTAGAAATAGTAAATCAAATACCGCTTGCTTATTTACAATAATATTTATCTATACGATTTATCTTTCTGACAATACCGCGAGGCTCTGAAGTTTCCCAATTATTTTTATATAAATATAATAGTTATTGCATATGATATTTTTGTAAATTGGAGTTGCTTGTATGAGGTTCTCACTCACAAGTAACAACATAATATGTGATTGATATTGGGATTTTCATAAAAACAAATATTGATTTTTGATGTACCTTACATGTTTTGTTAAAATTTTACTACGTTCACTCTACGGGTGCCTCCACCTCCCCTTGTTATCGCTGCAATCGTATGTTTCAAAAGCGCCTATTTACTCGCAATCATTTCAAATAATGTTGGTAGATGTGCAAAGGCATTCTGATAAAAATATATATATATTGAGGCATGCAAACAGTCTTCATGTAAGTGATTCTTTTTAAATTTTGTTCTGATTGTTTAAGTCTCGATTTTGATTTTGTTTGTAGTTGAAAAGAATAATATTCCGGATTGTCGAGCAAAAGTCTTTCAAAGTTCTTCAAATTCCAATACAAATAAATTTTCTATCATCTTCTGCGAAATTTTCTAGACATTTTTCGAGAAAGTTTTAATTATTTTAGCATCGCAATATTTTTTTTTCACATTGTGTTGTAAACCCGTTTAGATTTACACAATTATTTGAATACTATGCCTGTCTCAACATATAGCTCTCTAGTGAGACAGGCATAGTAAAATCAAACCTCACCAATGTATATAAGTAGAGTAATGAAATAAAAAAAATAATAAAAAAATATTTGGTCAAGTTATTTTACTGTTTCTCCAATATACATATCTCTGTTTATATTCCTAAGTTCAGGTAAAGGACAATCGAAAAAAAATTGGTGTCTGGTTTTCTTTTTTGACGGTTGTTTGGATATTTCAAAGTTCCATATTTCATGATGAAAATGACGTTGCGAGTTGAAAATAGTTGCGTTGACCGATTCCAGAGAAATTTCAAACAATCCGTGCGAATTTTACGAGACCAGAGCGCAAAGTTGGAGAGCTTTAGCTGCTTTAGACGTTTTTGTGATTGCTTCAGATTTCGTTTTATAATGAAGATAAGTGTGTAGTGTGCACTCCTATTTTTATACAAAGAGGTTTAAAGAAATTAAAATAATTTAGACTTGACAAAAATTAAAAAAAAATAAAAGAAATTCAAATGCGAGGTGAAACGAAAAAAATCATTAGTGTTTATTGCTCAAAATATTATAATGATAGTTTTTATTTCATTAACTACAAGTTCAGATAGAGAATAAAATTAGTTTAATTAGGTTTGATAATGCATCTTATTTCCGTCTATAATCTTTTTACACAGGAATACATTTTACATATGAATACAGAGTGAGTTAAAACTGCAAACAATTAAAATTGCACCACAAGCTGAAAGTGAACTGAAGTGAAAACTACAAACACATTTATTCTTCGGAAAAAGTCGTCCCACAGTTACGAAGCCATTTTTCAAATCGGCAATAAAATGCTATTAAAATGTTGGCACGATTACACGTGATTTAAGTAATAAAGCTTATTTTGAGATAAAATGCAAGGTAGTAAAAAAACTGTTGGAACTTCACATAGCTAGTTTACTATTATCAAGTACATGTAAGTATTTATAAGACATCAATTTCCCGATGGTTCCGAAAGAATTAGGCCCGTAACAGTTTTTTAAAGAAATTCCTACAAGATCATATCCCTTTTCAAAAATTTTCTTTTTTAAAATCGATTTTATCACCTTGGTCGAAAGATTATGGAGTAAGGTCACCGATTTTGGTTGTTATCCTGCGCATTATTTTCTCGTTATTTTAAAAATCAGTGTAATCGTACATCCACATAAATTACTAAATTCTTTCGATTGCATCTCGATCACGTAAAATACGAACCCAAAAATGTGGAATTAAGTATTCAGTTGTATGTGGTTATGTGCATTATTCACAGTCAACACCTTTCCATATATGGTGTAGATCACGGCTCGACATCCCTTGCGTGAACACAGCCACCGAAGTTTATCCTTGATGGCTGTAGGTCTCGAGTAAAATGTATATCCATATAAATTCAATAGGGTGTTTCCTCTTTGTGACATAGTGAAATTAACTGAAATATTGAAGAAAACGAACAATTATATTTGTATATATATTAATAAATCTTAACGGTGAAAGAAGAATTTGAATCTGATTTTGCATTTATCTGTAGGGACATTGCCAAGATGTAGAAAAATAGTAATATAATATGAGGGAGTACACAAACAACTTAACTTTTTTTTCAATTGGTTGAGCAACTTTGTAGATTGCATTTAAAAAAAAGATTTTATTATTTGTTTATATCTACTTATATTTATTAATTACAAATTAAATTAATAAAAATAAGTAGTGCAAACAAATAATGATTTATTTTTTTTACTCTACTTTATTTAGTTTAAGCATTTTTTTATTTAAACAAACGAAACAGATTTAAGATTCAAGAACACATTCATATATGTGAAGTTGTAATTTTTCAGAACAAAGTTCTGTGAAGTTTTTAAAACCAAATTAATTAATCAATTAGAAAGACTTACAGAAAAATCTAATCCACGAATATATATTTTGGGTACTACCGGGATTCGAACCCGGGTCATCTTCTTTCCGGGGCCGGTGCTCTGACCACTAAGCTATAGGAGCCTTGTAGATTTCCGTGAATATATCGACCTTATATGTAATTCTCATTTTTATTAATTGATTTTTTTTTTTCAAATATTTTATTTTAAGCACAAATATTTCAATACTTTTGATATTTTGATATTTAATATTGTTTTAAATGTTAATTGGAGATGACCCGCGTTCGAATCCCGGTAGTAGCCAAAATATTTTTTCGTGGATTAGATTTTTCTGTATCTTTCTATTGGTTTGGTTTTAGAAACAGATTAAGTTTAAACAACTTTTTTTTTAAGTTTAAAAAAATCGATTTTGTGAACAGAAAAGAGAATTAAATGATTTAATATTTAAAAAAAATATATACCAAAGATGCTCTGCGAGGTGAAACTTTATTTCACAATTTGATATTTAAGAAACACGGATTGATTAGGTTAGGTTTGGTTTGGTTGCATTTTCTATAGAGCTCTTTTCTACCTCATTGTGTCCAGCCAGGCGATGGTAAAACTTTAGAAAAATTACTTCAATCGAAATAGTGTTAATAATTTATTGTATTAAATTCAAATATTTTATTTTAAGCACAAATATTGTTTTAAATGTTAATTATCAATTATCTCCCAATTTTGATGTAGTTTCCATCGGAGGTTTTCTTAAAACATGGAGATTCGTGGTTGTGGTCTCTCCTGACGAATCTGATGCCTTCAAAATTAACCTGAACCGCACTGGTGCATCCCTTCGAGGCGTACGAACTACATCGCCATTGCTTGCTATACTTGTTCAGTCTGCAGTAAGTGAATTTCTCTACCATTAGCAGTTTTGATCCATTGTGCAGCGTAATGAACTTACCTGAAAAATAATTTATAGTACCGATATAAAAAATTAGTATTTATTATAATCACTATGATCATTCTTTGTTACACGGAAAATACCTCGGAAATGGCTGCGATTGTTTTAAATATAAAATTTCCGTTTTTAAGTATGACTTATGGTGCCATCTGCTGGAGGCGCATAAACTTTCACCATATGAGAAGAGATGAACTCGAACGTGTTTTCTCGGGATTTCTGTAAGTAAATCGATAAACTATACTCCGAACAAAATATATGGCAAGCGCCGCACAGTGATCGAATAAAATTTTGTAGGTGCATTCATTTCCTGGTTTTTAATGTTTGTAAGTGTTTTTTAGTTTAATATTCAAAATAAAGTGAATTACGTAATTTAATTGTGTTAAAGAAATGACAAGACGTTTGAAATGTGGAAAAGGCTTCATCATGCGATGCTTCATCATGTGTTTAGGGCAGAAAACCTTCACGAAGTACTGTGAATAGATACTTAAAAAACAAAACACCTGAATAAGACGCAACACGGCAGCAACTTGTTTAGACTCTTAAAAAACAATGTTGAAAACGTTACACTTCCAAGTAAAATTGATACAATAAAATAAATGTACAATTTCAAAAAATACTTTATTCATAATTTATGTAAATATGAAAGTGTGTATATTTTGTAATATAATAATTAAATCAGTGTTTCTGAAAGAAGTTTTCAGTGGCGTGTGTATGTTGAACGTGGAGGTGGTGGACATGAATACGGTAGACACCGTGGCCCCGAAGAACACCAAGCCTCACCGACTTTTTGTGAACCAAGGAAGAAATATTTTACTTAGGGATCACCCAACTTCCACCGTAGAGTGATAAGCTGGAACCCAACGAGACAGATCCTTGGCAAGAAGATGAAGTTTAGAGATTATTGTGGTAAGCATAATTTGTGTATAGACTATGTCACGTTTCGATATTGTAAGATGATTTTGTATCGAGCGATACTTATTTTCTCACGCGTATGCCGACAGTCGTCCAAATTTTGGATTCATGGATGATAATTAAAAGATCTGTTTATTTATTGATTAAAAGTGTAATAAAATTTGCAGACAGATGCGAATCGTTCTTGGTGGCAGAATGATCTGGATATTTAAAGATAAGGGATTCTAATCTAAAAGTGATTTCTCTCTCTCCGATGGCGCTACGGCCCAGACCCTTGCCTTGAAGCCCGAAGGCCTTGGCCTCCCGCAACGTTTGCCTCCGCTCGTCCTGTCCTCAGCCGCTGTCTTCCAATTCGTCACTTGGAGTAGTTGCACCGCATATTGAGTACAGGTTTTCAATAGTAACCGTATTATTTGCAGCTACCCACATCATGACGAACGTACTTTGACATATTTTACATGAAAATACATTCCACATGAAAAAATCATCATCATCATCAAAATCATATCTTGTCGAACGCACTCTTACATACTTTACATGAAAAAATCATCATCATCATCAAAATCGCATCGTCAAAATCACATCATGACGAACATACCTACTCTGACATACTTTACATGAAACACTCCAGATGAAAAAATCATCATCGTCATCTAAATCACATCTTGTCGGACGCACTCTTACATAATTTACATGAAAATACATTCCACATGAAAAAATCATCATCATCATAATCAAAATCACACAAAGACGAACTTACTCTTACGTACTTTACATGAAAAAAGTTTGCACGAGAATTATTCACACGGAAAATTATTACTTCATTTTTCTTTTGGCAGCTTTGACTTGTGTCTTTGATAGCAGGAATCATGACAGTGTTTGGTCGGTTGCTGTATAATATTGCCATCTTTTGTTTTCATTTGGGAATGACATTTCTTAGAACGACTTTGCCTGCATCTCCAAGTCAATACATCATAGGTAGTTCGAAAGTAGACATATTCGAAACCAGAGTACATCAAAACTCGGTTGCCTTTCTGGGTACTTGAATATTCCATTGTATGGACTAAAAAAATATAAATAAAAATTAGGGTAAGCCAAACCTAAATGGTAATTATACAGAATACATACCCCTATATTGTTTTATTGTAACAGGGTATTACTGTAATAGTGTGTTGACTACAATTGTCAAATTTGCAAAAAAAAAACAGTAAAAATATGTATCATCATAAAGCCATAAAAGTGAGTACAATCTGTTGATGTGTTTTAAGGAAATATTATTTTGAAAATGAAATAAAAAAATCTCATAAGAATTGCCGAGCTAAAATACAATTTATTTGTAATAAAATATCTATTTTTGATCAATTAATAATGTACAATTTAAAAAATCAGGGTTTTGAAAGCTATTTATTTAATACTCAAGATTTGTGGCTTAAAAAGTTAATTAAAAAATATATTCTAAAATTCAAATTGCACTGTAAACAAAGATTTTTGTTTTAATTGCCGGAAAGTAGAGTAAATGTAAAGAATTGATGAAAGCAAAAAACAAGGAATGTGAAATAATAAAAACTATCTTATGTTATCATTGTGTTTTTCTGGATATTTCTCTAGTACCTACATAAAAGAACATCAACCAATCAAACAGCATTGATTAAATTTGTTTGAAAATAAAAAAGAATAGAAAATCTATATAACTGCATCCATTCTAACCTTTAAAAATTGTTGATAGTGTTTAAACAAGATAAGATACCTTTTTTCGCCCTGAGCTCGCTATGAGGAACTCAAATTTTCATGTATCGTCCGGTCGAATTTATCTGTTTTAATGCCATAAGTGACGCCTCGCCATGTGAGGACATTTTTCTATGCAAGCTATTTTATTTGAAGGATTTCCATATGCCTTTTTTCCAAATCACCGAACTGTTGTGGTTGTCTCCAAGCAATATGTACAATTCCTATTTTCCCGAAGCCTTTACTTTGATGATTGTTAATTAATATACTACAACAGGCTTGTTAATGTGTTCTTTATTTAATAAAAGTGCGAACATAATTCTTTTATTCATTTTAGATTACACAATTTCTTTACTGTCCCAAATTTTTGTAGGAAACGAAACATTTATAAAAAGGGTTTTCTTCAAATATTTATTAATAATGTATAATAATAAAAATAACTGACGTTTTTCCTACTTTGAGTTTTTCAGATAAACTATCGTTGCATTTTAAGTTGTTTTGTATCAATCATTAAAAAAAAATCTTTGTTGTATTCAAATTTAGTACTGCAGTCTGAATAATGAATTATATCGATTTGATTAAAAATCCGTAATACTTAGATACGTATCAGGAATCTTGCAAAAGTATGTTTATAATTATTATGGGCCACCCGTAGTTGCAAGGCTCTATGAACAGCACCGAAATCGAGGATTCAGGTATGTCGTTTTTTTAAAAAAGAAGTGCTCAAATTCAGATTTTGAAATTCTAATGATAATCTTATTAAAAAAATTATCGATGCACTAACTCATGCACAATAAATGGTAGTTTGTTTTAATGCCAATATAGATAAACATGTCTAAGTTGTGTAAATTAAGGAATGAGAAGGAAAACGAGTAAAGACAATATGAATAATTTGATAAAAAATATATTTATTAATATATTTTATAAACATGAAATAATTTCATTATGGTAGATTGATGACATGATTGATATGCTTTTATAAGGATAAATAAAAATGTATATGTAACGATAAAATATCAATGGAAAATGATTATACAGTTGCTCCAAAAGTCAATGTCATACCTTGGAAAGCTGATGGACCAACTCAGGACTAATCAGAATAACAAAATATGACAAATAATTTCACAATGAGCCGTTTTGCAGTAAAATAGCAAAATATATATTTTAATAAAGCAAAACGTATCAACTATAATAATATTTTAAAACTACACTGAATAAGCAATTTTAAGAGTAACGTCTTGCATTTTTTACGGTACGAGTCGAAGTTACCTAATAAAAAAAATATATGAAACGGTGAAAAATGTTTTTTTTGACTTGTGATCAATAGCAATGAATAGGTGAAAAATGTTTTATTTTTGTTTTATTTTGAACTGTGATCAATAGCAAGGCTCTTCTCATCAGGGCTGATGGACCCTGCAATGGGATTGGAAACGTTGGCAAGAAAGATCGTAGAAACACGGCATAATATTCTAAGACACAAACCAAAAGATTCTCAGTGGCCGTGAAAACTTTCCTTAGCAAGGCTGTTTTAGGTTGCATACAAAAATACAATCTTAAAATATGGAATTTTGTAGCTGTGGAAATTGAAAACTGATTCAAAGTGTCGATTTTGACAAAATTCATAAAAGTGCTAATATCTCAAAAAATAATGATTTTCACTAAGGTCATATTTTGATATTATAATCAGTCATTAGTTGGCCAATCAGCCCTCCAAGACATCGCGAATATATTTAGGACACCCTGGGAAATTTTAGTTTATGGTTATTAGATATAAAAATATTTAAAACTTAATATCTAAAAATATATTTAAAAATAATTAATTTAAGAAACATTTTTATTTATATATTTCTTGACAATGTGGGACTATTCATACCACAGGAGCAGTGTCTCTTCTGACTCAAATAAAGCTCATTATTTTCCCTACTGCAAACAAGCGATAAGTCTAGTAGGGGGTGACGAAATCGTTTCGTGATTCGTGAATCAAATTCGAGTGTAGGATCAAATGTAAATGCATGGACCATACCTGAACGTCTAGTGAAGACTCTAGTCGTAAACATTTAGAATATCGCTTAGTTTCGTAACGTTCAGATATTTGAACATTCACTCCGTACTTCGAACCTGCATGTTTTAAACACGTATTTACGTAAACATATGATTGATATAGCTTCGAAGTGATTTATCGTGACATGCTATGCACTGTTAAATAAATGCAGTAATATCCAATTTAGTTTGAAGTAGAGGTGCAAGGCTCTAAAAACATGTCGGATTATCGGGGTAAATTTTGACGTATTTCGAATTATCGTGGTTTTACTCTATATCAATTTTCTTCTAATACTAAATATTCTAAGCTAAATGCTTATGCTATGAACACAGAACTTGGTGGTCTACTGGAGCGAAGCTCAAACCCCCGATCGCTCGATCACTGTCTTAACACTTGATCAACAATGCATACATAGGTTTCGGGTCGATCTCATATTGAGCCTTCTGGAAGAGTGCTCTCTGTAGATGAAATGAATGTTATTTAATGCTCCCGGGAATTGTTTATGCGATATTTTATTTCGGTTAGTAGGGTACATGTGTACTAGCTGTGCATATCCTTAAATAATATTTAATGTCTATTACCGTGAAATGTCTAGTCAAAAAGATTAGCGAACTTAATACAAAATTAGATCTAGAGTTAGTTTTACTTTACCCTCACGAAGGAATGGTCACTCCGAAACTGATCGGCATATTTTTAATAATCTAAGCTAAATAAAAAATGATTTTTATATTATTTCAAATAATCTAATCAGGATACAAAACGAGTCCGGAAAACTCGAAAGGATAAGCGGTATGTGATTGCATAAAAATATTTATCGAAAAATCATAAAATATTATATAATATTGATCTGTTCGAAACCAAATAAGGAATCAAACGAATTCCGGTTTCTGGGGTTGAGCGTGGTTGTGATCAACGAGCAGTTTGGCGACCACTCCTCCCTCCAGCCTCAGGCGCGCGGGGCACGGCTGGGGCGGCCCCACGCCGGCGCCCCCGAGGGCGCAGCGCCAGTGCTCCCTCCCGCCGGCTCCGCACTCCGTCTCGTACTCGTGCCCATCGTACACAAGCCGGATGTCGTCTCCGTGAGACAGGATGTATGGGACGTCTGAAATGGAATAAATTGTATAAAAGTAAAAGAACATGCACACGACATTCTACCTGCCCACAATTATTAGTGCCTTTGCTATAAATATTTATTTGTGTGCACGCGTTGCATAGCGTCATTGAAAAAAATACATACATAATTTATAGAAATAAACTTTGTTTACACCACTTTTTTATTGAAAAAAATCATGTTTCAGAGCCCATGGCCCCTTCTCAGGATACAAATGTATAATGATAAGATAAGATAATGTCACCACAAAATAATTTTGCCGTGTTTGAAGAAGAAAACACATACATCTTCAAAGTTTAAACAATATTTAAAAAAGTACACAAGAAACCAAATCATAATAACAAGTACAAAGGTAGTACACATTTCAAAATAACTCAGCAAACTATAAAAACCAATTAAATAGAAATATACACTTAATTAATTGAATAAAATACCACATGATGTGAAAAAATAATGAAAAAGTCAACAAACCAATGAGTAAAACAGTAAAACATTAGTAAATGTCACTGCATAAACTATCACTGTCTCAGAATCGACTGTTTCGATGTTTGTTTTGAAAGTAGTCAAGCTGTCGTGGAAAACATCTTTATATAAACTCATTGCCTACTCTTCTGTCCTGGCACAAAATGTTTGCTTCGTCCCCTTTCATACATCTTCTCACGCACACTCTTCGGTTGATGAAGGTACTAACAGAGCCATCCTCCAATATTGATTTATCTGTTCATGCCAGATCTTTCGCGGACGCCTTCTGTTTCTGCTGCCTTCCACACACGCCTGATAATTCTTTTTACTAAAATGGATAAAAAAGTTAAATAAAATGTGTCCGAAGAAAAACGTCCCAATCTTTCGATCGGCCAAGTAGGGCAAAAGCTTGGAATTCATTAATTCGAACGGAAAACCTTTATGAGCAGAATTAGTCCTACAGTCTTCTGCAATTTCATATTATATTGCAAAGAAAAAAATTATCAAAAAAAAGTACATTTATTTATTTATTTATACAGTAGATACATAATAATATTTTTTGAAATAAATTAATTGTGTGTTATGACATTTTAAAGGCATTATACTCCTTATAATATCAGCCAAAGTAGTAATTATGGGAGTATTTTCAAGCCAAATTAGAGTACAAAAGCAGAAACCATTAAGTAGTAATTTTTTTATATACAGAAACCATTTGACATGTGGGCAATGTTACGATACATCGTTGTCCAAAATCAAGGATTTGACGTCTTTCTTAAATTGTTAGTATTTTGGAATGTTCCTTTCTTGGAATTTGTTTTTCGATAACAATGTATTGTACCAATTAAATCCCAAGTATGTACAAATAATAATGTTGTGCCATGGTGGTTCTTAAGATTGGTACCTTTATTTGTCCCTTTATTCTTGTCTATTACTTATACAGTCAATGGGTGAGATTTGTTTATAAAATAATCTTTGTAAATTTGGCATAGGGAGTTTGTTTTGTATATTTTTGTGAGTGGTGTGGTACATTAAACTCTTGAAATATAGTTACAGAATATATGAAAACAGAATGGGCCTGGACTGGTTGACTCATGCGAAAACAGCGCAAGACAGGGGAATATGGAAGCACCTTGTCAAGCATTTGGGCTCCCGAAACTACTAGGAAAAGGGGATGAAGATGATGATGATGAAAGTTATGTCATTATATTCCTTTATGAAAAATATATTCCTTTTATGACAGCTACTTATTTTTGTTAGTTACGAAGAAACATTTGTTTTGTAAAAACTGTTATATGAAAGAGCGACAACGTCCTCAAATACATTTCTACCTTGGAGCTTCTGAACGGGAGAGAGCTGGCACTAAACCGAGATGAGCGGAGGAAGACCTCTTGAGGAGGCCAAGACCCACCAGGGGTTGTAGAGGCAAGAGTGATGATGATGAAAGTATGAAATACAAAATCAACGGCAAATTGGATGGTTTAAAGTGCACTATGTAACCGACAGCCGAGAAACTAAGTTTTTGAGACTTTCGTGGTCGATACCATACCCTTCTCACTCTTCGTACCATTCTCCAACAGAATACCTGTTAAGATCACTAAAAGATGCATAGAACACTTTCGGAAATGATGCACAAATTCATTACTTTGTTAATACATTTCTTTACTATAGAAACCTCTATTACCATTTTATATCACACAACTTCATCAGAATTAAAATGTACTTTTTTAGTAGGACTAAATGATTTTTTTTTAAATATATATTTCAAAATACTTTTGAAAAATATCTATACCTTTTTATAGCAGACAAGATCTTACAAGCCTCGCGTTAAAAATACACAACACAACGGCTGCTAGGAGCCAACTAGGAGCGGGAAATGGAAATTGGGACATTAATGGTCGATTTGGATTGTAGCGCTACTGAAAAAATATTCATATTTATTTTATACTTTTATTCTAATATTCATACATAGAGAGATTGTTTGTTGCTAGGTTCTTGTTGTATCCTATTTTAAAATTAATGCTAATGACTACTTAACGTAAGTACAACACAATTACAACAACAAGTACCCAATCAGACACTCTTAAAATTAATGAAATGCTCGTACGTGATGACCGACAGTTTCGGTGGTAACAGAACTGCCGATACCTGGCGTAAAATATCATATTACGCATGTGGGTTATAAAAGCAAAGGGAGCAATATTCAAAAAATTTTAAAAAATCTTTTGAATGCAGTCACTGAGGTTTACTAATTCAAAATGTAATTAAATCTAACGTTGTTTCGTTCACAGAGTCGAAGTTCATTATTATACAATTTATTTAAAACACTAGGTTTTTATCCACTGTTGACTAATAATATGTGAGCCTTTCTTATTACTCAAAAATGGATCAAAAAACTTGGTGTTTAAAATAAATTGTTTAATTCAAAATGTACTGCATTCTAGATTTTATGTATCTATCCCTTCACAATCATGTTTCATATAAATTTAGAGGCTATTTTTCTATAATTTATTTCCTATAAAATTTCGAATTCAGTACATTATAAATTATTAATCTTCGATGACTGCATTAATTTTTTCCTGACATTGCTGCTTTTGCTCTTATACCCCAAATATGTATATAGTATAGTGCGTATATTTATTAAAAAATATACATAAGGGTATGGAAAATCACAGAAGGCATATTTACAAAAAAATTATAAATTATACATTTACGAACAGTGAAATGTGACCGACAACACATCTAGGGCCATTCTACGAACAAAAGCTCCCGTATGGCAAATTCTTGTCAGCCACATTTCCCTTCTGTACCGATACATCTTCTTACTTGTCGCATCGACATCAGTGGCCACAACGCGTTTTTCTGTAGTACTGTAGTAAAATTGATTAGTAGGTCTTCTTCCGGCAGCCGTGCTTATGGTATGGCATAAAGCACAGTAAGCACAGCGCCACTTTACAAATATTGCAGCTGAGTTTGCTGCGTCTAGGTCGCTCGGTGGTGCTGCAGTAGCCGCAGCGACGGCTCGTGCATCTCTGAGGGAAGTGATGCACTTTTACGCTGGTTGTCGTTTTCGCATGACGGCCGAAAGTCACGAAGCTTGGCGCGTTTGTAGGCGATTCTAAAAAATATTAGAAAAGCATCGACTAGGTATCATAGCTGTACGTGATATGTAGTAGGTGCGACGAAACATTTTTTACGTTTTTTATAGAAAAAATAATACATTTTGGGTAAACAAAATTTCTACAAATATTATAGTAGAAATTCATTACCTATCGTAAAATATAAAGCATGAAGGCTATAAGAACTTTTTTGGTATTTTGCAAATGTAATATTTAAAAATGTACTTTTGGTATGAATTTTAAAACCAGTGTTACTAATATAATATTTTTTACTACATGTACATAATACACTTTTATCACATCCAAATTAAAACAGCAATCAGTGACATTAAATTGTTTGGAGCAGTCAAAATCTCGGAGTGGGATTAGAGGACGGAAAATTGAATATATATTAATGGCTCTGTACCAAAATACGAGCCCAAATTAATCATTTTCTATAAACATTTACGTGTAAAAAATACAACGTAATTTCCTACTTTAGACATTTTATTTAACTATTTATACGTCTTAGTGATTTTACTTGGAGGAATTATTAATTTACAAAAGAATACTGCATTAGCCATTTAAACTTAAATAGGTTGAAATGAAAAAAAAAATAAGATAAGGTAATAATTAATTAAAATAGTGCAAGAAGAAAAATCATTAGGTAGGTACATAATACAAAACATAGAGAAAAAATTAAAAATGAAACAGACAATTTCATATTATATTGCAATTAATGAAAAATATTACAGATCTCACATAGGTTATGCACTGCCATATTTTGTCGTTTATGATTTACTGCCACTATTCAGGATATTCTATATTCTAGGTTACATACAAAGTGGAACATGCTCGTCTAGATGTGTATTTACCGTCCCAAAATTTGGTGTCGAGTTAAACTGTAAATATTTTACACCTATCTGAAAAAGACCGTCACAATAACCTGAACATCTTTATTTTCTTGTGAATAACCGGTATTATCAATTGCACGTACCTACCTATGAATAATTTCAATTCAAATTCATTCTCTTCTCTGCCTGCTGCAATGCAACACTGAACTTTAATTTCGTTTAATTTTTATTTACGCTTGTTATTCATTTTGCTTTATTACATTTATACAAAAATTTCGGACTGTTTAAATTTCTCTTCATAGTTTTTCACATTCACAATAATATTTTCGTACTATATATTATTTTTAAAATAAAATAATTACACATTATTTCTAAGTGGCGATTTTGATTTCAAATAATTCTGTATACTAGCAATCAAGCTGATTTATCTATTACCGTTATTTCTAGTGATGGTTTTAAAATCTCGATGTCAGATCGGTTAGATAAGGTAAGCATTTAAAAATGTGTATGTACATACGTGTAGGTATGTATCGGCTCGTTCGAATGCAATGACAAAAATACATAGAAGTTGATAGGAAGCACATTTACAATTATAAATCTAAACTCAGTAATAGCAACTGCTCTCGAAGAACTAACTACCATCACGCCGTTTCCCCGTGGGGGTAGGCAGAGAGGATAGAGCGCCACACTCTTCTGTCCTGACATACAACACTTCTGAATAATAAATTTCCTGCATCCTAGGATAGGCTTTTGGCATCGTACTTTGGTCAACAAGCTGCTACTATATGAATTCAATCACCTCGTGTGTTGTAATTGCTTGTATAATAGGAGAAAGAAAAGATACTGATCACAAATGCGGAAATCACTTCTAATTAAGATTTTATTGCCAAAACGATCTTCTGAAAAATGCATTGCTACGCATTGTCAGTGAAGGTTTTTTGTTCGCAGCACCAAGTAAAGTTGGTGTAAAATTGACACGATTAGATCTACTCTACTAAATTTTGATTTTTAAAGACCAAAACGGCTACAGAAGAGTCGTTCAGACGACGATTAGGACACATCCAGAGAAAAATGAGATTCAAGGAAATATTGCAGGATAGCTGGGCCCTGGATGGCGAACCTCATGGTTGAAGATCTACCATAATGGTTTATTATATTATATTAAGAAGGTTATACCCAACGTCCGATAATATTGAAAGAAGTCTTTATCCGACAGAAGATCGACGTGAGCTGAAGAATAACATAAAGAAATGACAGGTATTGAATGTATAATGAGCACCAGTAAGAAAAAAATAAATAAAATGTCAGATATGAAAATATTCCGACTATAAATAAGAAACTAACTAACTAATCATCACGCCGTTTCCCCGAAGGGGTAGGAAGAGATGATAGAACACCATATTTCTCTATCTTGGCACACTACTTTCGCTTCGGCTACGTTCATACATCTTCTATGCATGCTTTACGGTTGTTGAGGCTCTTAACAGGGTTATCCTCCAATACTAATCGAATGTGATCATGTCCATATACAACACTTGCCCTATATATTTTATTAACCATCCTTTCCTCACTCATACGTTCTATATGACCAAACCATCTCAGCACTCTTTTCTCTATTCTATCTACCACACCTCAGCCAGCATTAAATTTACTTCTAATTTGATCATTCCTCACTCTATTGAAGATTTTCCACTCAAGCGCCTTAGTGATCGCATTTACATCGCATTCAGTCTACTACCATTCTTTTTTGCCAATTTCAGGCTTCACTTCCATACATCAGAGTTAGTACTAGAACGCCATTATGTACCGCTAGTCTTGCTTCCTTTGACAGGTTCTTATTTGTCATGATTGCGTTCAGATAAGAAAATAAATAAGAATAAAATCAATTAAAAATAAATAAGATAAGAAAAAAGTTGAAATAACGGTATATAACTTTTACTCCTGATTAGATATATAATCCAAACATATAAATGCAATTAAAGATGAGTAAACTAATAGTTAACAAAGTAACAAACTTTCGTCAGATCATAATATAACATAAGTGTGATATAATTAAGTCGTCACATAGCTGAACCAAGGCTTTAGTTTGATGAGTGACAAATGCTGTGTAGAATGTCAATAGAATTCATATAAAATAAACAAATAATGTTGATATTGACGGAAATTTCGATTAAAATTAAAAAGTTTCAGTTTTGCCATTAGCGCAAGGCCAACCACTCCATATAGCAGGCATATCTTAGATCCCACTGCTTTTGACACGGCCAATTTTACATACATTTGAAAAAAACGTACAAGAACAAAGATTATTTTATTTCTTTATAATCTTTATCATTAATTAAGTATACAATGGGATTGGTATGTACGCGGGTTTAAATGAAATAATTCATTAGAATTGGCAGGTATTAATGAATACAAGGCAAACAGTTGAGAGTATTGTCTTTTTATTAATTTTGTTGCATAAAATACCACAGTGTATAATAAAAGGATATAGGCCCGTAACCATTATTTTATGTCATACAATTTTATACAAAAGCTGCTATAATAAAATATTGTACATTAAATAAGGCACTTTCACTAGGATATTATAATTTGTATTGTTTCACAAAACATTAGTTTTGTATTTTAACTTTGACATAATACATTCGAATTAAAATAATAATAAACGAAAACTGTAATAATACCCATATTACAGTTTTCGTTTCAAATACAATGGATAATCAAATAAATATCGCAGTTTTTTTATAACAATCTTATTTAAATGTTACAACACATTTAAATATTTTTAACACATTTAAAATCTTTAAAATTCTCAAATATATTTCTGATAGTTCTTATACTAAAACGGTAGAAATATGACAGATTTTTATTAAAAAATAATTTTACTGGCTAAAATAACAAACCAATGGAATGTATAATCTAGATAAGTACATCAGAACTATAAAATAACTAGAGGACATACTTTTTTCCAAATATATCAAGGTTTAATATAAAGTAAACCAAAGATATTTTAGACGTGCCTACCTAATTCTCAAATCGAACAGGAAACACGTAGTTAACTCACAAACCTAACTCTTAATAAGTTCAGAATCCCTATAAGGTATAATATAGGCTGACTATATTAACGATTACGATATTTACAGCGGCCACTGCCGTCAGTTTGCAAATTAATAATTTACTCAAAACAATAATTTAATCGACGAAATCATTGAAATTAAAATAATTAAGATAATGAGATCAGGAAATATTGGAACAGTAAAAATATTACATATTCAATTTTTTAATTTATTTTGTTAGGTATTTCGGTCCATTATTTTTGATACACACAATACACGTACCTAATCATTATTTTCTGAAATTGATTGATTAAATAAAAAAGGCAGGCACTACTCTGCTTTATGTATGGTCAAATATCAGAAAATAATAAAATGTAAGCGTACCTAACAATTATTAATGCATGTTAAAATTAAAATAAAAACGAATGTAATTTTAAAATAAAACATTCAATCCTTCAAATATTTTAATTAATTTGAGAACTGATTACTGTTGAAGAAATTATTAATAATAAGTAAGTAGTAAATATAAAATAAAAAGTAAAATAAATAAAAAGTAAGTAAAAACAAATATATAAAAGGTATGTTCTTCCTTGAATACCTTATCTTGAATTTTATATGACATTTCTGTATAGAAAGATATCAAATTAATTTATTAATCAAGTTCCACATAATTTAAATACAGATATCTTCCTAAAATGATACTAACTTTATTAAATTAATTAATAAACTACCAAACCATCGATGTTTTAAAAATGAAAAAAAATTGCTTCACTTTGTGGGCCTTACACGAGCGTGTGGACTTATTAAACGTCTTTTTTTCTTCAATAATATAACAAAGTAAACAATTGTCTTAAATTTATTTAAATTATTGCAAAATATGTCAGTTATATACTTTCAATTTATGCTTAAAATATTTAAAAAAAAAAACAGTATTTTGAAAACAAAAATACTTAATAATAATTTTTTAAAAATACCTCGATGGTTTGGTAATTTATAAATTGATTAAATAATTTAGTTTGTGTCATTTTGGGAAGATGTAAGTATTTAAAATATGTGGAAGCTAATGAGTAAATTTTAATTTCATACCATTCTATACAAAAATGTGATACAATGCCAGAGAATCGCCAGAAGAAGAAGAGGTGAATTTCGCTCACATTGCCGGATGGATTCAGTACTCTATATAGTCCAATCGGGATGTGAACCTATTATTAACTAGCTGCAACCCGTCAAAAATGATGGAATATTGGTTCGCGTTTTTGCTAACCCCTAGTATATATTTACAGCATCTTTTTGGCGCTCCACATAGAGGCGGCTGTAGCAACATGAAGCGGCCGGTTCGGGTTTGGTGGCCCGAAGTTCAAGACCCATCTCCGGTCGTTTAATTTATTTTTTTTAGCCGTGAATTCGAACGAAATTATAGACGTCACACGAAGTTACGGGGACAGACAGACGGACGGACGGACGGACAGACAACGAAATTATTAAATTTGATTAGACTTACTCGGAAACTGGTTTTCTAACAATTTCCTCGAACTTTCGGAGCACGAAAAAGGCCGGTTGTAAAATAAAGAATCAGTTAAGCCAGCGATTAAGCTGTCGGAAAAAAGTCAGTGGTTCTTTTTTGGTTAACACAGTAAGCATTCGATCTACAATATATTAAGGCTGACTGAAAGCATCTGCAGTATAGAAAACGCATAGAGAGTGGACGTCACTTTTATTTTACACGCGTATTGACAATAAAGAAGCAAAGCAAAGTACAATTTTTAAAGCAAAAAATTATAAAAAAAAGATACTACGCCGGTGACTTGGTTAACTCAAAATATGGAATTATTGTTTTTATATTGCGTTATTCAATTTATGTAATGTAAATTTGCCATTGGAAAATGATAAAATACAGTCTTTTCTGACTCCAAATATATTTTGAATTTGCGAGTACAGTATCCAAAAATGAGTAATTGTTAGGAAGCCAATGGGTGCCTCAACCGTTTTGGAGGCAAATGGTTGTGAATATTCTTCCTGGACACGACCTTCTCTCCAATGGTGTGCACGGCGGCGCGGCAGCCCTTGTTGCAATGTGTGGAGCAGTACCACAGCACCTTGTGCCTGTGAAGGGAGTTCTTTTTGTACGAAAACGTAAATCGGTCTAGCACAAGAAGAGTCTTTCCCGTTTGCGACGTCATGAAGAACGTGGGACCTTGGAATATAAATAATAATATAATATCAGATACAAACGAGTGCATGTGGAGTAAAATTAAATTTGTATAAATAGAACTGTTAAAAATTCTTATTATTGGAAATGGTAAAAGTTAATATTCACTAAATTCTCAAAAAAAAAATTTTTTTTTGATTCGGAATTGGAATCCATAAGCGCTTATATTTATTAGGTCCGGTTGTATCAAGTTAGATTAAAATAAAAGTTCGTTTAAAGCGTAGATTTTTACGGAAACTGATTGCTCTATTGCAGGGGAACGAAAAAATCTAAGCTTTGAACGAACTTTTAGTTTAATCCAACTTAATACAACCGGGCCTTAGACACCTATCGTTAATGGTGTTAGACGTTAATCATTAAATGGGTGGGGTGAGATACTTGGAATATTTTGATTTTAAAAAATAAATAATTTTTCAGTACTTACCTACCTCTAACTGAGGAAGAACATCCCATCTATAAACTAGCTAAATGAAAACAATGTTTTTCTTATTTTCGCTGTAAGTTTTGATCGTTGCCGCATGTACCTATTAGAAGAACGATTAAATTTAAAATAATAGTAAGAAATTGATGTGACAGACACTTATTCCGTGTTCGCATCTTTATTAAAAAAAAAAATTGAGTATACACAGTATTACATTGGGACCCAAGATCGAGATCAGGGGAGGAAGACTCTTGAGGAGGCCAAGACCCACCAGGGTTACAGAGCCAACAGTGTTATTAGTGTGCTATAATGTTCCAAAATATTCGGTATCATTGTAATTTAGCACGGGCGAAATGCAATAACATAGTACATCATATGAAAATGATACAATACAGTTTTGGTGTGAGATTTTTATATTTAAATAAATAAATACAGTGGTAATGTTGTATGCACCAATAAAAACGTATTTACAATAATATCTACAAGATCAACATAGGTTAAAGATGAATATTTTAATATACACCTGCTCATTTCATATCTACGCCACGATTCACGATAACAATGATTCACATATCTACAAAAGCTATAGAGTACTAGCTTACTTATAAATAAATCTAAACCTATTTTAGAAATGCACAAAAATAAATGACATCAAAATATGAACAAATATTATTAGAAGGTTTAAATAATTCTAACTAATTTATTTTCTATTATATATGTATGTATATATTTATCAATAAGACGCGTCGTAAAATGAGATTTCTCCACGAAACTAAATTAATAAATGGAAAATATGTGTGCTTTTAAAGTTCCTTAGCAAAATATGTGTGTTAAGTCAGCGATTCCGGAAAATTAGTTATCGCAGAGTCAAATACAAATAGTTCGCGGTCAAACAGATTTTCACAAATGTCTCAAGCATACCATGTTTTATCACTCCTAAACAATGAAACTTAAGGATTAATAAAGTATTAGCTTTTGTTTCAACAAACAACGATAGTCTCCTAGTCAAACATTCAACCACCAAATTACTCCACCTTCATACCACAAGAAGCAAAGATTAAATAAAGAATATTAAGTTAATGTTGAAACGTCCTATCGTTCATTCACATGAATTTTAAAACTACGTGACTACCTACGCCAAAAGACTTGGTTATACAAAAACCGCTCAAACATTACCACAAAGAATTGTAAAAAGTACTCATAATTTCCTTTCCGTTCATTGATGTCCGTTTATAAGCTTGTAACGAGACTTCTGGGCTATAATGCCGTGTATTTTCCATGTGGTCGGAGACACACCACATATGAACCAAAAAACACGACATAGAAAAAAACAATTTCATAAAAGTCAATTTTTAATATTAAGCCTTAGAGTTGCGTTCAATAAAATTTGGGCCACTACGATAAAACCTTAAGTATTGCTTTGCTGTACTGATTGGACATTAATTAAGGCAATTTTGGTACTTGGTAACTTGGACGCTTTTATTCTAATTATTTTAGTTAGTAATAATGTCAAATCATGCGTTTTAGAATTACGACCATTTTATATTATAATATATATTCAGTTGTCCAAGGCTCCGACGGCAATGACAAACCTATACACGTTCAGTAACAAATGACGCACAAGTATTACTATTAAATATAGCTTCTTAAGGAAATGTCGTTTTCTTAACAAGACCATGAGACGTTGAGAAGCTAGTTAGAGAAAATCTGGCCGCATTTGTAACTTCGCCAAGTCGGCGAAACGATTTCGTTATCTACATGCATACGAAGATGCGCGCAATCAATCGGTCGATCTGGAAATAAATGCGTCATATGGGTTAACACACTTAAAAGTGACTTTAGAGAATTACCAAGAAGAAAGGAGAAGAGAAAGTGGACCTGAATGACTGAAATACATAGTATTTCGAATGCCAATTAAAATCTTGATAGCCAAAATAATAATATACTGAATGTTAAGACAAACAAAAATACATTTTTAAGAATATTAAATAAATTTTAAGTGAGAGAATAGAATTTTGTCAGAAATTGAGAATTTTTTGACAAAGATATGATTTATTAATCTTATTTTATAATTGCACTTATCATAAGGTACATATTTTAGTACCTATACATAAAATGCTTGAAAAAAATACGAAATGGTGGCATCATGACTATTTCGGTGGAGCTCCTCCTCCGTGACTGACATGCAAATTTCCTTTGTACTCGTCTGTTCGAGACAGAAAAGAAGACTCCATATAGCTAAGTAGCTAAATATAATCGGGTCGAGTAGGTCGTTGCCTGATTTAGTCATTATTTAGACCTATTAATGAGTATTATAGAGATTGTTTTAATAAAACAATAATCAAATTATACCACCACAAAAAGATCGCCGTTTATACCTTATTAATTTAGAATATGTAGCATATTTTCATTTAATATAAATAAATAAAATCTTAACAGTTTATGTTAGGGGTCTATAGACTGTGTTAAACGATTATATGAAAAAGTACTAATTTGTGGTGCGTTTGTTGTTTCCCATGACCATTAAATTACTTTTGAAATGTATGGATAAATTATTTATAATTTAATGCGTAAATAATTTGGCTTTTCTGAATTATAATTCAAACCCGAGTTGTGAAATAATCATTCAATCGTCAGTTATAACTGAACTGAATATTTTTTGCGCATATTAAAGTCATGCCTGTCTGATCCATTTCGAACCGAACATCATCAGTGTATATTATCGAATAAAAATAAAATATGTATTTCTATACATATGGTTTAAATTGTTTAACGCCAAATTTTGAACTGTATTAATTTAATTTGTGATACAGTTGCGTGGTCTGAAACATTTGAGGACTAATGTTATCAATTTATTTAAAGTATTAATTCAAAGAATTCGTCTTTACGCCGCTCCATAAAACGTTCACAAAAATTAGATAAAAAGTTCATAAATTTACCGCATGAAATATTGGAACCAGGCGATCGGATAGCCGAGGAATATTTAGGTGCGGTTCGTGGTGGGGCCGGACGCCACTCCGTTAATTTTTCCCACGACCGGAACGCGATTCGACGCGATTTATTAAAATTTATTTGAGCTTAATTGAATAGTCAACGACACTGACAGCGATCATTGTGTGCAGTAGGTAGTAACAAAATGTGTTTAAGTGTGTTTGAATACATTCCAGGAATAGATTGATAAAATAATGCAAGAGAAACAGACAAAACGTGCGTGATCTTCTACACTCTCAAGTGATATTTTTTTTACGATGTTCCGTAGCGTTTCGGTACTTCTTTCTTAGCAGTAAACCACTGAATTCGATCGGGCCACGGTGACCAGCAAAGGTTAAGACTTATTAGGTATGAACACTGCAAAAAACGATCGTTTATAAAAGAACTCCGGCTCTGCAGGCTTACAGAGTTTCCATACTTAATCGGATTAGTTATTTTAATTGTATATTTATAAAAATTATCATTTCTAGGAAGACCAATAGGCTAGATGCGTTCTTATACACTCGATTGATTCTGCGCATTCGCTTGCATGATGCGACCCATCTCGGTGATGCTCTTCATCCACGCGTTGGGGTGATTGTGGGCGTTCTTGGTTCGGACTATCCTCCCCCCCATGGTGAAGATCACGGCTCGGCAGCCCTTGGTGCCGTGCGTGGAGCAGATCCACCTGGCCTTACCGGAGCTGGTGGACTGGTGGCTGTGGGTGAACCCGAGATACCTGATCATCACGCGGCCCTTCTGCGAGAGCATATACTCCACTGAAAAGAAACCGAGGAATATGTTTAAATGAGGTCACAAGTAATACTACAAAAAATACTCGCTGTAAAGTTAACATTGCAATTCAACAAAAGTATAAAATGAATAAACTCGAGGCTGTAACATACTCACAGTAGTATTTTGTGTTTTACGAGATTTCTATTTTCATTACGCGTATGTATTATAATATCGATCCCTTTTCAGTAAAAAATCGCGAGCATAAAATACTCATTCAAAGCAGTTTTTTTTTAAATTTATTTTTGGATGCGTAATTTTTTAAATTAAATCTATAAAACACATCAAAAAATATTTTAAAATATAATAATCTCTTCCCGTAAAATGAGATAAGTGTGCTTAGGATCTGCTCAAGTATGGATGTTATGTATATCAAGCCGTGAAGGCTTGATATACATAACATCCATATATAACGTCATATCGTCATGTGTGCCCCCATCATAAATCCTGTAACGTAATGGTACCCCGAACGCCGCCGAAATAAGGATAGAAAATGATCACAAAGCAACAACAAAAGAATAAACACCATAAAAGTAAATTTGTATCTAATCTAAACATAATAGGTTCATTGTCTGTCTGTCGTAAAGTTCGTAACTTGCTGTAAATTCAACATTACATAATTAGAGTGTGACACGCAATCAACGCACGGCTCAACACGCAAGGCTCGCCCACCAAATTATATGGTCTTGACATTTTTATATTGTTATTTTATTATATTTAGGTTTAGGTGAATAAAGTCAATGTAAAAAAACAAATGTCTTTTATTCTTGAATTTACGCTTCAATATACTGCAATTATAATGTCCCGTCATTTTTATGGGTAGGTGGGCTACTTATGATAATAAATGTCTAATTTCAAGATATTAATATGGAAAATTATATTATTTTATAAAATAAATTAACTCGATATAGGATTTCGCAAGAAGTCTAGGGGCCTAGCTGTAACAAAATTATACAATTTTATTTTTTATTTTTCAGAAAATAGAAAAGTCATAATAATCATTATAAATGTTTTAATGTGAAGAAAAAACTATTACAAGAATAAATAACAGGGCATTATATTCTATGAAAATAATAAATCATCTATTTTAATAATTGTAATGCATTAATTGGATTAATTTTTTTTTTATTGTTGCAATTTCAGAATCTTTCGAAAATGGATAATGTTGTTTTATTAATTTAATAAACAAAGTAATGGTCTTTCCGTTTGAGAAAGACAATCAAATTAGTAAGTGTTAAGCCTAGCATACGAGGCACATTGTTTCGTTGTGTTGGTGTTTACGGGTGTAAATACTAAAACAACGAAAAAATATCCTCATATGCAAGGCTTAAACACACTAATGCAAATGTCTTTCTTAAATAAAAGCTTATTTACTGACATTTTTAACAATGGCTCACCACCTAACTGGATATAATGATTTCTCAAACAAATCATATCCAGACTTTGATAAATTGCTTTAAAACAAAAGTATCTAACTTCTAGTTAGTTTACTGATTAATACTATTGGATTTAGCAAACACATCAAAACTTTTTCCTTTGATGACACTGAGAGCACCTGAACTGTAAAAACATTATACATATAAATATTTCCATGATTTTCCCAATAAGAAATTTTTTTAAAGAAAAATTTAATTGGAAATGTTTAGCGCATGTGGAATAAATGGATATCTCCGACGATTCCAAAGCTTTGCTGTGAAGTTAGGTTCGTGATTATGTTCTGATCTTTTGTCAAGAACGACTCCGTTCATTGTGTAAACTTTGGCCTTGCATAGAGTCTTGTTCTTGGTGAAGTAACAGCACTTCCAAGTCACTTTTTCATTTAAATTACTCGTTTCATAATATACATGCCTGTCTGCCACAAGTTGGAGATTTCCTTTCTGAGAACGCATATAAAATATTCCTGGAAATAAAATAAATCTGAAATTAACACAATTTTTATTCGATTTACAGTGAGATATACACAGAAGGGGGGATAAGAATCCCGCTAACACTAATTGGTAAGTACTTTGAGAATACATATCGAAACTCAGAATTGCGACAATTAACATTTGGGAAGAAAATTTGCAAAAGATTGATACAATTCTATAACCAACTCTTAAAAATGTTAGAAATTGATTTGAAGCTTTTTTTATCAAAATTATTTTTATGTATTATACTCGGCTTATTGAATATATATCAAAAATGAACTAATAATTGATTGCTGCTGATTAATTATAATGTCAAATGTAACATGGAATCCTTTACCTTTCTCTACTTCTTTAAAGTACCTTATAACCCAATCTGTTGTAAAGCATGTGTCTACCAACATTGTATTCATTAAACTGATAGAGACATATTTTGGGTTTCGCATTAGTAAAGAGGGATTATTATGGGAGCATGTATGCTGTTTGGACTTTTTCATATTATATAGTTTTTTTATAGAAATAAAAATACTAGTTAAGGTAATGTTTCATAGAAGATGCTTTTCATTATACAAACACATATACATTTCTACAAAAGTGTTCATAAAAAAAATTTACCTGATATATTGAAATAAGTCATCAAATTATATACAAGAAAAACTACACATTAAAGAGCAAATTGAAATATCCGGGGTGTAAGAATATAGTTATGTAATTTTTATTCAAAATACAGATTTAGTACAATATTTACAAATTAACAAATACTTATTATTAACGAATTAATTTTCAATCATACTTTTCTCACAACTAACCATGTTCATAAAAAGATTATTTTTTAATAACTTAATTAATTATTTAACACATTGTGACATAATGAATCTAGTTACTTACAAGGTAATTAATAAATAAATCAATAAATATAAACAACATTTACATTATTGTACAAATGAACCAAGGATTGAATCTATATACGAAACCTAAATTCAAAAATAATTATATACTACTATGAATACAATATTTTATTATAGAGGTAAATTTTAATATTAATTTGAGGAACTCTACAATAAAATTATGAAAAACAATAACTTCATAAGGAAGAGAATAGAAACTATGTTCGTATAATATTTCTGACATTTAATTAGCTCATGATCGAATGTACATAAATCAAAGCCAAAGCAAATATATATAAACAAAAAAATTGTATACAAAATGATGTACAATTTTTTTTAGTATTTGTGAGTTCTGTAGTTTCTTGGTTTCAATGACTAAATTCATTTAAGACTGTATCCAAAGAATCTCTTTCCATAAAAATGTTTTTATAAATATTTTACATATCCATTTGAATGTCTGAATATATTTATGACACTAAGTGGGTTAAAATGCTTTTTGTAACAGTTCAGTTAATACTGATTCTATTTAGCTTTAATATCATGTGACCTAATGGCAGTTGTTTATTGGCTTCCTTGAATTTAATCACAATAGGGAAATTATTTTTTCACCTCCCTTGTACAGTTATCAAAATGACACATGTTGTAAGATATTTTTATGTAAAGGTAAAATATTTAAGGTAAGATATATCATATATATATTTATATAATATAAATTTTTAATATGGCCATGAGAGCGCTAGTTATTATCTGAGTGTTTATCTTTGATCCGACCAATAGTTTTTGGATGAGAATGTATATCGTAGGTAACATAAACATTAGAACCGACTGTGAATAGACGAGCTCGACATTTAAACCTTTGACTCTGAGTACATTGCCATATTTTTTTGGTGCTTGACATCTTTTCGAAATTATATGTTTGGCCATTATACACAAGTTGTGGGTTGCCTCTGATACTTAAAATGAATTCAAGAGGTTTGGAAACGTTGTTCGCTTTCTTGGGTAAGGATATATCTTCATATTTGTAGATAGTATTTGGAACAATTTTTAAAGAATCAGAATCCAATTCATTAGTCATATCACAGGATGAATCATCGTCATAGTCTATCAGGAGAGCGGTGAATTCTTCTGAAATAGATAACCAAATCTATATATCACAAAGTGTGAGATAGTCTCGTATGGTTCCGTTACTAATAGCAAAACGAGGGCGCAAATATTGATATTGTTCAATTATTGCAATTATTGGTATACAATATATCCCTGAAATATATGAGGAGCTATTTAACTGAAACTTACCTATTTTATTTTCGAAGTCTATTTGACTTTTCAATTAAATTTTTTGTGCAATTTTCAAATATAGCCCAATTGTAAATACTATATAAAACACTTTTCAAATAGTTCAAAATAATTTATAATTAAAAAACAATTGTCAAATATATAAATTGCAACACAAGCTAGGCATTTTTGGGAAGTTTATACACAATATACACCAAATAAATAAATGTTGTCATTATTATCTAATAATTTACATTTCTTCATTGGTGATGGTCTCAATGAGACTTTCAATTTGATAATGTCTCCGAATTCTCTTAGAGTCAGGTGCGTGTTCATGTTTGCCTGTTTGTGATATTAGAGATCCATTCATTGTGACACATCTAGCTTTGCAGGTTCTGTCACAACAAGACCAATACACTCGGTTACCTCTTCGTTTGGTTGCCCTGAATACGTGGCCACCAATCACTAAACTTGGCGCTCCACGTTGAGTTCTAATGTACGATAATTTGTCTGTAAAAAGAAAAGAAAAATTCAAAAATAACATGTTTGTTTATATAGTGTCTCATAGCTAGTAGCAAAAACTTTACAGGTGGATTCCTGCCTTGATAATGAATCGAAAATGTTCAAGCAACCATGACATAGTATCAATAGTTAGTGAGATATGATTATAAATTTTTATATTCGATATAAGTTATCGTAATTATAGTTCAAGTTTCTGCAAAAAGTAAGTTAGAAATATTGAGAAAAAATGGAAACTTTGATATTGTACATTTCAGTTTTTTCAGAGGCTGAACATCTTCGATCCATTATCAAGGCAGGAATCCACCTATAAAGTTTTTATTACTAGCTATGTGACATCCTGTATATATAATATATTGATGAAGAAAGAAATAAATAGCGTGTGATAGCATAACACACAGTTCACAAACTATTTCATGAAGAGGTTTCATCCAAATATGAAAAAATAATGATACCCTTTAAAATAATAGACTACCTGGCCAAGCGAAACCTATTGATAAAACACAAAGTTGTCACTACTTTCATTGTAGTAGGAGCTATAGAATAGAAAGTGAAGAATCGCAAAAGCTTGTTTGTCAATTCAATTCAATTCAATTCAATTCAATTCAATTCAATTTATTTCATGATAATATGTACATGACAAACAAAATGTTTAAGGCATACATATTAGGAAGTACATATAACAAAAATGAAAATATTTAATAAATTAAAAATAACATAAAACCTGGTCAAAGGTGTAGGAGAATCCCGCTTCGGAAAACCCCCTCAGACACATGGAATATATCAATACCCAAAGCGATTTTGTTCAGCATAGCTGTGGCTCTTCCAACAGGCATAACCATCGGCAGGTTGGTCCTGTATATTGGAATGTGAAACAATCTATGCTGACGATGTCTAGTGTAATTATCAGGAACATACAAACCAATGCTCTGCATAATTTCAGGATTATCGATCATACCGCGCAACAATCGATAAAAATGTGTAATCAAATACACATTCCTTATAGTCTCTAAACTATTGTAGCCAAGCATACCCTGGAGAAACTCGGTTGGGTAAAGCCAAGGATAATGCCCGTACTCTCTCATGTAGAGATATCTCAGAAACTTCTTTTGGACTTTCTCCACCATAAGAGAGTACTTGCCCTCATGTGGCCCCCAGATCATCGAGCCACTCTCGAGTCTACTCCGCACCAAGGAGTTGTAAAGAGTTCTGAGTACGCGGGTATTCTCGAAAACCCTGGCAGTACGCAGAACAAATCCTAACATTCTCAAAGCATCACCACTGATCGTCTCTATGTGATCGTGAAATGTTAGGTTGCTTACAAATCTAATGCAACATTATTTATTGTGTATTCAGATTTAATATAAGTAAAAAAACTTAATTATTTTCAACCCAGGGGATGATTAATACTAATAATATTGAAATTGCTAGCTAGATTTGTTGCTATCTATGTTTTTTTTACATTAAAATTTCTATAAATAAATAATTAATTACGATGGCATCTCCAAACAGTTAAGGAATAAATAAAACAAAGTGAAATATTGTTTTACATTACATTTTTATTTTGCAATAATAAATAATGAAATTCTTAAGATATTAGTGATTGAAACATTACAGATATTTTTTCGTAACATTATAAATATGAATTAATATTAATTATTATAAAATTAATTAAAGTGTATTTTTGATGTTAGAAATTCTGGTATAAAAGTTTGCTGAACAATTAATATGTAATTATATTAAAGGTGTGATTTTCACCCAGATCCAATAACTCTCAAGTACTTTGCAACATTGGTCACCCCACTTTGTTAATATAAATATATTTTCCAAGATATCAATATTGTCAACAATACTGTGATGTAATTTGTGAAAAAAAATCATATAAATATACATAATAAAAAAAATATATAAATATACATAATAAAAAAAATATATAAATAAATACAATTAAGTAATATTTTTTTCGTAAGGCAAATTAAATAAATATAAAGTAATCATATTAGAATAATCGGTGTGTAGTTTTCTGGAATATTTTTTCGTGTATATCTGACCTCTCTGGCTGACGTTTCGAATTCTGGATGCAGGGTCCGTCATCAGGGCTGATTATATTCCTGCAATGGGATCCGAAACGTCAGTTAAAGAGGTCAGATATACACTGCAGAATATCCCAGAAAACTACACAGATAAGATTCTGAACGGACGTGAAAACTTGGGCATAATTGAAAAATATGGTCAAGTAACAGATCCTTCTGAAAATAAGTATCTTTGGTAAAGTTGAGTGTCCTGATTTCAAAATGAAACAGAATTGAAGCTCTTATAAGTATTAAAGAAAATGGTACACTTTAAAGTTTCGACTGGATCAAATTTCACTCGCAAAGCCCACGACACCTTTTGCGATTCTTTCAACAAAGTGAAAAATGGAAATAAAAATCAGTGTTAGGATCAAGAAAAGAAAACAAGCAAGCAAAACTGACTATTACGTTAAGACAAGACTTTGAATCGACCTAAGTCATGACCATAACATTTGGCGACCAACTAATTCAGATAAGTACCCTCAATTAATATTGTATACTAATCAATTCCTGGATTTTAAAAATAATAAGCAATTTTTCTAAGATTGTGTCATTTTTATTTACTGATAAGTATCTTCCTTTATCAATAAATTAATTTTCTGGTGTTAATTTCGTTAAATTTTTTAATTTGAATGAAAATCCGGTATTCACTGGAGGTATTATCCGGTATCCGGTCAGATACTAAAACAAGGCCGGATATCGGATAGCTACCAGATAGCCGTTTCTTCTCTAGTATAAACATTAAAATACATACTTACATCAAAATTATAAATAAATATGTTAAGTTTTCATTTATAAAATTATATGAGAGAAACAATCATCCGGTAATTAATTAATTAAATATGAAACTAAAAATACACATAAGTCATATTCGCAATGACTAGATAATGCACATATATTTAGTATTATAAACATTATAAACACATTATAAACTTATAAACATTAGTGATATCACTGAATGATGTGATATACAGAGTAAATAGACAGATACACTCTAATGTTTTGCAGAATATAAAAAAGCACTTACCTCATTCAAAAAACTATTTACACTTTTCAAAAAACAACATCATTAAGGATTAAAATAAAACCAACAAATTTTTATTTTACATAAAAGGAGACCGAGAAAATGCATATATTTATATATATGTAACATTGAAAAATTCTAGTTTTATAATAAGCGCACAAAAAACTTATCTCCATTTCTCTTCACTAATTTTAGTGGTTATTACCCATGTTATTGAGGTACGTGTAGATTTTATAGGTTATCAAACCATCATATAACATCTTTCGTTACCATACAACGACACTGTGATACAAGGCGTAGTAAATAAATATGAATATGGCATGTATTTTTGTAAATTGTTACAATAAATACGCGCAGTAATACTCATTTTGACTTTAAAAACGCAAATGTTTTGATTGGCACTGCTATCACCCTCAATCACTAGATCAAACAAATAGAAAATGACATAGATTTTTTGCATCTAAATAAAATAAGGAGAAAGAAGTACCAATGAAAAACATCAAAAATAATATTGTAAACTGTCCAATATTCTTTAAAAACAAAACTTTAATCAAACAATTCATGTGACATATCACTATGACAGACCGACGCCATCACTGGTCCATAGACAATAAGTATAAAATAAATGAACGGTCATAGAATAAAAATCTTTTATCAATATAATAATGGTATTTAGAATTTCAACGCTCTCAAACCACGATGATCGATGAATAGTGAAAAATTTACAAATTTAAATATTTGTAAAAATTCTTTGTTCGTTTTCAATGTTAATCACATATTTTTAATGTTATACTTCTTTAGGCGCGTCTGAGGTGACAATTTATTCACGCAATGAAATGTGCGCGTCATGCGACGGAAGTTTTCACACTATGAAGTTATTTAAGACTCATGATTTTTGTTTTGATAATATTCATTTCTATATCGATCTTTAGGGAAGAGTCGTGGAGTTCTTTTATAATGGTATGAATTTCTTTCAGATTACCACTGATTAGTATTATGGCATTTGTTATAAATTATAAAAATAAAAGTTATTGATAAATAATACAAAAAAAAACTAATACTATTTAATATTGGTAGAATCAGTTCGTTTTACACACATTTACTAATTTCTTCATCCAAAGAGTTTTAGACCAAGAGTCAGCGACAGACAGACTTACGTTATAGTATTAAAATCAATATTTTCCTCACAGTGATAGAAATATTGATACTTGACAGATTTTATTTTACATTATTCATCCAAAAAGATTAAATTAAAGGCCATATTTTGGTCAAAGTGATAGAAATATTGTTGACACAAAGACAACTGGAGAGATGTCTTGACGTTTCTTAATTTTTGAGTGTCGTGGTAACTGGGTACAGTTGCCGGCAAACTTCTTGAATTTTTTTGTCGCAGTGGGGGAATGCGCAGAAGACAAATTTTGGGTCTCTTTGGTGGAATGGTACATGTGCAAACTTCCCCCTACTGTCACGAAAAATTTCAAGATATTTGCCGGCTACTGTAACACTCACCAAAATAGAAATATATATATACAGTATTTTTTCATATAAGTATATATTGATGTTTTTATTGATTTATATCAAATTGTACAGCTATCTTTTCCCTCATATGTATTACTATAAGTGTTTGAACATTATTGTTTCTTAGAATTATACAGAAATACAAAACTTTCATTATTTTAAAAATAGAAATAGAATTGTTGAAATATTATGAGGGCATTATCAATATAAAATATTTATATTGATAATGCCCTCATAAGACGATACGCGTCTCAAAAATTAAAAATGTAGAACTAAAAACAAGTGTTTTCATTTCCATAAATGTAAACAAAACTAAACAATAGCACTCAACTTTTATTTTCTGGATTCAAACAAGTCCCACTCATAATTAACATAATAAGAAAGAAAGAAATACATAAAACTAATAATAAAGGTAAAAATCACTTTTAGATACAAACTGTCATTTGAAATCTTTTGATTCTTTCAAATATTAGAATTTAACTAATGAATGGTCGTTGGAAGAAATCTTTGGAGACAGGTAGTGAAAAATTTTTGTCGTTCTATTGAAATGAATGGAGTTTAACATGGTGTGAAAAGTATTAACAAAGCACATTTATTTTTCATAATAGAAGAAAATTTTTTAAAGTCTTGTTATTATGTAAAAATATAATACTAAGTGTTGCTATTATTTTATAAATTTGCTCACTAAATTTTCTATATATACTATCTAGTGAGATAATAAATATAATCTGCTAATTTTATTTTCTTTATCCGCCTTAGGGAGTGTCCATAAATCACGTGGCCTGATTAAGGAAGGGGGTAAAGTAGAATACTATGCTATCTGTTTGTAAATAATCAATAATTTAAAAATAATTTTGTAAAGAGAAAGCAACGCAAAATGTCTTCTGAAATTAAGAGGTAAAATCTAAGTGACGGGGTTGGATGGGGGGTCAAAGCAAAAGCCACGTAAGGGCTACTCATAGCTATAATGGAAGGGGTTCAAAAGAGTTCAACATGAAACCGCGTGGTTTGTGGAGGTTCCCTTACCTAACGACTGCTAGACCTCTTTCCATTTAAGAAATATAATCAAATTGGTATGTACGTCGTACGTACGGCTTACACATACTAATTCGATTGTCTTTCTTATATGAAAAGATACATACCTAGGCACGTAAAGCTAAACACATTTACGAGTATATCATATAAAACTAAATACTTTATGTGTATATTATATTTGAATTATACATATATGTTTATAACAAATAAGTATTATACATGTTTGTATAAAACGTAAAGTGGACTGCAGCCTAAGTGATTGTTACTAGCTAGATGCAACAGTTACTCTTAATACGCATAATGTTATTATAACAACATATTATTATGTGCAAAAAAAATGATATTGTATATTTTTAAAATAATATGATCGTAATTTTATGTGAATAATGTGGCATATTTCTAATTCAGGTTAGACAAAAAATCATATTATTCACATACTAAGTGAAAAAAAGTAAGTTGGCAAATAAGCAATAGAAATAAAATTAGAGCCTATGTCAAAATGAGCTGTTTTTTTTAATTGTGGAAATTGTAGTAGTCTGTTGTTGAAAATTAAGGAGTCAGCATGAATTTTTAAGTATGCCTAGTCTGATTACCTGCCTCCAAGCAGCTTATTCCGAGATGTACGCTAGCGAAGCAATTCGAAGTAGCATACTTAATTGACATAACATTCCGACTAACCGATAACGAAGTGTCTCGCAAGCATAAATCTTGGAATATGATTGCTCGAAAAAAATTCGAGGACGACTACTTTCACTGCATGGTAAAAGTAAAGGTATCATTTAGAAAGTAAAATTTCTTATAAAACTAAAACAAAATTTATATTTACAAGTATAATAAAACAGTATTTCATGTTATAGGGATCAAATCTAAGAAATCTGAACGGTACATTAACAAAAATAGTAAAGTTATTTGATTAAATCGAAAATATTTGCAATAAAATTATTATTTTCAGAATCTTTTAGTATTACAAAACAGATTTCCTAGAATTGTTTTAGAGCATAGTTAATTTTAAATAATAATTTTCCTAAAGTAAAGTCAGTGCAATAATAACATTCGGCAACGGTTTTCTCAAGTAAATATACGAATCTACATAGAAATTAATTTTAATAATTTATAAATCGTATATGGCTACTCGTATATATAAATATTAAGTAAAAATACACCTGTAGGTAAACACATTTAGAAGCAATACCATTCTCGCGTTAAACACGAATTTGAATAAACACATATCTATTAACACAATGATTTATACACAACGTTTTATTCCACTAATTTGAGTTATATAAGCCTAAGCGCTTTCGATGGACAAAACCATCATCTTCAGAGGCAATATTAGAACTAATTGTAAATCAATATGGCCAACAAATAGAAAGTAAAAGGATGACGGAGATGGATATTGCCTCTGAAGATGATGGTTGTGTCCATCGAAAACGCTTAGGCTTATATAACTCTTCTTCTTCTTCATCAGCCTTTGTCTTTCCGCTACTGGATATAGGCCTCTTCCTTATTTTTCCATTCTTCCGTGTTGTTGGCTAATTGTAGCCATTTCTTTCCCCCCACAGCCACAATATCATCGGCCCATCTCTCTTGAGGTCTTCCGATGCTTCTTTTATTTTCCCTAGGTCTCCATTTCAGAACTCTGGGAGGCCATCTTGTAGTATCCTGTATATAACTCAAATTAGTGGAATATAACGTTGTGTATAAATCATTGTGTTAATCATGAACTTCCACTCTGTAAATGAAACAACGCTTAATTTATTTATATATTTATTAATTTACCCTACAAATACATTAATTCATTACCCAGCATAGACTTGGCATTCTTGGCAATAAATTCAGTAAATTTGTAAACTGATTTCATATTATTTATATTCTGCAATGTTTGAAGTCGTGTGCAAATTTAAAATATTCAAATATTCTACTAATTTAAATCACGCTACATCAATGCTTTTGCTATGGCGATTCCAGAAGGTACTTATTAATATTATATGTATATATATATATATAGAGATATTCCAGAATCTACTTTTGTTACATATATATAAGTGCCTATAGTTACAAAAACAACCGCATTTGAAAACGTTTGAATCCCATATGAATATTTTGATACAACCTACCCCGCTCTACCTATAAAAAAACATATTTTATCTATTATACCGACTACACAAAAATATGTTGGACTTCTTGATGGCGTCTATATGTCAGTATGATTGTCATTTCGTATTATTATTATTGTAGAGGTTTAAAAGTTTGTCCATTTATCAGTGTTTTTTCGAACAAATATCTTATTTAGTTTTTTAATATTATTATTTCAGCTGTGCCTTGTGTAGTTGCAAAAAAATCTTATGTTTTTATGTTTAAACAGATGATAACCAAACTTTATTTTCGTGATGTATTTGCCTTCACGTAAATTATTAAAAGATCGTGCTTTTTGTCCAAAATTTCATTGCCCAAAAATCTTTTAAACCTAGTTCATACAAAAAAAACGTCACATGTAATTTCATATTCAACTGACAAGGTTATGTTATTGAAGTAATAATAATTTAAATTTTGCAGTGCTTATTGTGATAGTGCTGTGATATAGTTGACACAATCCTATATAATGATTGGAGATCCTCATGAAATTAATCGGATTACACATGCTGCCAGAACCAAAGACAGGGTGAGCTTCTAATATAATCTTCTTTAATCAGTAAGTAGTACAGAGCAGGATGTGTTTTCGGATCAAAGTAAATATTTTATTGACTATTATTTTTGAGTGTGCAAGTAATACAAGCACATTGATATTTTCTGGCAGAAACTGTGCAATATTATTGTTCAAGGCATGTTTATCATTTTTATATACATATATATTTTTACATCTATTGTACTAAATATAACTAAATATTGGCCAAATATGTTAAATTCAGTTTATGTAAAGTTGATACTATCAGCTTGAAGCAAATTTTTATGAAAAATTAGGGCACTACTAAATTTGCATAGTTTTGCGAATTCTGATTTTCGTTGTTTATTTAGTTCAGGGATATCTTTCCCGACTTAAGATTATTATATTTAGCTTATCCTTAAAACTTGTCCTATGACGGGCTGAAAAGGCAAACATAGGACGGGCTTGTTTTAAAAAGTGTAATAAATTAATTCACACAATTAAATGTGTAGCGCGTATATACTATGTATTTAATTGTTGCATTAATTTTTTATTTATCGGAAAACATCACTTGCATATTTCTACAACAGCAGTAAAAGAAGTTTGAAAAATAATTCTTATGTACAGACGGGAATTTATAAAAATGAATCTTAATACCACGTAGGTGGGTAATTATAAAATAAAAATAACATTCAGAACAAAAAAATACTTGTACATCTTTATTGTATATTCGAAGAGAAATCGTTTAACATCATTTAAGTAACCTTATCAGATTCCTTTCAAATATCACTATGCATGACACACAGAAGAAAATCAGGATAGTACAATGGATCCTCAATATTTTTTAATAGTCCGTTCCCGAGGAAAGGATGGATATCAGAAAAGATGAATAACAAATTAATTTTTACCATAGAAATGAACTAAATATAGTTGATCTTCAGCTCTGAATATTGCCCATCTATTTAAAAAAAAATAGCTTGAAAATTGATCTCGTAAATCATTGCAAATACATTTTGGTTACGTAAATTTACAACATTTAATGAGCGACTCAACTTATAATACTAAGAAATAAAATCTAAAATTAAATATAAAAAAAACAAATAAACTGGTTCTGGAATATAAGATTATTTCTGGTACTGCAAAAAAGCTGCAAAAACTCATAAATTTTAAAAATAAATACTTATATGTAGTAGTAAACATATATGTAGTAGTAAAGAGTTGATGCGCATTTTAATCACGTGGCAGGTGAAACAAACATCGATTTTTTGGCATACCTACATTGAACAAAAATTTTGATGAAAAAACTGGACGAATATCAAAAAGGATGAATATCTATGCGAATGAATATTGAGGGTCTACTGTGTATCTTATATCTTTACATATATAATTCTTTTGTACGTGTGTATGTCACTGAACTCCGCCTAAACGGTTGGGCCGATTTAAATGAAATTTTTGTGAGCTCGAGTGGATGGTTTAGATTCACAACTTGACCCGGTAGGTGGCGCTGCAGTCGGGTTCTAGGATTTATGCCACCCAAATGAAAAGCCAGCGTTCGGGCAGGACAACATCTGTCGGGTCCACTAGTACTGTACATATATTTAAAAGAAATTTAGATTGTTTGATTTTCCTTGATTGTTTTTTACGTTTGACTCTGCGCTTATATAAGTTTGCATTTTTTAATATACTGATATTATCTGTATAATACACAGTGTATTGGTGTTTATTATACACTGGCGCACCCTTATTTGTTTATTGAGAGCTTTTTGTGGTATTACTTTATTTTATGGCCTCTCTCTGACATTCATAAAAAAAGTATCCTGGAGTAGTTGAGTGCCCTGATGTCAAATATGAAATCAAAATTTGGTGGTCATAAGTATTTAAAAAGTTATTACACTTTAAAGTTTTAAAATTTTCCATAGGTTTTGACATTTCAATAATTTTATCTATAATATATATGACGCGAACTATAGACAATTTTTCACCAAGATATTTTTTCGTTAAAAATCATTAATAATTCTAGCAAGGTACTAACCATAAGATTTACGAACCATTAAGAAAAAATCATGATGCAATAATAAATACATAGATTGGACAAAAAGTATGTTTAATAAACATTATCATTTTTTATGCCTATTTCCTTATAACTATGAAATATATTTTCAATATTAATTTGTATTTTCACACCAATGTGTTCCCGTATATTCGCCTGCTATTGCACGTCAGGGTTTTAGCTCGTTGTGTTATGGTTTGGTGGCAAAGCAGTCGTGGAAGCGTTCAGCAGGTTTGTGCCCCCGGGTACTCGCCTGCTACGACCCGTCAGGGTTTTAACTCGTTGTATTATAGTTTGGTTGCAAAGCAGTCGTGGGGGCGTTCATTCAATTCAAAGAAAAATAAAATATTTTGATCTATATGAATGTATATTTTCATACTGATGTGCCCTTGTATACTGGGAAAAGGCAAAAATTTTCAGTATGTCTAATTCAAAAAAAAAAAAAATATTTTGATCAATATAAATGTATATTTTCGTACCGATGTGCCCCCGTATGCAGGGAAAAGGCAAAAATTTTCAATTTGTCTAATTCAAAGAAAAAGAAAATATTTTCAAAAGAAGAACATTAATCTACTTTATAATATTCATTTATTTGTCTCATCTATAATTTGCGTAAAGTAATGTTGTCTATGGAGAGTGCATTTCAAACGTCAAAAAGTTGTTAAATAATTTTAATCTTTAAAATGTAATAATTTTTTAAATACTTGTAATCAAAACGATTTGATTTAATTTTTGAAATCAGGGCACTTAAATACACCAATATGTCTATGATTTATTCATAAATTAAACCACTCAAATGTCGAAATATATATGGAAAATTTTCAAACTTTAAAGTGTAATAACTTTTTAAATACTTACGACTGACAAATTTTGATTTCAGTTTTGCCATTAGGGCACTTAGCTACACCAGGATACATTTTTTAAGAAAATCGAGTGAGGCCATAAAGTAAAGTTTAGTCCTTTTTCCTAGAGCTGGAGTGCAAAGTTATGAAACATTTATTCTGCTTAAAATGATATTCTTATATAAGTTCTGTTATTTAATTAAAATGTTATAATATATAAATTACATTATCGAATTAATCATCTTATATGGAATATGTTAACTTAATATGCAAATTTAAATCTGTTATCAGATCAGAACAAAAATGTCAACTGACACAAATCTGGAAAGTGGAAATTAGATCTACGTACAGTAGACTCTTGATTATCTGGGGTCACATTAACCGGGTTGCAGATTATCCGGGGCAATAAAAACTATTTTTTTAACATTTTGAAATATTTCTAAAATGAATAAATTTTTTTCTTTCAACTAGATAGTATTATTATGTCAATAAAATACATATACAATACTGTGAACATCCCAAATCAAGAAATTTCGGAAATCCCTGTCAAAAGAGTATTTATTTTAACACAAGTGAGAGAGTGTGCCGCGAGTTTTATTGTTAATTTATTAAATATGTATCTGAGTGGCGTATTTTTAAAAAATAAAATAGAGAAGTGATCACGGAATACATGTCACATCAATATTCTTACTATTTTCAAATGTAGCTATTGTTTATTAGTATTTCGATCAGGGTTCGAGGATAAATATCCGCGGATATTATATCATGATATATATCACGATGTACATCATAATATTTATGGCTTGATTTTTAATCTCGATATATATCCAAAAAAATTCTGCAGTCATTAATAGATGGGACTAGTTGTATTTAAAAAAAATACTATTTTTTTTTATATCTGCGATCGTTACTAGATGGCGCTAGTTGTATTTTATAAAGTGTTACGGCTGTTTTTTAGTTTAATTTGTTTCATATTATAATATTTTTTTTATTTCACACAAACAAACAACAATAAAACTACATTAGAGAGAGCAACTTTTATAACTTAAATAATTACATATACTAACATTTTTCAGTATGCAATGAATTTGTTTACTTAATAAATAATAATTCATATACAAAACAAAAAAATAAAAATTTCCTAATTATTTCGAGTTTGTATCAATCGATGTGTGAAAAAAGGAGAAAAAAAGTTTGGATACGTAACCAATTTTTGATATATAGCGGATATATATCAAAAAATCTGATTTTTTGTATAAAAATCGGATTTTTTCAAACCCTGATTTCAATACAGAAAATATATTTTTTTTATAAATTAACAAAGATGCTTGTGGAATACTGAGTATAATCACTGATTTAGGTTTCATCAACAATTAGATATTTTTTTCTGTTATATAGTGTTGCATGTGTCTACATATATTTGAAATATTGTGTTAATTTTGCAATCAAAATCAGTGACTGCTTTACTGTAAGCAAGTGTAATTAGTAAGGTCATACCAATATTTCATTTAGCAAGATACCAGTTCCCTGCGGATTGTCAAATTAAGCGATTCTGATATTGTTACAAAAAAATCACACTCACATAGCTAATTGACAACAAAGGTAGTGGCAAATTATGACATGTTCTCGATAATTCTCTATTGGAGGATCCCAGACTATCTGCTGTACCTTGTGTGAACATTCTTATCCAAAGACACTTCCATACCATTTATTAAAGTGGACTCTTTTGACATCTAAAGTCTATGAAGTGTCACATGGCATTATTAGCATACTACGTAGAAACTGATGTCTATATGGCCCGTACATTTGTATTAGATACATGTATTGAATAGATAGATACATTTCAGAAAGCATTAATTGTACATGTTAGTACCAAATAAATTATTAAATGTTGCATAAAATTATGTACAATGTTGGTAAGCAATAGTTTTTAATTTTATGTTAATTTATAATATATGAGTTAATCAGCTTTAATTATTTGATTGATTATTTTCTTTTTCAGTACATATGTAATAATATAATGGATAATTCTGTACTTTGTTAAATATCTTGTTGCAATTGCAATATCTTTCACGTTACTGAAGTTTATTACATTCTAAGAAAACATAAATATTCCGTAAAATGTTATAATAAATGCAGCAGTTTAGAGTACTTAAAGTGAATTAAATTATTCTACTACATACTCGAATTCTAACGATTTCATAATTTAATATTTGATAGTTCACATACTGATATAAATGTATGTGTTATTTGTTTGGTTTATGATTTCGGATAATCTCTTATCTTGATCTGTATTTGTTTCTGTTTCTAAATTTTTTATAATAACATGTAAATTTTTTTGTTGATAAATAATTTTTGTAAACAGATAATATTTTTAAGTAAATAAATATTTGTTGCTGTTTCTAGAATTTTTATAATAACTTGTAAATTGTTTAGTAAATAAATTATTCACTCTCAAAATGTGTTTTAATTTTTGTATGGTTAAGTTGTATATCTATCTACAAATTATGTGTTACTAACTTACCTTCTTTATAGTCTGGATATAGCCCTACATAAGTTTGTTATCTAATTTGATTATTATTTGATGTGCTTACACAGATTTATATTTTATTGTGGTATATTTCTGGATGTGTAACAATAGCCAGTGGCTAAAATGATAAATGTTCAAGTTTTTTGTTTGTAACATTGTGAAAATTCATTTTTAATATTTTAAACAATGAGGGTAAACACAACACTGTTTTATTCCACTAAATATTTATTTTGAATTGTTAGAATGTTTTTTTTACAAGTTGTAAACGTGTTGTTATTGACAATGGGAGAAATCCCGAAAACGTTCTAACAATTCAAAATAAATATTTAGTGTAATAAAACAGTGTTGTGTTTACCCTCATTTTTTAAAATGCTAAAATGATTAAAATCTTGCGGCTGAAAAAAAACACCTTGATCAGAGTATCTTTTGAACAGAAATGCTGTGTAAATCATATTTTACTTCTTTTCTTTTGGTGTAATTATTTCGTAGTATGCAGATGTCATCGCTCGTCAGTTAAATCCTAAATTATTATAAACAAGATTAATTTCTGGTGTACGCTTCATATTAGTGATGGTTGAACCGTTATTTTAACCGGTTATTTTCAGTACAGTTATTTGGGATTTGTATCTTATTGTATCGATGATTGATAACTAAATAAATTGTTATCTAGTACCAATAGTTGCCCTTGTAGTTACTTACCAGTAGTTGTCTAGTATCAGTAGTAAAAGCAAAAAATCAGTTGCCAATCACTGACATAATCAGATACCATTCTCAAATAACGGTTAATGTGTCACCGGTTAAAATACCATCACTATTTCATACCACAGCATAGGTTCGCTAACAAAGACGTAACATGATAATTGAACAAGGAAATTTCTAGTTGATTTGTTCATAAAATTCCATAATAAAACTACTAGTATTTTATATATATAATAAAACTAAACTACATATTTCGTAGAATTTATAGCATTTTATTTCGAGGTGTGATTTTCATGTGTAGTGGAGAAGTGAACATTTTTAATGTCTTGAAATACATTAAGGGGTTACGTGTAGTCAGAGGCGCAGAAAAATAAATATTTTCAAAAATTTTTTTCGAACGGTTGTTTGATGTTTTGATTCAATTCATAATACCAACGTTTTACACTATATTTTAAGTAACTATACCTAAAATTTCAAATAAAATTATTAATACTGGACCACGATAGAATCTTGTTTCTTGACCCCTGTTTTGCAAGTAGTGCCTCGCGGTGTCCATCAGTGCTTCTTAGTGGTTTATCTAAATTTAATGAAACAAGAAGAAATTAGAAGTTCAATAGTTAATCTTGTGCTTAATCGAAGCTTTTTTATTTTTTTCAAATTTAGCAAAATGGCGGTCTTTGAAAGCTTAATTATGAATTTTGAGGGAAAAAATCACTCATTTATTATTTATTAAAAAAAAGTTTATGTCAAAAAAAAATCCTTCGATTAAGCACATGTTTTTAATGCCTAAAATATGATGTTTAAATTTCATTTAAATCTGTCGAGTAGTTTTTAAAATATCGTGGACACCGTTTTTGAAAACATTATTTTGAGAAAAATGCGTTTAAAGTTTTATGCATAAATAATTAATACAAATACAATTTAAAAAATTACTTAGGTAGAGTCGTCTATTTCTAGTACATATAATACATCTTCTGCCGATGTGTAAGCCTCCAAGATGTCGATTTTTTTTTATCTACCTCTCATTTTGCCTTCTCGAATGACCTGATTTGCACGTTGGTCAGCAATCTTTATGCGCTCTATATCGAGTTTTTCAGCATACCGGTGTGCATTAGGTCCATAATGTAATCCTATGCATTGGCAATCATTAATATTCCTTGCATACCTTCATGATGTCTCTTTATAAATTTTTGAAAATGATTATAATACACGCACAACTACCTATCGACTGCTGGTTTTCACTGCCGCTGAAGTACTAACACTAAATCAAATCTCAGTTAGCCTAAAGGGTCTTATGCCTAAAAGTAGAAGTATAAAAGAAATTTCGTACATTATTCTTAGAATTAAACATGTAAAAACCGCGTTCCGCAGCAGTCGCGCCGTTTGTCAGCCCGGCCGGCTCTAGTACCGTCCGCGTATCAGTATGGGCGGCAGCGGAGGGCCCTACAGTTATCGTTGGATATTTTTAAAACTAATAACCGGATCGCGTTGATATTTTCACACAATATTTTTGAAACATTTTGCTTTAAGAAAATACCAAATTTTTTTTTTCGATTTTTTAAAAATCCTGACTACATGTATCCTCTTAAATCATATTAATAATTTTTCAGGTGAAAAATATAATAGTAAATTAGTGACCAATTATTATTATTATTATTATTAATTACTATTAATATCTTTTTGGCGTATAATATAATATTAATAATAATTTTTTGCATGATTTAATCTATGTACTATGAATATATTTAAACTTTAACTTAAAATTTTAAACTGTTTAAAAAGTATTTTAAATTTATACATATATAATAATTTAAGATTCCCTGAACTGTCGGCCATAAATGACGTGTTTGCATGATTGTATAAGAGCGACACTTCAGTGACAAGTCACCACTCCTGAAGATGAGTTGTGCGATCTTGAAATGTCAGGAGTACAACGGTCCTTCTCAGGTCTAACTGACGCGGGATAACTGAGAAAATTTACCGATAATATTTATATGTAAATATGGCTCTCTCTTATATTCTTCCTTGTTTCATGTTACCTTTATGTAACATTGTATTTTTCAGATGCTGTTTATGTGCTATCTCAAAAAGGGAAACCCTTATTGAAGCACGGATTTTATACATACACTAAGATGACCGACCGAAAAACTGGGTCAACTACATGGCAGTGTTCTCAAAGAGGTAAAATACACTGTGATGCAAAGGTACAAACCTACAATGGTAAAGTTATTGTCATTCGGAAGAACCACCCCCACCCTCCACCTAAAAAGTTTGGCTATTAAAGTCTTTTTAATAAAGTTTTTACCATAATTCAAAAATTGTTTGCTTCTTATCTAAAATAACACAAACCACATGAAAAATATTGTGTTACTGGACAAGCCTATCTTCACATATTGTATTTGTGAGTTCCAGAGAGAACTTTGTGAGTGCCGCAATATGTGCACTGGGTAGGTAGTTCTGTAAATACTATATTTTTAATGATTTCTTAATGAGGTAGGATAGTAATCCACATGGTCTATGTAATAGTATGTGAAATTATTGCTGTTTTTCTACAATGAAGTCCCTGTTTATCTTAGATACTTCAAATATTTGTGTAGTGGTTTCAAGAAATTTACACAAGTGCAGTTTGCTAGTCAATCAACCAACATGTGCGAGAGTGTATAATAATGATAAAATTTTTTTGATTGAATATTTATTTACTCTATATAATTTTTTAGTCTCCATTGAATCGTACCTACAGTTTCGGCTAAAATTGAGACTTGTTTTTTTTTATTGATTAAATGTTTATTTTAATTTAATAACCCATCGACTTTTGGGGTAATGATGTGGACAATAAAATTATCAAATAATAATTCCTTAATTGCTTTAAAATTGTACCGATTTTAAAAATTCCATATTAGTGCAATCAAAATGTAATCCTGGTTCATATCCCACTAATAAGAATATCATTATTATACTTCGCACAAGTCTTGTTATATTACTGGATAGACAGTAAGTTAACTAGTTGGTTTCTCTGATTTCTGTGTCTTTCCTCATATATTCTAACTATCTATTGCAGCAGAATAAATATATAAAGCTGTTTTTAATGTATTTAATTTAAATGAAAAACATTTATTATACACTTAAATTGATTCCAGGTTGGTGTTTCATAACAGTACGTGGGAGACAATTAATTCAAAAGGGTATATATAGATATGGGCTTAAACGAATATCGGGATCTGGTAAGATGGTTTGGGTTTGCACTAAAACTAGCTCTGCTAATTGCAGAGCCTTTTTGTATACAGTTTGTGAAACAATAGTCGCTATTAAAGGTTTTCATACACATTAAATTGTTTGTACGAATACATGTTTATTAAAAAATTTTAAAACCCTGAATTTTTAGATTGTTTTATTTCATTATTATATTGCGACATTTATATTTATATTTGTAAATCAGAATAATAAGCTTCAAAGACAATTGCAACATAGATCTTGTCTTAATCAAGGAAAGATGGTGAAGACAGAAGACATTTCTATGTTACTTATATAAAATTACATGTTGTATTTTAATATTTAGTTTAATTATATATGAAGGCTATTCTATTATACATACATAATTTATATTTTTTATGACATCCATCCGACATCCATCCGACATCCATCCATCCATTTAATTGATATCTGTTTATTATATCCGTAAATGAGATTCATTTTAAAAACATCCTTCCATACAAACGAATATTCATACAAATGTATTTCTTATCAAGTTACTGGACTTTATTGTGTATTCCAAGGGCTTTAAAAGAATTTGTTTATTGAGTTATTTAAGAAAAGCTTGTTGATCTTATGGTTAGGTCTCACGCCTCGTGATCAAAAGGTCACAGGTTCGAACCTCACTCCAGACCGGCAAGTTAATCCTATTTTCATTGCACATTATTTAGCTTAGTTTGAAAATAGTAAGAATATTGATGTGACACGTACTCCGTGTTCGCATCTCTATTTTTTTTAAAAAAAAGATTAAAATTTTTTTTTATTTAAGTATTTATTCTAATTAATTATCTTTTCAGTTGAAGTTGTCAAATCTAAAGTGGGAAGTAAACTTTTACGAATTAAAGGTTACACTTACAGCCTTTACGCCACTAAGGGATCTAAGGAGTTGTGGAGGTGTTCAACTCGCTATAGCCGGGGATGTACCGGCAGAATGACCTTCAAAGATGGATATATTTTAATCATAGGAGAGCACAACCATTGATTACCCATCATAGTAGCATTTATCGGAGCTTTCCACATATTCATATTGCTATTTTTTAATGAATTTTTTCATTAAAAAGTCACACCCATAACATCGAGATTTTTTTTTGTTACTTAAACCAAAATAACTGTTGTCTTAATAAAAACCTGTGTAAAAAAGGCAAATTTATTTTTATTTTGTATTTATTAATTAAGTTCATTTTTATTTTATGTTGATATGTATGTAACAAGTTTTTGTAATTTCTTAGTAACTAGGTCTTAGATAAGATACGTAATAAGATTAACTTAAGAATGCTGTGTATCTTTCTCTCTACTCTCATTAATTCGTCCACCAAAATAATCGTCAGCATTGTGTAATTAATCAGTGCTTCGAGTTCAGCTGTGCTATGAAATAAAATATTTATTTATAATATTGCTATCACAATTAGTATCAACAGGTTATTGAGATTTTAATATATCATAATGTCCTCTCAAATAAATATTTAATTTTCATAATGTTTCGAAATTATCGTGACAAACTTTGTGGAAGTTCATTGTAATATATTTTTAAGAAATTAAACATAACAATATGTTATAGTGAGAAGAAAACAACATTGTTATTTATAATTTCTTAAAAATATATTTAATTCTGCCTTCATTTTTAAAAATTTATATTTGTTCTTCGATTTATTGACTAATAATGTGAATTAAACATTTAATCATTTATATTTATTATAATATTGGGTGTCTCGCAGCTAGTAGCAAAAAATACATGGGAGTCTTCTTCATTCAATTTAGAATATAAAATATTGTTTACATCTTGGTGAAATATCAACAGTTACGGAGGTATGCGACATCAAAGATAGCATTTTTTTTCAATATTTCTGACATATTTTCTGTAAAATATTGGATTATCACTACAGTAACTTATATGGAATATTAAAAATTGATTCACTTTAATACAAATAAAATAAAATGACAAAAATCTTAAAAAAGATTATATTTCAAATATCTGCAAGGATTTAATAATTTTACTTGACTTTTATCAAAGCGAATGAATTTTTAATATTCTCCTGAAAGTTGCATACCCACAATATGAATAGCTGGCATTACTTAATTAACTTACTATCATACTTTCACACCACTTCCTCCAAGGCAGGCAGAGCATAGGAATAATATTGCTTTCCCTTTCATACATTTCATGTGTACGCTCTTCAATTGCTGAAATTTCTAACAGGTATATCCTTTAATATTTCGTCTATTTGATTGTCATTCTGCGGCCTATTGCGGTCATCTTGTATCCCTGTTTCATTCAACACTCCTCATATATTTTTATTACCATTCTCTCTTCACTCGTACCATCTCCGATGAAGGTCTGATGTTCCGCGGGAAACCTGTTCGCACGGCACGAGTCTCATTTGTGCAATCCGAGAAAATGAATATGTTTTCATAATTATCAAATCAAACAAACCCAAACAAACCTTTCAAATCTCAATTTCACAGTATCAAACTCATCACACATTGACTCTTTCTTAATTCATTTGACTATGCTACAAATAGTTCCAAATTTATTAATTTTCCACTTAATTGTATTTTCCATGTATACATCTGAGTGTTCCGTTGCATTCAATCTGCTGTCATTCTTGTTTTTGTAATTCTGGACTTCACTTTCATACACTAATGTTTGCATCAGACTTCATTACGTACTGTTAGTTTGGTTTAGTATTCAGAGTACTATTCATTTCCAACAATCATCCTCCTTTCATTATCTTTCTCTTTTTTTCATACTTAGATAACATACACGTTTTAAACATTTATTATTTACTATTATATCACATTCAGTCGCATATTCTCTCAAACACCATCACCTACGAATTACTAACATTCATCAGATGTTCACTCTTCTTGCAATCATCTAGTTACCGGGTATTAAGATCTACTTCACTATTAGCCATTTTTACTATATCAATTGTATATAGTAAGCATTATATGCTCTGATCACCTTGTATAGATTCTATTCACCCTAGTAATAATTGATAAATAAAAAGTATGTAGACTTTGTTATAATTATATTATAAATAAATTAAAATTTCAAGTTGTGCACACTAATGAACTGAGATTTATGGACACTAGTTGATAAGTAGACCAAAATAAGTAGCTAATATTCAAGAATAAAATAACAATCATTTTTCAGCGATATTTTCAATACTTTTACAAATATATAGACACTGCTTCTTTCATTTTTCCTAGGTACTTAATTTTTTTGTTTAATTGGTTGAGCTACTTTGTAGATTGACATTAAAAAAAATAAATTATTATTTGTTTTAATCTACTTATATTCATTAATTAGCAGCATGTAAAAGTAAACAAAATATTATTAATAATCAATTAAATTTAACTACTAGTCCGATTCAAAAAAAAATTCCAATAATTTTGTGTAATCAAGAACTTCAGCAATAATATTTAAAAATTATTTAGGAAACCAAAACAAAAGACATCATTCATTTTGATATTTTGACATATATAAAACACCCTGACGATGGAAAGGTTTTTCCGAAACATGTAGGTGTAATTAATGAATATAAGTAGATTAAAACAAATAATAAAATTATTTTTTTACTTTTATAAACAATTTTTTTTGCATTATTCTTCATTCGTTGAATTGTTACTTTTTTTAAATATGGCTACAGTGAGGAAAGACGTCATGATGGATCGTTACGATGATTATGGGAGGATCCCGTGATTCTGTTACGTAATATTATTACAAAAACGGTTATACAGAATGTGGGATGGTTTTTTTTTAGAGGTATAGAACTTTAAAACGAAATAAAACACATACAAATCGTAGTAAGGCAAGACTTTTTCTAGCGATACCTAATTTGACAGCTGATAGCTGATATGCGTTCAGTCAAGCCACAATCGGCGACAGCTGATTGTGGTTTGCCATTTCACCAAGAATGCAAATTTATTTAAAGAAATCGTGGTTATATTTAATCATATTTAAACAATCGGCAGTCGGTTGAAAATCGTAATCATATTTAACCAATAATGACATAAAATTATATCTCCAATAAAGCCATACCATGGCCATTACCATAATTTTTATGTATTTTATTTCATTTTAAAGTTCTATACCACTGACAAAACATCATATAGTATGTACATACTTGCCAACTGGACTGCCAAATTAAAAATGTGTTTTTTTAATTAAAAAAAAATAATAATCGAATGTTATCTCGATTACTCAAACGATTTGCCTTGTAAAATCTAGCTTATCACAAAAGTAGCCGTTCTAGTTCAGTCATGTGTAAAATAATACTATTTTTATATTTTGAACTCAACTGTGTGCTCATTATATTAAATTACTAAGTTTGTTTTCTATTTCAGACAATGGTATCTAACTATAGGCGTTTCTACACAATCGATAGTATTGATATATTTAAAAAAATATTTTGACAGTAAAATTTGTTGTTTTTAATGCTAATTTTGAAGTTGCTGTTTCTATTTGTATCAGATTTCAGCTAGCGAGATAAGCCTTCCATTGACAATAATATCGATTGTGTAATAGTCCCTTATTTCTTATTTAGCAGGTAGTTGTAACGAGTTGCTTTCATGTATGCAATGTCACAGAAAACCATTTCGAATATTCACATTGTCGTATTAGTTGTCGCTATGTATGTAAAAATAGTTATTGTATGTACATGCCAGTGTAACCGACTTTTAGAATTCTTGTTTGTTTCTGATATGATCCCTGAAATTGAAAATACATAAAAGATTAATAATTCAAGCTTGTCCTCATTTATACCGAATATGCTACTACAAGAATAAACGAATGATTCAAAAGTAATGATTTAGTATATTTATATAATCATCTGGAGGTCTCAAATTTTACTTATTGTTTATGTTTTAATACTTTATTTTATTATTCTTATTGTAAGTTTATACCAATTTTGCTTTAAGTAAAATAAAATACATATTGTGAATAAACTTTTTTGAAAATATATTTTAGTTTTAATAATTCTTAATTTTAATGCATTTTCATTACATTTCTGAGATTTTAGTAATGATTTTTTTGAGATATATTCTATTATAATATTTACAAAGGTAATTTTTCAATAGGATATTTTTGATTGGAATAAAAAAATGTAATAGTTTTACGTTGTAACTGTTCATTTTATTTCGTAAGTGGATTTAGTCATTCGTAGACTAGAAATATTATATATTTTCTTTTGCTCTTCATTTTATTTTGTTTGTGATTGAAAGAATTCGTTGAATACAATTTTCCATTTGTCCTCTTTCACTTTCTATTTCAAGAAGTCATGGGTAGGTTTAATTTTGTTTATTAAATCAATTTACAATTATTTAAAAATATATTAACAATTTTATCACCGATCACAAATGGATATATTTTATATTCTTCACCGGAATTATTTTTATTGGATTATTTTATTTTTCAGCACAATACATATGTTCTCAACGCGGCGGGAAAATTCTGCGAATCGGAGATTTCACCTATTATTCGTACTACTCGAGGGATCAGCTATCATTATGGAGATGTTCCAAACTTGAAAAGAGGTGCAAGGCTAGGGTGAAAGTGGTGAACAACGTCATAGTAAATTGTAGTAATTTCCATAGCTGCAAATCTATTGAAATGGAACTGAAGAGGTCGAAGTCATAATTGCACTCGAAAAGAATTGATCGCAGAAAAAATACTCTATCCACTGCAATATTTTCGTGGATTCTCCCAAGATTTACAAGAATGCTAACATCGATTTATGGGCGGAGATCCAGACATCATAATTAAATTATATCCGACAATGAAACTTCGAAACTTGTGTTCCTTGTTTGACTTATAATATTAATATTTTACTTCTTGGCATGAAAGAGAATATTGCTGAAATGCTGGAAGAGAATATTGTGGGACAAAATCCCATTACAAATTGTCTAAACAATAAATATGTAATTTTCCTTATCGATTTGCTCACCAAAATAACACTGATAAACAGTTTTTTTTATCTCCTCGAAAATTTTCGGATTCATATCATTTTGGAGGGAAAAAAGTTCTATAAAGTAATTTCTGGCATAAATCTAATTTGTATATAGGAATTATATATATCTTGGTATTTATTTATATTATAATAAATTGATTGGCAGAAAATAAATTGCGGTGCCTTATTCAAGCATTGGGTTTCCGACCTGTACGACAAGGGGAAGACAAAAATAAGAAATTATACATATATTTTTCAAAATATGGTCATTAATTTTTTAGTTTATTCTTCTGATTTAAAGTTATTTATCGTATTTAGTATAGTCAAGAACCCTAAAATTGAATTTTTTAAATAAAGATGCGAACACGAAATACGTATATGTCGTATTAGTATTCTTACTATACTCAAACTAATCTAAAGGCTTGTGCTATGAGAATAAGACTAACTTACTGGTGTCCTGGAATGGAGCTCCAACCATCGACCACTAACTAGATCACTAAGCGAGCGTCATGACCACTACACCAACAAGCTTCTCAATTTATGTGTAATAATTGAATTCGTGAATCGCTGGTGATCATTTATCGTATATCCTCCTTGGTAAATTTTCATCTGAAATAATCAACTCAGGGGGTTTAATTCGCAGCAAATTTTAAAATTAATTTTTTAATATATTTTATACATCGAAAATGTTGCTATATCTTATCTTCAGAACAAGCTTAAAACAGAATAATTCTTGTTTTAAATTGAGTGAAACATATTAACTATGTTACCTCTACGTGAGTTTAATTAGAATATTATATAATTAAAAAGAAAAGTTTGTATGAACGCTATTTTGTTTTATTTATACAAAATGTTTTCTTGTTAGTTATATAAATAGTGTTACCCTCAAAGTCATTTTGCAGTTATTCAAGAAGAAAAAATAATTTTATATTTTTCTACTAATGCTTCGAGAGTAACAAAATCTCTCATCGACAGGTGAAGTATTAAACTTAATACTTAATAGTTTAAAAACGTGGTGGACGAAGTCTGATATATTCGTAATTTCGATTATTAAATGTACTTATTGAAGATTTAAACAGTACTACTTGGCCTTCGTAAGAAATTATACAAATTATCAAAAAGTGCTTGGGTCGGGCTTTTCGTGGGAAAACGGTGTTGAGGTATGTACACATTTATCCACAAATCACTGTATTTTTTTGCATTGAGTACATTTTTAAACATAATTTTAGCTTATCTACATAATTTTAGGTACTCGTAAAATTGAAGTAAATTGACAAGTTTTGTTGCCTTCAAAAATATATTTAACCGAAAGAAGATTGTTTGGTTTATGGTATCTAGTTGCTCAAATAATAATTTCGTTCTGAGAAATGATTTGATATTGATTCGCGATGAGCTTTGATAATATCTTTCCGGTAGTGTGTGTAGACTGATTAGAGTGTAATTTCTTATTGTCTGCCGATCAATTCCAGCTTGTTTCGTGCAGTCGAGGTTGGGGAACCGCCTGCTGCTGTTCAACGGCCGAACGTACTCCCGCAAGAAGAGCCACGAGTCGGGCCTGGCCACCTGGATGTGCTCCAAGAGGGGCAGGATGCTGTGCAATGCGGCGGTCAAGACTGTCGGGGATACTGTCATCTTCGTTAAGGACATTCACAACTGCGTGGCGCCGCGAAGGTATAGGAACCGACATCATTCCATAGTTACATAAACATTACAAAGTCTCGATCTCAGTGTTACTAATAAGTTTGCCACTCGACGTAAAATTGTTGTGTCTGAAAAAATCAATAAAATGTTTTATTTTGTTTTTCGTGAACTATTTATTTCGATTATGATATAGTAAGTCCAAAAAAGGGGTACCTGTAAAAGCAAAACCGTCACTTTGCAATTGAAGAAATTGAGATGAACGTTGATCATTAAATTTTGTGAAAAAAAAATTTAATCTCTACGTAAGTTTAATGATAATTTTATATTTTACTACTCAAGATTTGAGAGTAACAGAATCTCTTATCGACAGGTGTTTAATACTTCACCCGTCGATGACTTTCGAAACTTGACTAGTAAAATATCCCAATTATAATAATTTCGTTGTCTGTCTGTCCGCGTAACTTCGTGTAATGCCCGTGTAACTTCTTTATAGTAAATTCTTTTTTCAAAAAATATTTTTTTTCCAAAAAATTTCTTTTTTCTCTAAAATTTTTTTTTCAAAATTTTTTTTTCCGAAAACTTTTCTTTTACTATATTTTTTTTTCGAATATTTGTTTTGAAAATAAAATAAAAAATACTTATTCCTTAAAAACTGACGTGTAAAAGTGCTGTCATTTTTGACGGGTTACAGCAAGTATAATTATAATATTAAACTCCCGTAGAGGTTTAGGTTTTTCACACAGTTGAATGATTAGCATGAATAATCTCTAAAACCTTAACGACAAATACATCAATAATATTGCAATCGACTTTATAGCCATAGATAGATAGAGGACGTTTTAAAATTGATATAAATTGCTTTTATAATATAGAAAACACGTCTTCAAGAGCAAATATTATTATAATTATATAACACTACCACTATTGCCAGATAATTATTTTAAAATACGCTGTTTTTTTGTTGCTAGTGGCGGTTTTGTTTTTGAATCAACTAAGTATTAATTACAATTTTGAATGTAACTTGTATTGTCACACTCGTCATTTGGTTGGTCACCACGCTCTTTGTGCATTCCTGGCTCGAGGATATTTACTGCGTTGTTTCAAATTACAAAAAAATAATTTTAACCAACAGGTAACTGTAAGTTTTTGGCAATCGTGGTGTCAAGTGACGGATGCGATGTTTCATTTGATTGTCAAAGTTGCATAAGAAATCCGACATTAATTTTAGGTACCTCTATTAAAAATAAATGCTGAAATCAGTCACAAATTTTGGTTGAAAATTTTGAGAAATGTTTAGGAAACTAACATACGTACGTATATATCTATAATTTTGTGTAGTTTGTTAAGTTGGTCAGTGATAAAGTGGTCAAATATTGTTCCTTTACAGGCTATTTACACTGGTGTGAGTGCCGTCTTTGGGGCTGCGAAATTTTTTACTATAAAAGATTTCAAATGATGAAGATTTTTCATAAAACATTTACACTTTAAGCGATATTACTATATAAACATATAATAAAAAATGTACTTAACATACCTCTTGTAAACATTGTATTCTGCACAAATATTAAATTCCTGTCAAAACGCCCCACGTTTTTTCACGTTCACTTGTAACGTACACCGATTTCGCTAAGATTAAAAATGTAAACTTAGATGAGACAATTATATTAAATCTATTCACCACGAAGCTCAAGCGAAATCTATCCTGAACATGTTAGAATGGTCAGTCCCGGACTGCGATCTACTGTAGTCTTAACTAGTAGTGTAACGGAGCCCTTTTAGCGGAGACGATAATCCAGAGTTTGGCCTCTTTTTTGCCAGAGGCAAATTACATTTAGCAAACTGTCACTTTTGCAGCTTTGTCACTTTCTAAGCGATTTCTCAAGCTTTTGTAAATAAACAGTTGTTCGCTTGGAACTGACCCTGTCGACTACGATAATAATAAGCGCGCACGATGGGAACAGAGGCTTGAAATTTAGTATTATATTTCCACCACAATAAAGGGTCTTCGTTTAGCGGGAGCCGGTTTTGATTGTTATATTCATTTGGATCACTATATTATATTCATTGCTGTCACTTCCTATATCCTCTTCATCGTCAGATGAAAAAGATATAGGAAATGCTTCGCAGGTCAGTCAGTCGGTTAAACTCGGCAGGGACGCACGCGTGACGTCACATGCAATGACAGAACGCAAATACACCTCCGTTAAAAACATGCAGAAGCGGATGCGAAGGCGCAGGTACGATTTTTGCGGATGTTTTGCATTTGCGGAGGTTCCGTTACAACCCTAGTCTTAACCTAAGCGTACCGTGATAGAATATACCCGCAGCCATGATGTAAACTCTTGTTATCGGAAGTATTTATCAAGTCCTAAACATCACGATCACCGTTTACATTAGATGGCTTTATTTGCTTTATCCAAAAATGAAATAAAATAAAGATGTGTCCCTTTTTAAGTACTTTCAGTTTAATAAATTTCAATACAAATTTCTGCGTGTACATATTTTCTTTATGATTTGCTATAACATGGATATTGTATGCACATACTTATGGAAAAATATTCCAACATATTCGAAAATAACCATATTGATGTTTTGGTGATTGTTACTCCAACACTCAAACATTGACCAGACGTAGATTTACTAAGTCCGCCTTATTCAGTGATTTTTACCCCAACACCAAAAAATTGGCGGGACGTATTTATTCATACCCGTGTAATGTTTTAATTTACATTTACAACTTTTCCATTTTTAGATGAGACCTTTGGAAAGTAGTGTTAAATCTACATGGTCTAATTAGTGTGACATGTTGAGTGAGGGGAATGTGGAGTACAAGAGACTTACTCATTCGTAATGAAAAACCCAAGACGGGAAGTAAAAATTGCATCCTGTGTGTCTATATCTACTTAGACTAATGCAGTATTACTTTTCAACACTCAACAGTTGTACAATACTGGCATATAAATAATTTTTAATCAAAATAGGTACGAAAATATTTTGTTGCACATACACGGATTATACTATCGGACCTCCACGACATCTGGGTGTTATAAAAAATACCTGCTTATTTAATGTCGAAGCAACATAGATGTCGAACAGATTTCTTTCATGAATTGCATTAATTGATAATGAAACGTAAACCAGTGATTGCAATCTGGAGTTTTGTTTAAAATATGCTCGTATGTGTTTGATGAGTCTTATATAAAAAAGTACTAATATTTAAAGTTGGTAGAAATCGCACACATCTACACACTTTTCAATTTGTTTTGAACAAATCTACTAATTTCTTCATCCAAATAGTTGTAATATTAAATTAGAGCTAATATTTTCGTTACAAAAATATAACTATTCACATTTGACAAATGTCTTGACGATTCTACATTTTTTAGTGTTGGTGTGTCAAACCGAAATAGCAATATTGTTATTTTCAAAATAGGTCGGATGAGAGGTTTGATGGGCTCGACAGACCTGTGATACTGTATGGCTAAGGAAGTATTGAGATTTGGCATCTAAGATACTCCGCATTTATTAGATTACAGTTTCGAAACAAATATAAATCTGCCAGCCACAAAACTGCCATAACCATAATCGAAGTCAAATAGGTTGACCTTTACTTTAAGCGTAGAAAATTCAGAAATTTTGATTTTCTTGTGATATTTTTGTTGTACTTAATTGTAAAATCAACTGAAATTTATCTTTATTCAAAAATCAAAGCAAACTGATGTCAAACAAATACACCAAATATAAATTAAATATTTTTTCATTATTATGAATTTAATATTAATTAATTTAACGAAATGTTAAAATTAACAAAAGTCTTTCGGATTTTTCTCAAATATCTTAATTATTACACTTTGCACAAAAAAATATAGTAATCTTAATAAAACTGTTAAAATATAGTTGGATTTTTTATTTATTGATTATCATCAACCATCAACAGTCAATACATCATATAATTGGTTCATAACATTAATACATTACATCATAACCTGCTCAATAATTAGATTAAGAGGATTGAGTGCCATGAATTACACGCATCATTCGCTTATTTAACATCCATGAATCTTTTCAAATGTCATTTGTCGTGGCACGTTTGGAGGTGTCCAAAGCGTGCCCAGCTGAGTACTATTCGTCTTTTGGTCTCAACTAGGATTTGTGGCATTTGATGAACTGTCTAAATTGGACGGATTCACATTAAATTTGTTTTGTGCCAACTCTAATTGGTAGAATTTTTTCTGGTTTGTTATCATCTTGACCATACCAATATTGAAGCGGTGATCATCTTTGTTGCATGCGAAGTTCAGTTGAGATGAAATAAAAGAAGTTACAAAACGCCGAGAAAAACATGTTTTTTGTCGTTTTCTTTTACCATTATTTATGCTTCTATATAAGTATGTGTGCCATGAGTGATTACAACATCGCAAAGTCTCACTTGTCACGTCCAGTAAAGTTTAAGAGTTTACTGAGTGGATACTATACTTCAAAACTTACATTATGCTCGTCGTTATTGCTACAATTCAACGATTTTAAGTATTCTCATCATACTATGAATTGTTACGTAAAATGCCTGGGGGGACGCAATTTTTACTCATCTCTGTGATTTTTCTATAATATACTCTTACAGAAATATTTGTTACAAAGAATAACTTCGAAGAATAGTTTTTATTCTCAGAGGAAATACGTAAAATACGTTGTTTAACAATATATGTGTTTGTATTAAGTATTCTTCACTGTGTCGCGAATTTTTAAAAAAATAAATAGGTTGCCATCATATCGTGTAAAATGCGAAATTGAGAACAAACGATATGTGCGTTTATAATCAGAGAGCCTAGAGGTATAATTACTGTACATTTCACCGATGAGTTCGTCATACGTGACTCATCCATTCTTGAACTTATTTTTTCCTTATAGAATGATAAGATGAAAATCTTCGCGTATTTGCACCAGTGATGATGATCTCAGAGCCAAAAAAAATAATTAAGTTAATTTTTTTGAATTTTGTCTAATGTTTATAGTATTAATAGTTAAGCTTGTTCCACAAGTCATCTGGCGGCCCTACCGTTCAAAACCGTTCTTTACAGTTGAAATTTAAAGTGTATTCCAAGGTGTAGGTAATTCACAATATTTTTGTGTCAGAAAAGCTGAAATGGAAAATGAAATGGTATTGATTTGAGACAAGATAGGTAATCGGCGTTAAGTTCTATGAAGTAAAACATCATAATTTCAGTGAACGTCATAGATTCAGATTCAGGGAAGTAAGCAGTACGAACTTGTACTTTTACAAGTTTTATTGTTACTTACTTTACCAAACCCAATAGTTTGCACTATTTTACTATAAATGGTTACGGATATTTTATACGAACCGTATTTTTTTTTTCCGAGAGACAATTCTCGACGTTTCGTTGAAGTCGTATTCAACGTCATCAGGAGAACGATCTGTACCCGCGGAGGTATAGGGCGGTGGTGGACGTAGGACGGACCTGATGACGTTGAATATGACTTCAACGAAACGTCGAGAATTGTCTCTCGGAAAACATACAGTTCGTATAAAATATCCGTGACGATTTACAGTTAAATATGTCTAACGACCGTAAGTCTATATTTCAGACCAAATATGGTTAAAAACATAAAATAAAACAATTTCTTTTTCTTGGTTCTTTACTAAATCACATAATACCGTGTTTTTAGATTAATCACCCGAAGTCACCTGGGTTCCAGGAGCTCTCGTCTTCTCAACTGGCATTAACCATTCTTAAACTTTCGACGATTGCCTGAATCACAACCTTTTGTGTCGTTTTTTTGTATTAAAGGGGTTAAGCCGTCTATCTAATAACATACAATAAAAGACCAAGCCGAAAAAACTAGTAAAATGTAAATATTATACTTGTTTATTTATTTATTTATTTAATGTTCATGGAAGACCAACAGCACAAAAAAAAGCATAGAAAACATTGATACAATATAGATGGCCAATTACAGGTCTCCACATGTTAAAATGGATATTCATTAGATACAGTTATAAATCAATAAAAGTAATTAAATATGTTTGTATGTTTCAGCATTTTCTCACACAGTTTTGTCACTCGGATGCTATTTGAAATTATTTTTATGCTCAATGGTAATGTTCATATGTTCAGTCTATGGGCTACATGGCTTAGTAATGCGGGCTGCGTCCTCTATTGTTGGTGCATCTGTGTATAGTATGTTAAACTGATTTATAAGTAGAATTGAATTTAAATAAATATTCCACGTTTACGTAAAATGACTATTGTTTCTAGGACATTCCGCAAAATTTGTCACTACGAGGAGAGGGAGAAAAGCTATTGATGTGGGACCTTACAGATTTACTTTTCAAAAACCATCTGGTTGCCTGACCAGATGGGTGTGTAATAAAAGAAACAACAACTGCCGCGCTAGCTTGTACGTGGACGATACACAGATAGTGAAAACTCACCACGATCACAATCATTCTTAGAGTGTGCGCATAACTATGATAAGTAACTAAATGCCAATGTGAATTACTCATTACTTACTATTGTTATGAAGAATTTTAATAATAAAAAAACACATTTATATTACATTCGTATGTATTCATAATATTCAGCGTGTCAAGCTAATTCAACAAGGCGACACATAATTTGGTGTCTATATCCTTTGAGAGCTCTGCATCCCAGAATATTTCATACACGCCAAACAGATCCGTCAGAATAGTTCTAGAACCGATTCGGCATTACCGGGAGACTTGCTGTACACTAGAATTTTTCGTGGCACCCCCAAAAGTGTTATCCGTAATAACATTAGAGAATTTATTTCAACAATACTCAAAACACGTCTTTTCACAAAAAAATATAAGTTCACATGAAAATTAAAAATTCTAGTATAAGACAAAAGTGTTAATGTGCAAAGCGTCTTTCAGATTAATTTGTTACGAAAATAGCTCTGTATTTAATAAATTTGCAAGCCGCTTATATTAAAATATTGAAAGAAAAGGAAATTAGTTTCTTTACCCTTAATAATAAAACTCATCGACGATATTAATGAAATTTTGGTTAAAAATATATATTATATATCAAATATTAATAATATTAATAGAAAAATGAAATGGAATATTAATAGGAATGATATTAATAATTAATTGATTAAATTTTTTTACGTATTTATTGATATAAAAATGTTGACCTGTGGGAGAACTATGATTTCAAGTTAACAATACACATCTTTCTCATTATTTTTTAATATCATGTAAATATTTCACGTTTTTCATTGAATTGTTTTAATTGTTTTGCACAAACAGAAACTTCGGTGTAATAAAATTTGATATTTTCGTATGTATTTGTAGATCATCAATCAATGTCGTTCTTTGTTAAAATATTACTTTTTGTGTAAATTAAATTACTGTAATTTTACCTGGATACTTCACATTCGAATGCCACCAACGACAACTATCAAGTCGATACACTATCTTGAGAGAAAGAAGTGAAAGTATTATGACATAAAATTCGCATTATTAAAAAAAATGTTACGCATCATTACATAAGGCCGGCCGCACTTTGGATACGAATTATTACGTACGTATTCGTGCGATTATTTTCGTACGTATGAAGCGCGCACATTGATTGCGTCTTGCGTTGGTCACGATCAGTTACTTTTCGCATTTCTCCAATAACGTTTGTGTCAAATGAATAATCTGTATCTTCTGACAAATTTCATGACTATCTATCTAATAGATTCACAAATGCTGGGGAGAATCGAAGTGCAACGAGAGCTCATGACATCGGAGAAATATTTAAAAGTTTTTTGTTCGAAGTACATAATAAGGTAAACCTCACCTTCATTAAACCAAATTATTTAACTTACAGGTATTTTTTAGTTCTTTAGAGATTCTCCGCCATGATCTGCGATGATGGTCACGTAGTTGAATCACTTTGGTCCCACAAACATTTGTGGTCATGTGTCTAATTGACAAAATTTTCAATTTCCATCGTACGAAATCTCAAAAATTTCCGAACAAATCCGGATCGTGTCGGACGTCGCATCTATACGTGCGTACACGCACTACTAAATCGTGTACAGTGTGCGATGTTCAATATTACTTCGAAGGTCAGGAAGGTAATTGCGTATTCGTATGTATACGTACTACTCAATTTCGTACGAAAAAGCATCCAGTGTGCGGCCGGCGTAAACCTCGTGGGTCAGTTTGTTCTAAAGAAGGACATAAATACGATATAAAAAGTATTAATTTATTTGTAAATATCGATTATGACTTATTATAAAAAAACTTTGTTTTATTTAGAAATCTATTGAATAAACGAGGTTTGTCACAGATGAGAATTTTCTTTTGCTTATTACTTTTTGCTTCTTTTTGAGTTGTACCTGCATTTTATTACTATCCGACATTCAGGATCCTTAAGATTTGGAGTCTTTTGAGTTTGTAAGTCTCATTTAATAGTTTTTCTGTTAACTGTTATTTCAGATGCATTGGGTGTTAACATTAAGTTGTGTCCATTTTTTCCAAATGAAGAAGAGAGGGCACACAAATTACAACAATTAACAATAAAAAATTTGCTTATAATATATATTTTCCTATATTATTTACAACTTCTTGACAACCTTCGCAAGTTTTTCGATGCTTTGCGATAAAAACCATTCTGTCTCGATTCCCTAGATTGAAGGTGAAGGTGTCGAAAGTGTTCGCTTTTGTCTACTAGGCATTCCATTTTAAAGGCATGTAATTAAGTAAAATAATAAATGTAACATAAAAGCAAACGCAATACTTGTAGAGCAGAAAATTTTCTTTCGGATGAGGTAAAGGCTTTACCAATTTGTTTTACTTTCAGCGCGCATTTTATAATTTGAAAAAAAAAGGACAACACTTTTGTTAAGACCTAATGTAATATTAGATATGTTGAGAGTAGTAGAGAGTAGATGTTGTTACCAGCGTATTGTACTCGAGCTATGCACATTCTGTTCGATAATGCAAAGTACAGTTATTAAGAACCTCGCTATAATGCTGCATTTTTACCTTTTTCAGTTGAGTTTGTGATATCAAACCGCGGAAGGCGACACTTGAAGCTGAATGGCTATACATTCTACGCGGAGAAAATGCATCCGGAGATCCAGAAAGTGCGATGGCGGTGCACGCGGAGGACGTGCACTGCGTACGTGCATACAGTGCACGACTCGATACTAGCCATCCAAGACAACCACTCTCACATTCCGCCAGTGCCCAAATACTCGCAAGTCATTTCCGTGACTCCTTCAATAGATTATATTATGCAGAAATGATCTTTAATCCGAAAATACGCCAAGAAGAAAAAATTGGCGAGGAAATGAAGTGGGAATAGTAGGCCCACGTTTTCAGTGTCGTCGCTGATTCATTTCTAAAGACATTATAAACTTTAATACAGTGCGACTTCCCACGGAGATCGTCAGAACGATATCGACAGGATGTTTCGTGACTTTCCCTTTAGTACAAGGATGTGTGAGAAGTGTTTTCCAGGTTTAAATATTAGCTCTACCATCGAACATTCCTTTACGAAATATTTAATAGATTTTTTTCAATTATTGACATTTTACGAAGTCTGATTGACATAAGGTGATAAAAAACATTTAGGTACATTTATTTATTTATTTTTCGTATCATTGTTATTATTAATTTATTGTTGTTTGTGGGGTTGTACCGAAAATGATGTGTATAATGAAATAGTCTCAGATATTTTTACTGCAAAGTTTTCCACTATGTATCCATTCTTGGAAGAATAATTAAAAAATGTTTACTTTTAAAAATTGCCATTGAAATATTTTCAAAACCTAATTTACTGTTAAATTTTATTAATTCTAGGACAAACGTGTATAATTGAATTTTAAAAAGTTGTAGCGTACAAACAAGATTAACGATCTGTATTAAGTTTTTTAACGCAGGCAACACTTTATGTAAATGCAAGAATATATTTAAATATTTCTCTTTTAAATGTATATTTTATTAAGTATATTGACCTATAATGGGATCTCTTCGAAAACCCAATTGTGATAGATATTTTAATGTATAATATTTGTAAATAATCAACTCGCCATTCCACACGTACATAATATATAGACTAAGGTCTATATTGAGTCTGTCGACCGCTGCTTTCCTTTAAAATACCTCACTTATATAATTTCGATAAAAATGTCATATATTTTATTACTTTTTTTATTATTCATCAAATTTTTAATTATAAAAATGACGCTTTAGGTCGATGTTCGGCATTTCTCATTTTCATTTTATGGAGCTCCCGATTACGATGTATTAATAGATTTATTCGATCTCAAGTATTTTTTTGTTCAGCGTATAGAATCTCGTTCTTGTTTATATATATAAATCTAGACTACGTTTGCTACTTTTCCCAATCCGGACTCGTTCAAAGTGATAGGATATTTTTATAGAAATGGGAGGATATTATTCTTTTTCCAACTCCCTGAACAATTGCTCGTCATATGTTTCAAAATAGTTGACCTTGGAAATCATAAGATTTATATAAATATTATAATTGTTCGAATGATTTAAAATATCTTGTTCATTCTCCCCATTTTTCAATTTCATCACATCGTGCGTTAATACCTTTGTAGAATTACCTTTTTAGGTTCATAGACGATCTGTTAAAAAAATATTCCATATCGCAAGTGTTTTTAAAGAAATGTCTCAAAAGGCAAGAAAAAATTAAAATCCATAAAACGAGGCTTACTAAATCGATTGTCCTTTTCTAGCTTCCTTCAACTGGTTTTAGGTTTATTTTTAATGATTTACTTTAAAACGGGATTCTGATTAGGGCTCACGAACATAAAATATTTTTTGTGGTGAAGTAATTACTTTGGCAGCAGCTTTAAAGAATATCGCCAATTATTTTTTCACGACTGCATACTTTTTAATTATTTTTACTGCATACTTTATTTAAGACATAATTTTGTTTCTGTAAGTTACTTAATAAAGTACTATGATGTGTCCTTACTGGTAAAATATTACGACAACCTGAACACTAATAATTGAAGCAGATGGACAAAAAAAATTGTGTGATAGATACAGAATAGCTGTAAATTGATGAGAAGGTCAGATCTCCTTGCAATTCATTATTGTGAGATCGGGGCTAATATATTGCACACTCTAATTGTACAATTAAAGAGATTTAATTTCCTCTAAATCTGGAGAGGATGAATTGAACTGCATTCTTTTTACGATGCATATTATTACTAGCTGGTGTTTTAACGACATTTTGTAAATGTCATCTGTAAATGTTATTTTGTTGCGTTTTAAAATTTGTCATTAAATGTGCTTACAATCAATATTTGTAAATTGTAAAAATATACTTTATGAAGGTCATATAAAACCTTAGTATTTAACTATGGATCTCAGTCATTGATGCCTCTCTTTTGTCGATCAAAATTTTTATAGAATATGAACGTTGATGGCATCATCATAGAATATGAAAATATCGACTCGATGCGATGGGACAAAAATGCTTAGATTTAATTAATTTGCCTAGGAGTACACTTTGGTGATCTGTTCATTTGATGTTTGCACTATGCAAGCTATCAATTTATTCTTTTAGATATATGTTGTACGACTTTTCATCGAGGCTCTTAGATAATAAGTTTATGCTATTTGTATTTTTTGGCTCAGAAATGAAACCGATATTTTTTGTGTTTCTTCTGTACAACTTAGTAAATCAAATAGAGCTTATTTATAAATATTGAATATTCTGATAAGATTTTATAAGAAGTTTATTGCCTAAATTCGTTCCTTCGTGTTGAGTATAATTTTATACATTTTTTTGTAATTGTGATAAAATATGAATAGTACACACAAATTGTATAAAGTTTAATGACGATGATTATTTATTTTATTTTCTATAAATGTAAAGTTTTTTAAATTAGGTAATCGATGTTCTGCTAAGTGTATTAAAAAGTTATAGCTATTTATTGAATATCTAAATATTCGTAGGTTTCGAAGCAAATATATCTAGTCATTTAGAGATATTGGATCATTAAACAATAACATTCCAATATATTTATTTAAATATTTGTATGTTACTTGTAGGACGTATTTCGTTCGATAATAAAGAAATAGTTGTTATTATAAATGTATAGTGTAGTAGCATTTTTGTCTGTGCTAAAATTAAATTTGCATAAAATATTGCACGAGGATTGTGTTTTATTTTTTACCAAGTCTCCCACTTTACCGGTGAATTAATTTTATTATGTATCGGAAAAACAATCAACAATAATATAAAGTTGAAAAAAAATGAAGAAGAAGCTACCGTCTAAGGTTAAAGTTGTGTACCCTGTTGTGTCGATTATTGGTAACTGATTTTTTACAATTCAACGGGGAACCATATTTCTAGGCAACAGTTAAATCTCATTCACTAATCGATACAATCAGATGCAAATCTTAAATAAATTATTTGAGATTTATATCTGATTGTATCGATATGTTATAACGGTTATTGTTCAACCGGTTAAAATAACGTTTTTTACCATCCTTGCGCATGCTGGTGACCGGCGCACCCTTAAGTAGAAAGTTTTAGTCTAGTGAAGCGCTGAGAAAACTGACGCCACGCTCGTTCGAATCATTTCGGTGTCTAGACTGATCGAGGTCGAATATTTCGGGAGAAAATAAAATAAATTATCTTCCTATTTACCTGATCAGTACAAAAGTCCCGTTTGCTTGAATTGCGGATCCCTCAACCTATCGGTCACGCCCTTATGTTTGGTAAGTAAGATCAGCTACGTGAAGCCTATGGAGGTGTTTTTGTTCGTTCTATGAATATTTTACATTATTTTAATATTCTTGCCATTAATTAAACCAAGCTAGTACCGCTTAGGTTTATAGTCAAACTATAAATAATTGACGAGTTAGGAAAATTATTTTGATAAATTATAAAATTATTTTTTTGTTCTGATTGCTTGATCTTACGAAATTGTGCTGGACCAGTTTGTGTATACACAATTAAAAATGTTCTTGAAATTCAGGGTCATTTATTTCAAATCTTTAGAATCATTGTAGGTAGGTGTTACGGTCGGTTCCATTAAATATAATATCGCTATAGATTTATCTAACAATTCTCTAGTTATAATTCCTCCGGGCTATTCAGTAAATTCATCATAATCATATTCAATTTAACTGTCAGAATTTAATCAGAAAAATGAGTATCTATTTGTTTTTTTTGTCTTTTGTTTGAAATCATATATTCCTTATTGCAGGTTGCATTAAAGCGAAGTATGTACAAATTCGTAATGGCACTATTCTGCTGATGTGCCGAGGATTTACTTACTCCAAGCACTCGCTGATGAGGGGGCCATATTCAAGATGGCGGTGTTCTTCGTACGTCAAGTTTGGTTGTAAGGCCAGCGCATTCACGCACGAGGACTCTGTAGTGTTGCTGGAGAATCAACATACTCATGATGCTCCAAAATATTACCAGACACAGTCAGGAGAATACATAAAAGTGTAAAACGGGTGATCATTTACAACGATTTCATTAAGTAAGGCTGCCCTCGTAGTCCAGTTGGCAAGGCACTGGCTTCTCACTCCGGGGGTCCCGGGATCGATTTCTGGTGAGGTTAGAATATATCTATTTGTGATTTTTTCAAGCCTGAATTATTTATGATGGTTTGCTACAGTAATTGGGCCTCGTGGCCTGTGTTGTAGCTTTAAAAAGTAAATCATTTTATTTTATATTATTGGTCGATTTGGCGTTAATATTGTAGAGATTATTCACGATGATCATTAAATTGGGTGAAAAAACTTGACTCACGTGAGTTTAATATTTTTATATTATACAAGTTAAGTTTCGAGAGTGATAGAATCTCTCATCGATAGGTGAATAATTTAATACTTCACCTGTCGGTGAAAGATTCTGTTACTCTTGAAACTTAAGTAGTAAAAGAAACAAAAATTAGAGTAACAAAGTTTTTCACCCAATTTCGTAAACGTCATTTTATTTTATATGCGGGAGAACAATAATATTTCCTAAAAGTCTCAAAATCACCAGAAAGTATGTTTTAGTATTATTGCTCTAACGTATTTTATTAGTTTTCTTTATCTGGTTTCAGAAGAAAAAAGATTTTCGTTACAATTTAAAATTCTTTAAATCGTAAATAATAAAATAAAAGTTGATTTGTATTTAAAACTAGACTACATTTTGATATCGATCACTTTTGAGCAATCTATTTATAGAGTAGTTTTAAACCGATTACTAATATTGGTAAGGATTACTTTTATATTTGACTACATTTTGATATCGATCACTTTGGAGTAATCTATTTATTGAGTAGTTTTAAACCGATTACTAATATTAGTAAGGATTACTTTTATATTTGATCTGAAACTAGTTGGCGTCAAATAAGAACCTTAGAAATGAGAACAACAGTAATGACTTTTATGAACAAACTGATATAAAATATTTGTTTACTTTATTTATCTCGTTAAAGTTATTAAAATCAGATAAATAAATTAATTTAAGGAACATGTGTAAAATATTAAAACCCAAGTGGTTTAATCCATACCTATAGAATACATCAAATTGAAATAGTTGACAGCAAATATATATATATAGAATAATTATGTATGTTTTCAGATTTTAAATATAAATTTTCTAGTTAATTTTTTCAAGATCTTTACTGCATCATTTTGTATTATATTTTTTTCGAGATTTTTGTATATTTGAAAACAATTACATTATTGACTCATCTCTCATTATCTCATCTTTAGCCTCAGCCTTTGCAAAACCTTTGCAAAACTGTACTACTATGTATTTATTTATAATATAACTATTATTAAATAAATTGTTGTTATTTTAACATCAATGTTCTTAGTCATTAAATTAAAATACTTTTTAAAACTTTTTTCCACTATGTTTTTTTTAACCGTAGCCCATCACTGGAACAAGTCTGAAAGTGGCCATGATTAACTGAAACCGGTACGGTCAAAATACAATAAACAGTGAAAAAAGTTAAAAAAAGTGTTAATTAAATCATTAAAATGGAATTCCGTCAAGAGCTAACAGCGTCAAAATTAGAAATTTTCTTTAATTTACAAAAAAGTGTATGGTTTGCGCTTATGCTATGGAACCATGATAATATCCCGCATCCGGGATCTCATCTACTTCCTTCTCACAAGGTAAGTTTTTTTCTGGTGGACCAAAGTGCGACAAAACTTTGCAGCTCAAATAAATATATGATGACTCATAGGTCCACAACTTCATCTCATGATTATTTATCCTCTCTGGAATAATGTTGTATATCATAAAAGCCAAAAGATTTGGTTTTCTACATTTTTGAGAACAGAGTCCTGTGTATCAGGAATGCGCTAAATATTAAGTAATTTGTAAATAAAAATATTCTTTATTCTAGGATGGATTAAAGCCGAATATGTAAACCTTAATAATGGCAAAGTCCTCCTGATGTGCCAAGGTTATACTTATTACAGGCACTCGCCAAATAGAGGTCGGTATTCTAAATGGCGATGTTCTTCGTTCGTCATGTTCGGTTGCAAGGCTTGTGCATTTACGCATATGGACTCTGTAGTGTTGCTAGACAAGAAACACACCCATGAACCGCCCAAATATCACCGGACTTCGTCTGGAGAATATATAAAAATATAATAAGACGTCAAACGACAAGGATTTAATTCATTCGTATTTTATCAACAATGACAGAGCCAAACATCGGTGTGAAACATTTTTTATTAGTATGTATGTATATTTTATTAAAGAAATCATAAAAAATTATACCCGTATTTCACATAATTTTAAATTAATATTTGTTGTATATAATTTTTTCTTGCTTAGGTACTATTAATATATGTAAACTAACTTACACACACATATTTTACTAGTGTATTAAAACCTTTAGCTTACGACCCGTCCAATAGCGGTGTGATACAAGATGGTTTCTAAAAATATTTAATCTTAAAAATATTTATTGAATAATTACGTGTCTACTAACGTCTATTATGTACTAGCAGCATTTCTGTGTCCCAATTTTAAAATTTGCGATAGCAGACTTGCTTGTTATGTGTTCAAAAATATTTATTTTATGGTAGGATAGTACTGTGGTAGATCATTTCCCATTGATTGATAATAAATTATGTTCACAAAATTTTAAATTAGGTTTTAATGACTATAAAATTCATGTAACAGTATGGGTGTTGTGGCATGAAGAGCTGGACCGATAGTATCTTTTAAATCCATATTTGAAACATATTTTGATTTGCTTTATCGTCGATTTCCACTATAATTTGCACAGGGGATAACTGTTTTTTTTCAGTTTTTCCGGAAACACTGGCTGTGGCCGCCCGCAGGGACTAACAATAGCAATCTGCGAGATCTGATTATTGCAATGTTTGCACTTATTACTGCTGTATTCGTATGCATGGAAGATAATGCTGTTAAATTTTATGCTCCATCTCCAGAGAGTCCACGTCATTGTCATACCATTGGCATGATTAGAATGAATGAAGTATAGCGTGGTTGATGATATTTACGGTATTGTATGTACTGTATTTAAAGTACTTATATCAACGAATGGTTATAAGATCACTTGTTTTTAAGTTATACCTTTTTAATTTTCTGAGACAGGTTTCGCCTCATGAGGGCATTATCAATCTAAATATTTACATTCAACAACTTGTATTTATATGAAAAGTATTGAAAAGAGATGCTATATAATTTTAAGAATTAATTAAGGTTTTTTGTATTTCTGCATGATTCTGAGAAACAATTCTGTTCAAACACTAATGACAGGTAATACATATAAGAAGAGGATAGATTTACAATATGATATAAATGTAATATTTTTGGTAAAAAATTATGTTTGAGCACTAATGATAATTTTCAAATGCGGGGATTCCAAACGGCATTAGATATTCTTGGTAATAATTATGTTTGAGCACTAATGATAATTTTCAAATGCGGGGATTCCAAGCAGCATTAGATATTCTTGATAACAATTATATTTGAGCACTAATGATAATTTTCAAATGCGGGGATTCCAAACAGCATTAGATATTCTTGATAACAATTATGTTTGAGCACTAATGATAATTTTCAAATGCGGGGATTCCAAGCAGCATTAGATATTCTTGATAACAATTATCTTTGAGCACTAATGATAATTTTCAAATGCGGGGATTCCAAACAGCATTAGAATTTTGGATAACAATTATATTTGAGCACTAATGATAATTTTCAAATGCGGGGATTCCAAACAGCATTAGATATTCTTGATAACAATTATCTTTGAGCACTAATGATAATTTTCAAATGCGGGGATTCCAAACAGCATTAGAATTTTGGATAACAATTATCTTTGAGCACTAATGATAATTTTTCAAATGCGGGGATTCCAAATTGATGTCTCAGATAGAACTTAAAAAGGTTGAACTTAAACAAGTGATTTTATTTCCATATGTATGATTAAGGAATTCTATAAACTTACCTCTGAAACACTGAATTTACTAACATGAACCCAATGAAATAAGGTTCTTCCTAAAGTCTAACTGATTCAGCTACCACACATAAATATTATGATGAGGCTCTCGGTGTTTGTACTTTGTGTAATTTTCACTGTATACTTTTTATGTAGAATCTACAGAAGACCCGCTGCACACTCGACCAACAGTGGATTCTGTGTGGAGCTGTAAAGGAAGGCGAAGAATATGTAGTGTGTGTCCAACTAGAAAACGAAGGATGACGGAAACTGTTTGTCTGCGTTGTCGAAAGCCAATTTGCAAAGAGCACCAATCACATTGGTGCTTGGAATGCACAAGGAAAGCAGTGTAATAGCTTTAAACACTTCTTTTAAAAATTACCATCGTAAAAATTTGTCTTCGTCAAAGTAATACACTGGAAATTGCATTATTTTGATAAAGCTGGTAGTTTTGTCTTATTCTGTGACTTGTGAGTATTCTATCTATAAGGCCGGCACCACACTATGCGGATCTTCCGCCGCGTCTCCTAGGTCGCGGAACGCCGCTATATTTCTTTCCATATCCGCTTATTAAAGCGGATGATCAGCCGATCCATTTGCTTTTCCGATTTTACGCGACGGAAATACGCGCAGAAGAACCGCGCAATGTGGCGCCGGCCTAACAGTTTGAAATTATCCCTGCAAAAGTTCATCCAACGTTTTATGCGTAAAATAGCACTTTGTATAATAATTATCGAGTGTTCACATAAATGTGTAAATTCACATATCCCGTTTGCAATTGTTTTATTCAATCCAGATAATTTACTTTCATTTATTAGTTGGACACATTTTTCAATTATTTATTGCCAAAATATTTTTTTTTATTGTCATAATGAGACACGTAAAAACGCGCTACTCAGTTTATAATTATAGTTTTTTTGTTCATCGAATGAATGCGAGCTTAATTGAAGATATTTTTCAAACTCTTACATTTATGTAGCAGACTTCTATAACGTATCAAGTTAAATTGCGACGAACTCGGTTCAAATGTACATATAGATATAAAGAATATCTGTATACTTTATACTGGAAGAATGAACTATAAAAATACAGTAATATTCAACTTGTGCGTTGATAATTCTCCTAAGGGCCGATTGTTTGATCAATGGTAATAGTTAAGGATAAAGCATAGATGTTTGCGTTTACCACACAACCCGTTTTCGTAAAAATCTTTGTTTTTTGCTTAACTAGTACCATTGGTCAAATAATATATTGTATACAAGTTTTTCGACAATATATGTGGGGTATGAAAGCAAAGGCAGCAATATCTAAAAAAAATGGATGCGATCATTGAGGTTTATTATATTAGAACATATTAAATTAGAGGTTTTTAATAGGAAATATAGCATTTAAATTTATAGGAAACATGATTTTGGAAAGGATATAGATACATAACATCTATAATTCAGTACATTCTACATTAGTTAGTAATCCTCGGTGAATGAATTCAAAACATATTTTTTTTGGATATTGTTGCCTTTGCTTTTATACCCCACGATTGAAGACATTTCGAGCACTTAGAGATTAAACAGTATGAAACAAACTTAATATACCTAATAAACATTTGTTATATCAAAATGTAAAAAAAAAAACTATACCGTATACCTTCTTTTGGGCCATGTATGTATGCAATAATGGTAAGAGGGCGCAGCAGATGATGAATCTGGGGAATGCCTGATTGGAATTATGGCATTGAATTAGAATTATTGGAATTATTGGCATCGAAATTAGACTCTGAAGAACTATAGTGAAAATGAAGACATTTGTAAATATGCATTGTGACAAATTAAAATAATGTCGGAAACAATAAATGCGTTTTATTGTTACATTCGTCGACCTGAGTGAGCTTACTGTTGTGCCAGGTTTCGTAGATGAGGATCCACTTCCGTTTGCACTTAGTTGCGGGTCGTTCATCTCCGTAGCCGTCACCTCTTAGTTAAAAAAGAAGTCCGACTCGGGAAGCATTTCCCGCCCGAGAAGATCTTCCCGAGAAGTGTGACGTCTGCGTCACATACTAAGCGATCCTGTGAAGTTGGCCTTGTTGAGCAAGCACCAACTTACCGAAGCATGTGGCGAGACAGATTCTCGAGTCCTGAGTTGGCGGCCATAAGATAGTTTTTATTTCATAACCGTACCGGGAGATCACTATTTGCTGAATGAAAAAAAAAAACTTTTAATTCTAATTTAAATTTTAAAAGTAATAATAAAAGAATAATTCTTTAATGTTATTTTATTTTGATTTTATATTTTTATTATTTATATACATTGTTATTTAGCTTACTTATTTTGTTATTTCTTTTTATATTCCGTTATTTTTCGTCTTTTGTATACTGTTATTTTTTATTTTGTTTTTTGTTTGATTATCACTGATTATCATTATTTAACATTCAGCTCATTTTATCTTTCTTTATTTACTTTCTTTTTATTTTTATTTTTCCTAATTGATTATTTTTTATAATTTTTATATGTATTCTGTTTTTTATTAAATTTTTTATATATATTCTCATTAATGTTTATTTACCCTTGCCTTTGATCCTTCTTTAATATGTCCCAATTTTGCACAACATACAACGAAAAATAAATGGACAACTGTGTAATCTAAGTAATGGTCAAGCTTTTTAGACCTTTTACTACATTTTAAGTTATAAACTACACCATAAAATGGGGCTGGATCAAATGACAATTAATATCGCGTTTCTCAAAAACACTTAATTTTCTGGGCTCTTCAGACAAGAGATGACATTTATTGGATTATATTTTTGATAGAGAATTTCCTTCTTCCAGGGTTAATAAATGCCGAATACATAACATGTCGTAACGGGAAGATTCTCCTGATGTGCCAGGGGTACACCTACTCTCAGCACAGCTCCAAGCGAGGGCAGCATTTAAGATGGCGTTGTTCGTCTTATGACAAGTTCGGTTGTAAGGCTTGCGCATTTACACATCTGGATTGCGTGGTATCCTTAGAAAAAGAACACACTCATGAAGCACCTAAATATTATCGTACCTCTACGGGAGAATATATCAAATTATGAATGGATCTCTGTAAATACATTTTTTTTTACTTATCTATGTTTTATAATATATATGAATTTTTATTACATCTTCATCTGATTGGAATTAATACGTGCGTAATTTAACTTATTAATGAGTGTCCACTAAATGATTATTTAAGATAAATTATAGATGTCTCACAGAGACGAAGCTATTTATAGGGGAAAGTAGGTATGGAAGTCTTTGGCTGTTTATAGGGCTTATGACTGATTTTGACCGATATGGTTGGCTTAAGTGATCACTTTACACAATGTAACGTTCACCGATTTTGATTATAAAAATTCAAAAAAAGATGGATATAAACTGTACATACAACTTCCAATGTTTGATAGATGTGTGGGTTATCTTGGGTGGACTCGTGAACGTCACATTGTGTAATAACTTTAGCAAGCCAAATGATAGTCCTATGAATACCCAAAGACTTCCATTTAAATACTTCCTACTTTATCATATAAATAGTTTCGTCTCTGTGAGACATCTATAATTTTTCTTAATGAATGATCTCTCTGAGGACAAAGTCAAGTAGGTAATTGTGTTCCTAAAAATATTAACAGATACTCAAAAAATATTTTAAATAATTTTATTCCTATACGAATTAACATAGTATATAGAAGAAGATTATCGAAATTAATCGTCATTATTTACTTGACTTCATTTCAAGAAATACTTATACCTAAATTATGGTGTTAATATATGATATTTTTAATCAGTTTTAAAAAACGGATTAACTTGGCACAGAGTCGATGCATATTTTTTGCAACAAGAAACTGCAAATCAAAGTATAAACATTGATTATTGTCCTAGTTTGTGTCTTTGACTAGCTAATTACGAATGAATTAACTTTTTTTAAAAGCATTGATTTATTATTATCCAGAATTTTTCTGATATTGTCGTATGTGGATTCACTCACCGTAGTACTCAAGTAAGATGAGTCTTTGATTCTTATATATAGATAAGTAAGACTTTTTTTCTTTAGTCTGAATATTTTTATCTATTATTGACGCTCTTCAGGACTTTTACAAAAAATAGAGTAAAGAAATACATGTCAAGCATAATTTACAATTACTAGGAAGAATATAGGACTGGTCTATAAAGAAAACCAATATAAAATAATGACAATATGAACAAAAAAAAGTTTAAACAATGCATGTAAATGACACGGACGTGTCGAAAATCAGTTACGAATTTGTATTGAAATAAGTTTAAAGAAATGAAAATATAAATTAGACAGCAAGAATATGTTTTATTGTAAATATTAATTAAAACATAAAGATCAAAAATTAAGATACATCACAGCATCTATAGAATGATATACAGAATTCTTGTTTAATTTTTTTTTTTATTTTCCTCCAAAAAGATTACTTTTTTGCCACAAATAAGTTTTTAAATTCGTTCATGCCCAAAGCACTAAGTGTATTTCATATAAATAATACAAGTAACGACGGCAGCATGGCACTTATTTTTAGTTTTTGATTTCTACACATAAATTGAAGAGGTGAAGTAGTGTCAAGTAGATATAAAAGTATTTGGTTTTGCTTGTTTCTAAAAGTGCAATCTTTATAAAAATCTCTAAATATGTCTTAATATACTGTAATTAGTTTTTATATAATAATAATTTATTTAGATATGTTCAGTACTTCACCGCTAATGTGATGAAATACCATGTTTCATTTAATATAAGTGATGACTGATGACGGATAATTGATGGTATTAAAAGCATTGTTGGTATTTAATTTGAAGTATTATTTTAATTTTATAGTTTTTTAAAATGTTGTCATCTTTCTGGTCTCTTTTACGTGTTGGTAGACCAAAATGCAATATAAAACATACAAATTTTCATTTTTTAGAATAACTAATGTTAACTGAAGCTGTTGGAGTTCAACTGAACAAAATAGCAACTACGTCTAAGCACGCATATAATTTTTCCCATCCGTTAATATGAAAGAATTGCTTTCTCCTTCTAGAGTTGTTCAACGCGGAATTCATAAAAGGTCGTAACGGGAAACTTCGCCTGATGTGCCAGGGGTTCACGTACTACCAGCACTCCGTGAAGAGGGGCCCGCACTCCAGGTGGCGCTGCTCCTCGTACGACAAGTTTGGCTGCAAGGCCTGCGCTTTTACCCTCATGGACTCTGTCGTGTATATAGAGAAGGAACACAACCACGACGCTCCCAGTTATTACAAAACTTCGTCAGGAGAGTACGTCAAATTATAGAACCTTTTAAAAATGAAATGCGCGGTAAAGCTGCTCGATGGTCTCGGATGAGGAGTTCTGGAATAATCGGAATAAGATAAATCATAATTCTTTTTTCGATACCCAGAAAATGAAGTGGATTGCGTGTGGTAATATGTAATTTGCAACGACTCCTATGAATGCTAATTGAATTAATTAAGATAAATTTAAGCTGTCTCATAGAGACAAAGCTATTTACATGGGAAAGTATGTACGGATGTCTTTATTAAGATTTCCCAACGTACTTTCCCATATAAATAGATTCGTCTTTGTGAGACATCTATAATTGGTCTTAATTAATGGTTATCCCCCTGTTGACAAAATTATTTTGTCCAGTAATAGTGTTCTTAAAACGCGCTAAACAAATAAAAAATATTGCTTATTGAATTATTGAATTGTGTTCTTAGAACGCGCTAAAAAAATAAAAAATATTACTTATTGAATAGAATAAATGGAAGTATACTAAACACCCTGGATTTGTGATTGTCCTGAAGAGTATAGAAAAACTTTCACTGATCGAGTAATAAATTAATTGAAATGTAATGTAAGACTGAAGTTAGCACAATGCGGTTTGGGCTTATTTGGGCGCAAATAATAAGTCATAGTAATAGGCGTTTGTATGAAAATGTATGAGCAATGATGGTTTACATATAAGGAAGGGTGATGTCTGATGGATCTTTAATGTATTCTTTATATCAGCCCTTTTCTGAGCAATGATGCTAATTTAAAATAATGTTGTAGGCTTCTTGAGAATTCCAACCAAAATTCATATTTTGTATAACAAATTTATCGCGTATGCGATTTAACTGTTATAAATAATATATGTACAGTAAAGAATCGAAGATATTTGATTATTAAAATGGATTTTAGGATGCAGAACTTAGTAAAGTTAAATAATGCTTAGGTAGAGTAAACTATAAATATTTACTCGATGGCTTTTATTCAATTAATGAGTACTATACTAAGAATAGATGAATTGAATTTTTTTATTTATATATTTTTAATTTTACCAATGTACTAGTGTGAATATTTTTAAAACATAAATTTCAAATGAAAATTCAAAGACATTTTATGAATAATAGCATAAATAAAATACTAAATACCGATTATAAAGTTATAAAGAGCATTTTGTTTTATTAATTCTCTTTTATGAATGAATAAATTGCATTGAAATTTTTAGGTTTTTAAATCATAATTTTTTACCAATTCTGAAATGTTTTCATTCCACGTTCTTCTGATCAGTGCTCCTTAAAGATTAACTAACATTCAATATTCTTCGGACCGAGTAGGTTCCACGACTTTTTTTATTTTAATACGACGACCCAGAATTAAGGTGAATTATTTTTCACATATTATTGTCAATAGCATTTTTACACCTAGTAAGATGACCGACTAAATCTGAATTAATTTCTCGTTCCAGTCGACCACCGAATGAAAAATCTTCACATGCAAAAGGTTCGAGAGGACTGGTTTAAGGACGAAAGGTTCAAGGATTGGATTGAAAGGGTCAGCGGGACCGACAGTAGGGTTTGCTGTAAATTTTGCAAGACGCAAATGGTCTCTAAGGTTCATATACTGATACGTCATACGCGAACAGCTAAACACCAAATTGCAAGGTCTTATCCCCGCCAGCTACTCTTTTGGAAGTAGACTGCTTACAAAAAAAATTATGTTGTGATTTATGTTGAGATTTTCTTGGAAAATTTATTTTTAATTTTCCTGTTATATATAGGTCTGTGACTGACCTTTAGCGAATTATTGTCAAATTATTAGTCAACAAATTATTGAGAAAAGTGCCATAAAATAAGATTATGAATTTTTAAAAAATAAAATATTTTTATCACATTGTTCAGTCGTTTTCACGTTTGAAAGATCGACACGAAACACGTAAAATAATTTCAATTTTTAAATTCAGGGTACCTACCTATTAAATATTTACTCATATTTATTTTTTCGTATTAAGATATAACAATACTGTGAACTATTTTTATACAAATGTAAATATCTAAGTTAATTTATTTACGACATTAATAGATTATCAAAATAAAATCTATCTCATATTATAATAATTTTTTTAGTAAGTACATTAACTACAAACATTCCGTTTATAAAAATGTATTGTAATAAAGAACATTTATTATTTATCTAGGTATGTAAATGTTTGAACATCAAAAGTGTTCAATATTTAACGCAATCGTTCATGTTTATATTTTCTTTCTCAAGTGACGTGTGATTCATCATTTAATTTATTATCATACTCATATCATTTAAAATTTGAACACTTTTTTTTAAACATTATAATTATTATAATTATAACATTAATGAATACGAATTGCTGAGGTATCTAAGCAGCTTTTCGAACCGTTGTGTTCTGGATTTAGTTATGTGATGCCGATAACTATTGAAAGACCTCTAGAACAAAACCTATTTCAAATATTGTTAGTGTTTTTTTAAAATATTATCTATATAACTAAACATAACATCTGACTATCTATGTTCTATATACACCTATCCAACCACCTCTTCTTCCCCTTTCCATCCCATAATCCTGTGATATAAATATGTTTTATAATATAATCATTGAATGCCAAATTCTGCTTACTTACTATTTAGAATTCTTAAGAAAAAATTATAACCCAACTCCCCCTCTCATTCCCGGACATCTAATTTTGCATACGTCGTTTTTATTTTTTATTTATTTACTAGCTGTATCCCGTCAAAAATGACGGAACATTAGTTCGCGTTTTTGCTAAGCCCCAGTATATATTTATAGTATCTTTTTGGCGATCCACCGAGAAGCGGCGGTAGCAACATGCGTTAGTGACCGGTTCGGGTTTGCTGGCGCGGGGTTCAAACCCCACCTCCGGCCGTTTAATTTGTTTTTTAGCCGTGAATTCGAACGAAGTTATGGATGGACAGACAGACAGACGGACGGATGGACATAAGGATAAACAATGAAATTGTGATGTTTATTTATAATATTATTTATTATGCAAAAAAACAAAAAATCTCTCTAAACTTATCATCAATTATAGCTAAATCTGAAACCCGGGCCGTTAGCTATATCCATTTATTACAATACGTATGTATATTACTTTTATATTTTATCATAACATTGATTTCACTTTGAAACCCTCAAACCACTAAAATATTATATCTGTATAAAAATATCTGTATCGTCTCACACAAGATAATAAAATTTACCTGTGCATGTGCTACAAGGTATATTTTGGGATTGAAATAAAATAACTAGTCCAATTTTATGTATTTTATTTATTTTTCTAGTTTCTAACTTTTGTATAAAACAATTTTCTGAAACACAAATATTTTTTTAGGTTTCTTACAAAAAAATTATTTTGTATCGATTTATATAAATGTCGTCTTATTCTAGGGGGTGTGGAGTTTTCAATTTCGAAATCAGGAAAACAGATGTTACGAATCGGTCCAAATATGTACAGATTCTATAGAAGCCATTCGTATAAAGACCATTGGATATGTGTAAAAAGAATATGTAAATCTAGAGTTCACACTGTCAACGGACAAGTAGTGTATCAATCGCTAAATCATACTTGCTTTTCAAATGGTTGAATATTTTGTGTTATTATTCGGAGTCAAATAATGTTTAAATAAATTATCGTAATTAAACGTAATATTAAACTTTCTGATTTTGTTTTAATTATTAAATTTACGTATAACTAAGCATAAGTAATTTTTAAAGTTATACTGGATTCTTATGAAATAAAATACTGGCATACATACACATGTCGATTATTATTCTGGCAGGTATTGTTTTATGTTATCTTGATTGGTTATAAATAACTATTAATTATTACGACTTATCTGTGTTGCTTTTAGATATTTTAATTTAATAATAGAAAAATTATGAATCGTGAGTGCAAAATACCTGTGAGTTGTGAAATTACCTGTACGTATAAATGTCGGTTCTAACAGTTGGAACAAAATAATGCTACGCAGAGTAAACCACAAGTTAAACGGTAAATTTGCAACAAACTTAAAAATGCATTGTTATGTAAACTATTCTCATATACCTAAGATGCATTCTATAGCATATCAAATAGGATACCACAAAGTATTTTATACCATATCACATTCAAAACTCACAGAGAAACTAAGGCGAATTGAAATAGACGGAATACTGCTATCACGGTTTCAAAGTTATCTAAAAGAGAGGTTTCCATATGTCAAATTAAATAATACCCTAAGTGAACTCAAAACCAAATCGCTTGGCATACTACATGGTACCTACTCTTATCGATCCAATCCTTTTAACTATCTATATAAATAAAATGTTCGCCCTCCCCATAATTAGACATCATATCATAGTGACGCAAAAGGAAAATCGTGGGAGGAAATAATGATGATAACAAATACCATTATGAACTCACTCAAAACATAGTTCGACCCAAATTTTCCGTTCGCTTTTAACCTCGAGACAATCGCTGAGACAGGAATTACGCTTCCGTGAGATTCTTTCGAGGCATTATCGGCTTCCGTAGTTTAACATGTACTTCACGTCAAATGTCCTCCGTTGACCGTTGATGTTCCGTTCGTCCGTTGAGTGAATTTGAATCTCCCGTGCAGCAGTTGACACAAATATTTGCAGTTTAATGCCTTATGTTTGTCAATATTTTCCTAATATATAGTTGTGGGTGTCTATGGTTCTAGGACATGTTTATGCGTACGTGTCAAGTCTGGCTATCAACTCGAACGCCGTACGCATAATAAGCGGAGCAGCTTTTCCATGGCCTGCGGTAATTTCTGAATGTATCTCCAGATCAAAATGTGTTTCAGAGAGTTATCTCAAACTAAATCTCTGAAACTTCTTATTCCGTGGATATGGGCCGTGGATACGATCTCAGTGTGTACGCGATTTAACCATTACTTTTTTATCTTTTCAGTGGCTCGGTTTGTCACGTCCAAGCGCGGGGCCCTCTCCATCGAGCACGGCGGACATATATTCCTTTTCGACAAGACCTCTCAGACCGGAGTCTCGCGATGGTATTGTAACAAGCGCCGCTTCGGATGCAAGTCTCGTTTGCATTTACAAGGAAACAATATTATCAAAAGTCACATTTCCCACACACACCCTATTGGTGGAAAAGCCTTTGGCCAATCTTGAAATCGCACTTTTTTTATGAATATATTCACGAAAATGATAATTTTTCTTGGGGTTTGTGGGTTATTACTGTTTGGTTAGTCTATTTGGAAATATTTTTAGAACATATGTGTGATGTTGGGGTCCATTTTTTGATTTGAGATTTTTTTATGGTTATCTGTTTTTGAACAGAGGTCACAAGAATTTTAGCGAGGCGATTCATTAATCCATTTACTTGGGCGGAATATATATTAATGTGGCGGGAAAAATCTATAATATGTTTAATAATTTTTTAATAAGTTATTAATCGAAACTTTTGTCTGTTTAAATAATTTAATCGCTGTATTTTTTCTCTTTTACTAAATTGACACATAGGTAATGTTCCCTTTTATTTACAGGCAGTTGTACCTACACTTTCTGTTTTGCACTTATTGAGTGTGCTTATGTAATGGAAACGTCATCTGAAATATTATGTTTATTTTTCTATTTATTTATTATGTGTTGCAGATAGATTTCGATTGAAATGCTGCCTATTGCAGAGTTGACTTATTGAACTATAGCACTTCGGTCATGACCCTAAAACCACCCTCCGTTAAGTGTATGTATGTTTAGGATGTGCCAGGCGTGTGCAGTAGGAACATTGAAGCACGAATTTTTTGTGAACGTATATTTTGGAAAAAATAGAAATCAAATAATTATGCTACAGATTTTTATGATATATCAAAATATGAATACTATGATAATAATTGTGATAGAAATATTACGAAATATGTTGTATTCCCATTTCTTTTCCCCAAATAATTGGTTAGGTAAAAGGCATGCTGCGATGTTCCCACCGCATGACCCTGGGATGTGCACATGGAATAGAATGAATGTTATGAACACGATAACTCCCTTAGTTTTTATTAGACTTCGATGAGTTTTTTTCAAAAATTGACTTTATAACTATCTCGGTTAAGTTCTCTACCATCATTCCAAAATGGATGCTGTTTAAAATGTTTAAAATACCATTAGGTCGTTATTCTTGTCTATACCGTTAATATTGCGGAATAACTACGAGATAATTCTGTTGGCCTTTGCTGGAAGGGATTTTTGTCACAAAAAGGACTTTGTGAATTATTTTTTCCGAAGTTTTAATACAAGTTCTTGTCATTACTTTGCAAAACCTTTATTCAGTGGCCATTCTGAAACGGTACGCTTTTGCAACATTGCATGTTTTATGTAGTACGTAGTATGTAGCACATACACAGAATATTTTTGTTGAGTTGTTGGTTTTAGTAGAGTAATTTAAATGTTAAAGGTTAGTTATGATTATGATTTATTGCTACTACATATATTTTATTTTTTATATTTTTAGTTGCGCAGTTTTTAATGTCCGGTAGAGGTGCGACTTACGTTCAAAATGAGGGACATAAATTTATATATGATAGCAGGTCTATGAAGGGCGTCACCAGGTGGTATTGCAGCAAACGCAGGCTTGGCTGTAAAGCCCGCATACACGTGTACGGCAGTCTTATTATCAAGAACAATAACTGTCACACTCACTCTCGAGATAACACTCAAACGCACTTTGCTGACGCCGCTACATTTCAGTTTCACACTATAGACAACGCGAAGAACGCGTTTCGCATACACTCTGTCGGTAATAATTCAAATTCCGACTTTCTGTTTGAATCCTGTCATTAATTTTTACAACTAAATACAATGATATTTAAAAAATTTCAATAATTGTTTCCAAAGCGATATTATTATTTTTTGTGGATGATTCTATCTCCATTTTTTTAATTTCTATATATTAAAGGGTGACACCACACCGAGAGCCTTAAATTTAGGTAGAAATACGGATATTTTTTATGTGTAAATAAGTATGTACATGACCTTGACCTTGACTATGTTGTATCAGTCACGGCGGAGAAGTTCTATGTAAATGGATATGGCGCGGCCGTTTTTTATACGTACCTTAATTATGTACCTTTATAAATAAACACCCATTTTTTAATTAAATTTCAGGCTTCCAGGGTGGTGTAATCCTTGAATAGCATATAATTTTTGGATTCCTCATTATTTACTATTTTTAAAAATCTGGTTTATAGTCCCAAATTACTAATTAAGAACGCTTATGGACTATAGAAGAGTAAATATTCTCCCAAGAATTTTCTCATACACATCTTGTAAATAATTGATTCTTTTTATTTATCATTGTATAATTACTTTAATCCTTAATTTTGTTAAACTAACTAAACCATTCCCAAATAATTGCAATTTTTTGCAATGTGATTTGTATATATATTGTGTATACATATTTATCTTTGGTCCTCCGTGTTGTATAGGATACCTATGCTTGCACATTTTGTATATTATTTGATTTATAAAAAATAATATCTTGGTTAAGAAATAAACGTCGGATAAATAAAAATTACTAGCCTTGCCAAAAAAAAATTAGCTACTTAGGTGAATATTTGTGTTTTAAATAGGTTGGAAATTATTTTAAGGGCCCATTCGCAACAAAAATTACCATGCAGCAAGTAATTTAATGGAGAGTTAAATTATTTAAGTGTGACCAACGTAGATTTCTTATCATATTAAAATAAGCTCTCAATATAACTATATTCTCTAAATAAGGAAGTATCAGCCCGAGTTGTCCATTTCCCAAACTTGGAAATTAGAAAAAATATTATTTTGTCTAAGTAATATTTAAAGATATTCAAATATCAAAATTTTATTAATTATCATACGTGGCGATGCTAAGATGCAAAAGTACCACTGTCCATATGGATTCCATATGGATAGTGGCGCTTTTGCATCTATACGCCACATATACAATCATGACATATTATAATGTATTTTGACATCAAACATTTCATATAGGTAAACTTGTACCTATAGTGCATGTATCTATTGTGCCTATAAAAAGTTGATACCAAAAAATGCCTTTTCCTATAAAAACACATATTATATTTTTTCATTAAGTAGTGAGTAAGATTATTTTATAACTTTTGTTGAAAATTTACTTTGTTTCACTGTATGATTATGGTTTGCTCACAATTTTTATGTTTACTATTATTATACGTATGTAGGTACCAAAGAAATATTGTTTCAATATACATATGTTATTGCTGAAAATAAATGCTTTATATGAGAAAATTTCTTTTTATTTTATTCGAGGAAGCCGAAGATGTCTTGTGTAACCATTAAAACATTTCGCATGGAAAATAATGCACGCTTAAAATAATAAATATTGATTATTGGAATGTAATATTCAAGCCAACGAGCAGAAGCAAGGCTTATTAATAGTAAAAAAATGTGTTGCATAGATTTGATATAATATTATACTGCGTTCAATTCGACGTAAATACAAACGGCACTTCTGGATTATTCATATTATTGTTATGATTTAATTCTTTCCATATTATTTGACACGCCACACTGACTTAAGGTATCCTTTTCCTGATACGTCGATTTGAGATTGGAATCTTTATAATATTGAAGGATTATTAAAAACGTAAACTATATCACTCTACTGTGAATTTAATTATATTTTTATATTTTACTACTCAAGTTTTATTCATGTTTAAGCATATTATAATAATAAATACACCGGTCAAACTTTAAACATCAGACTTGAAGAGCATCATCGTTGTCTAACTAGTGATAACTTTTCTGAATTCGTTTTAGTTTTATTCTAAGCAGACCGGTAAACTAGCCTCAACAATCGAAGGACGTGCACGGAAATGAATATGGGTGAAACAAGACTTGTGTCAGGACAGAAGAGTGGCTCTTTACCCTCCTTGCCTATCGTATTAAGCGAGTAAGCTAGTATATTAGTATTATTTGATCTTCATTCTCCAATAGGACAAATAATGGATAATGAGACGAGGGTAAGTGTTCCTCCAACATTTATCACAATTCATTACCAGTTGTAATAAAGTAAAAAATAACGAATACGAATTGAACACCTATTAGGGTAGATAAAAAAGGTAGAGACAGTAGTCGGTAGATATTGATTCACAATTTATTGATTATTCAGGATCTTTGATAGCACAGACAAATGTGCGAAAATATAAAACACGTGATGGTATAAAGGAAGCCTATAAAGAGACATGTAATACGTAATATAATTATAAACTATATGGCGGCCCTCGTAGCACAGTGGGTATGACATTGACTTCCCCCACCGAGGGTTCCGGGTTCGATTCCCGGTGAGGTCACAATTAGATCTAAGTGATTTACTCAATCCTGGGTGTTTTGTGATGTTTTCGCTTCTGTAATTGGGCCTCCAGTCCTGTTGAAGCGTAAAAAAAATGAGAAAAAATGAGAAAACTTCCCAATTTCTGGCACTGGAAAATGGGCATAGAATGACGTGGCTAAGAAACAACACGTCAAACACACGAAGTCACTTTTTCCTATGGACCAAGACTTTTACATGTACTCTGTTAGAAGTACACTTATTACTGCATGAAATCTATGGCTCAGGCTAACTAAAGTTGTTTTGTCGAAGCACAACTTCGTGGCTTCCGTTTTACTTTAGTTTTTCCACTTTTACTTTGCCATCGTCACTCCCAAAGATTGTAATAATATTTTGGCCGCGAACTGGTGTATCCGGATTTTAACGATTACTGATGCCCTTCTGTTGAAGAAATATTTTTAAAATAGTAAATTTTATAATAAATAGTACATTTTACATTTTATATCGGCCACGGTGATATTTTAAACTCCTACAAATTTATTTTACTTTCCACGGCCAAGTTTGTTCTAATGATAAGACACTCGCTTACTGATAGAGTAGTCTGGGGTTCGATCCTTGTCCGCAGAAATTACCGAATCGAATTTATTTTCATAGCACTGAGCTAGGTATTTCAAAATAGTAAGAATGTTGATGTAACACGTGTTTTGTTTAATCACCGCTATTTTAGAGAAGTATAAAGATAATATTTTTTTTGATTTAAGTTTAAGTTACCATTTTTGAGCCCTATTTAAATAGGCAGTAAAATAAAACTTCTAATTTGTATTACCTTTTTAGTGAAGTTCATACTATCAAGGACCGGCACTACCCTATTGCTTTACAAGAACTACACGTACTATCTGCACAAGAAATCCATGATCGGAGGCTGTCGCTGGGCATGCTCAAGCCACGGCGGCAAGGGTTGCAAGGCTGTAGTCCACACCAAGGATAACGCGGTAGTCTCGCATAAGGATGTTCACACGCACTACCCTCGGAAACCATGGAAGCCGATGGTTCCATTCCTCAACTCCCCGCTTGGGTTGAGTTTCTACAATCGCTGGTGAAGGTTAAAAAAATACATCCACAATAATAATTGAAAATAAATAATAATTTTTGTATATATAATACAACATCGTTTATCAATAACTCACATGGAAATTATTTCCAATTTGCCCATAGATCCGGCTTAACTGAATTCGAATCGATACATTTTTTGATAACGTGCGATTATAGCGCATCGTTTGATGCGGCGCGGGCGTCGTATTTAGTTCCTGATTGGGTAATTGGGTTTTTCGTGTCAGTTTTGCCATGCTGGTCCACCATGACAGCGGGAGGCGTCCTATTCCTCTTTTTATTTCCGGGGGAGCCAGCGCTCTATGGACCACGTGTTCATCACGTGCACACGTGCTCATTGCGCGCATTGTAGGTACTTAAGCACGATTGTTCCAAGTTGGATTAAAATAAAAGTTCGTTTGAAGCATAGATTTTTACGGAAACGGATCGTTTTATTGGCGGAGAACACAAAAATCTATGCTTTAAATGTTAATACAACTTGATACAACTGGGCCTTAGGCGACTTTCTGTTGGCTTTTCAAGAATATTCGTTTATACGGGAATCTTGTATTACATATAAAAAATACACTTTTGAATTCCAAAGTGGTTTATATCTAGGAGTGATAAAAAATGGAGATATATAATATTTTTAGAATTTAATATAATATGGCATAGCCATTATTTATACTACGTAAAATCCCAAACAATATATCAATACGAGGATTTACGTAAAACTTAACCGATACTAATTGCCTAATTGGGTACATTCATCGTTACCAATTCTTGATGAAGTAATTCATATCGGTAATTATGGATTACGGAGTTATTTACTGTAGATAAAAATCCCTCAATTCGAGTTATACAGAAAGTGTATTTATTTTGGGCCAAACTTGATTCTCTCTAGTCTTCTAAATCCGATCATCTCATTGTTGAATTTCTTTATTGACAGTTATTTAATGTTTAAAAACATTTAGTCATTTAATTTGTAAAAACATATATGATACGAATAATTGTTATGCTATATAGCTTTACTTAAAGTCGAGCGTTAATCTCAATCAAATTGATTTTATAACAGGAAAATTTATTACTATTCTATCAATTATATTTAAATGCGATATTATTATATAAATAATTGTGAATACTATGTTTCAAAATAATGTGATAAAGTAAACATTTTGTGTGAACGTAGTCGCGGAGAATATTCAGATTTCATGTAGAGACAAAACGTATCTTGAATTTCTCGGAACTGCGGCTTCGGATCTCATCTGAAAATAGGTTGGTAAGGATGGTTGATGAGTTTCCTTTCATTTGCCATCCTCTCCCAGCCTATCGTGGACGATTGTAGAATATTCAGATTCCTGAATGGAAGTATAAGATAAATAAAAAAATATTAATTTATTGATCAATTATGAGTGAAAGAGAACTTTGCGAGTCATTATTTTATAATTTTTTTTCTTATACATGTAAAATTTCTAACCATGTTAAATTTTGTATCAAAATGATAATTTTATTTTATTCATAATACTATTTTATACTACTATTTGATGGTAAAAATAATATATGAGTATTGAGCTAAACACATTTAAAGTTAATATTTTAATGTACCGCAAAAAATATCCCAAGAATTGTAAATAATATTTTCATATTATAAATATTTTGTATGCTATATCGGTCGAGTAACTCGAAGCTGTATTAATCTTTACTCAATTGAAAACAGGGTCGGTAGGTAATGTCACAGAGTATCTTAACAAATGTATACATTTTTATATTGTTATGTAATATTTTAGATGCTCAAATATTTTTGTTAATTTCTTGAAATCTTTATTGTATTTTTATACATATTTTTGTTTTACATGACTAGCTTTTTTGAATTTAAATTTGGCTTCTATGATGGTGTTGGAAATTTAAACTAATTACGAATAAAATGTTTTTCCTAACATTGTGTTTTTATTTTCCAAAACAATCCTTACCTAATTTTTATGTCAGTTTAAAAATAATATAAAATAAATGATCTCTTCGTCACTCGGCCGATCGATCTGCATTGGGTATTTACCTAACGTCAGAAAGTTAGGTAATCCAGAGATTAAAATTCTCGGTCAGAAGTCACCGCACCTTGAGGAAGGGTAGGTAATGATATATTTGAAAATAGGTTTATTCACTTTGGAATCGCATTTCATTTGTATGTTTTTTTCTAGCGGCTATGTACGTGGTGTCCAAAATTGGGACAAGACTGCTGTTGCTGGATGGATTCACGTTTGGCAGTCCCGCCATTAATATGCATGGAAAGGCCAGATGGTATTGCTCTTCTAGAACCAACAAGGGATGCAAAGCTTCAGCCCACGTGGAAGGAGGTGTTATCGTATTTTGTCAATTGGCGCACAACCACTCGAGACCTAATTATAAAAATTATCAAATCGATTGAAAGAATTATGTCGAATATTGTGAACAATTGATACATATTGGAAGTGATAATTAACGAAAACGAAAAAATATAGATGCACATTTCACGTTTTCCTGAATTAATTTCATAATATTATATTTACATGTTGTGTTTAGTAAATGTATTATAAGTCACAAGCGAGCCACGCTTTGAGTTCACGCAAGTTTAAATAATAAAAAAATATATTTATTTGGTAAACTAATTTAATTTAAAAATTTCTTTCCATTCTGTTTTTTTTTTAGTTTTCAGAAAACTATTTAGTGAATTGCTTTACAAATGATATAGCTATCTCCTATCATTTCTAAATCATGATATAAATAAAGAAACGTTATTCATGATAAAAGAAATGCGTAGGTAGGTACCTGATATGCCAGGATAGGAATGTGAAGTGTACTATTTATTCTCTGTGTATGGAATGTAGTTATAGAAGTATGAGCTTACAATTAACACAAAATTCAAATATCATATTTTTTAAATTAGTGATGGCATATAGTTTTCTATGGCTTACCTTCAAAGTTAAATTTTTTCGCGGTAAGGAAAACTCTTTTTTTTTTGAAAATGAGCTCATTTTATTTAAAATTATGGTTTTTTAATGTATATAGAAAATAATTTATGCGTGATAATCTCATACACTCAAATAATGATCAAAGTGGTCAGTGATTTGAGTCTCGTTAAGGGGCATGAACAAGTTCGTTCTTTTTTCATATTCGTTTGACATATGTAGGTACATCCCGTTTATTTAATTTTTTTATATAAAATATTTTCAAAATAAATAAAAACACTTTTCTTTTTATCAAACCACAATTTATTATTGTGCCAACCGGTTTCGCTTAAACTTAGGCTTCATCAGGGCAACAGTTATTAAGTTGCCCTGATGAAGCTTAAATTTAAGTGAAACCGGTTGGCACAATAATAAATCGTGGTTTAATACAAAGAAAAGTGTTTTTATTTATTTTAATATGTCAAACCACAAAGTTATTGCTTTCTACCAAAGTATGAAATATTGCCATATTAAAAAAAAGTTCAAATAATTAGTAAACGAATAGTTGGTGAAATGAAAATATTTTATCTTAAATAATAAAAATACGATAAAATATTAAAGAAATAAGAATAAGACTACTGAAATCATGTTACTTTACTATCCTGAACTTTATTTTTATTATTTATTATTATTAATTAATTTTGCACGATCTAAAATTTTAAGTAGGAATTTTTTTCCTTTTTAATACGATATACTCGTTCATATATTATCATATGCATCTATGTGTTCTAAACATAGACAATTGTCATGTCAACTTGCTAATATACCTAGAACTACATGGATTATACATATTAATCATATACGTCACGATTTATTTTTTTAAATTTTTTAAACAGAGATGTGCACACGGAATACGTGACGCATCAGTGTTCTTACTATTTTCATACTAACCTAAACGCTTATGCAATGAAAACAGGACTAACTTGCTGCTGTCCTGGAATGGGGCTCGAACCACCTACCGCTGGATCACTAGGCGAGTCATAACCGCCACCAAAACAAGCTACTCAGTTTATTTATACGTACTACGTAGGTACTCATTTCATAACACGGTGATAAAGATAATTGCAATAAGTTAAGATACAATTTATAATAATTTAATATAATTATTATTTCATATCATACTTACATTTATTCACAATAAATTCTTTTATTACATACTTATTACATGTAAATATCTCGATGTAAGTCTGCATGTGCGCGAGTAAGATGGAAGGTGCTGGGCTGTGTGTGATGACTGCGGGAACATTCCAGATCGAGAGCTCGGCCGCGCGAGATCATTTGGCAAATAAATTTTTTGTTCGTACTGAATAAACTCGCGAAGTGACTCCGCGGTTTTATTTAGAAGACCGGTATCTCACAACGTAAAAGACAAAATATCACACTGATCTACGTACTTTACACACCGATACTTGTTATTTAACGCGGCCTTCAAATTCCAGGATTGTTTATAACTACGGTAAAGGGCAATCGGCTTTTGATGGTGGACGGCTACACGTACTTCCAGGACGGAAACAAGAAGCGGCGCAAAGTGGACGCCAGGCCGAGCCTGCGCTGGGCCTGCTCCACGCACCGCTCCAGGGGCTGCAGGGCCTCCCTGCACTACGCCGAGGGGGTGGTCCTCAAGGCGCCCCAGGCCCACACGCACGGCCCGCCCGTCTATTACAAGACGGCCCAGGGTGTTTACGTTAAGTGCTAGGCAATCAACAAGTTTACATTTTTTTCATACACTAATTGTGAAAATTTAAGTCGAATGCGACAAAAATGTGAAGGAATTATCAAAATATCTCTAAAAATGAAAAAGTTATGGAACTTTCATGTTTCATGCGACAGTCCAGCGTGTGACGTCCCTTGACCTAGACGACGCGGCTCGTGTTGCTTAGTGGCTAGTAGGGCGAGGATCTCGAATAGGTCGAATGACGTCACAGGCGAGGCGACGCCGCTGTCGTTCCTGACGAAGGGACCATTGGCCCCGAAACATTTCGATAATTCAACAAATTAGTGGTTCATAAAGTGTTTTTTTATTAATTATATAAAAAATGTTACCTCCAAGTCATTAAAAATATTTAAATATGTAGGTACATAATATCGTCTCTTTAGAGGTAAAACTCACTAAGTGGCATTGAAATAGTTTTGAGATAATGAGATTTATCATTCAAAATGTGATATTATAATAATAGAAAATGTTCAAATTGTGAGTTTTACCACTAAATAACTATAAATAGACATGGAATATTCACTTGATGATTTTTACCTGGAGTAGAGGTGGGAAATATATTTGTATTCATAACTCATTTTGGCCAATATTGCGGTTAGTGAGTTTTACCTCTTCAGGGACGATATGATTATTTAAAAAGTATTTCAATAACTTTCCCTTGTTGACTACGAGTGCCGACAACTGCCCGACAACCGACTGCCCGATAGCTAATTGCCCGAGAGCCGATTGCCTGGCAAGACAACTGCTCGACAGCTGACAGTTTCCAGATTTAAAAAAATTAAATTAGGTATAAGACATGCACTTGCATACGTTTACGAAAACGTGTATAAGTTCTTCAACTATTACATCCCGCTAACTGATAAATTTAAAATATAATTTTGAAGAAAATTTTTTCCTAATGGATTAATCAATTTAAAAATAATTCATTTCATTCGTAACCCAGAAATTGTTTTAAATAATCTTTCGTTTTGAAAATAAATCTTAATAATTAACCCCTAGCACAATATCTATAAATGTTATGAAATGAAATGTCCTCAGGTACCTCACTAGAAAAATATATTCTTCAATAGATTTGATAAAAATAAATACATTAATTTAAAAAAAATGTTCTAAGCATTTAATATTAAGATTCATTTTTACAATTTATAATTACAACTACTTTCTTAAACAATAGCTGCAATAAAACATATCAGTATATTCGAACATTATTTAGGTTACGGTGTGAAATAAATTATTAAAGTTCTTAATAACTAACCCACTACAAATTTTACAATCCTCTTTTTCATTATACTCTAGTCACTAATATTTAAGGTAGACATTGTAAGATATATTCAATACAAATTAGATTTTAAATTATTTTCATAGTTTTTTTTAGTAATATTGGTTCCACTCATTTACCCCTATTTTCTATACTTGCATATCATCACATTTTATTTCAAAGAACTCGACAAACAAATTCATGCCTTTTGTATAAACAGCTGCTTCATATTCACTCGGTTGCTCCACATTTTAACAAACAAACAAAAATATGTAGTATTTATTGCTCTAGAAGAAACGGCCGGCCGCGCGATGGCGAACGCACAACCAAGAACTTCCCGCAATTGCACTATTTTCTATGTAAGTGTAGGACCTCTTTTAATTTGAGAAGGACAATCGAATTAGTATGTGTAAGTTGTGGGTACGATCACATTGTTTCGTTGTATTACGGTTATAAACACCAACACAACGAAATAATGTGCCACCTGTGCACGGCTTACGTATACTAATTCGATTGTCTCTCCTAAGTGGAAAGAGGACAATTAATATGTGTGAAAGATAAATAAACAGATAAAGAATAATTTTTTGTTAATTTTTATGCGCTGCTTTATATTTTACCGCTTTGGGAGGTCTCTGCGGATGTCGATTGTCCTAGTAGGTTCGGAGCCCAAAGCTCGGCAAGGTGCTTGTCAATAAAATATTTACTTAACCTATATAACACAAAGATTTATGATATGCATCGCGTCCCGATAAAATCCCGACAAGGTCGTCAGTGCCTCGCCGACGCACCCGTACCAAAAATGCTCCGCGGAACAAGACTACAATATTAAATCAAATGAAAAAAGTTCTTTTCGAGTTTTTTCAATTTTCAGAATTGCTCATCGATAGAAATTTATATACTTAGAATAAATATTTCACCTAAATAAGGATTATTTCCATATTAAGTATGGTACCTTCACAAACTTTTCAATACAAATTAACCATTAAAAATATGAGTGATTACGAATGATTCAAAAGGTATACTTTCAAAAACATTTTCTTGATTTAAAAACATTTAACTTTTAGTACACTTCCAACAACCGTATTAAACAGTTCAGAATTTGAACTCCGGTTTGTTTAATAAAGGGTTTGTGAAAGATTCGTTCAATATGTTTTGAAGGGTAATGTACACATTAAAATGAGCAAATCTGTCTGTAGTGTAATTAATTGTAGGTGGACATCCTACAGAAAATTTTAATTTAATGCACACCAGTGCTGAGTATATTAGGAAGCGACAATATTTATTTTTCAGGCATATGCTTGCGCGAAGTTTATTACGCTTTTGGTAGTTTTTCACACATATGGTATACTTTTTAATGAAAGGTAATAATTTTTTATGTTATAATTTTAGCCATGGAACGGATTGAGTCACAGATGCACAGGGATCATATTTTGTATCGAGGATATCGGCTTCGCAGAGACAGGATTACGGCTAAGGGAGGAACGTCATGGAGATGTCCAAAAAAAAAATGTCCGGGGAGGGTGAAGATAACTCAAGATGAAATTATTACTGTCGTTACAGAGCATAATCACGCGCCAAATTTTTAATTATGCGAACAGAATGGTACGGAACCGAGGTTCGCCATTGATAGATATATGGAACATCAGAAACAGAGTAATTAAATACCATCGTCGCGATTAATTCCTTCTAACTTCTTCTTAGAAGCGTGGCACCGTTCATTCCAGCAAACTTTAAATAATGTTCATCCTTCAGTATATCAAATATGCAAACAGTAAGAAGTGTAAATATATTAAATTAAACGAAAAATTGAAAACGTTAATAATGCCTTTATTAACGTAAATTGGAATATTAAATTTATGAATGGTGGCACGCAATATTGAAAATTAATTTGGGTATTGATTTTTTTTAGAAGTGTTAAAATTTTTTTTTCATCTTCATTTGTGAAGATAATGTTTTAATTTTTTACAATAAACTTTTGATTTGAATTATTCTAATTTTTTTGTATATTAAATTCCAGATTTAGTATAATTTTTTATTGAATGTAATTTTAAAACATAAGGATGCGCATCCTCATTTACTTTTGTTTTGTGCAGCTTTGTATTGCAATGTAGGGGTGCCGATGTGCTTAGATGTATTAGAATGTTGTACAATAATTTTGGTTTATTTTAGAAAAATTCTAGTTGTCTGCAGCTTATTTTGCGTACTAATCTATGGAACGCACGTACCTCATGCATAATTGTATTAGTTGAATAAAATGTCCTTATTATCTGATTAAGTCACTAAGCTAGCCTATCTGTTTGGTGTCGCGGTAAGCTCGCTCAGCGACCATCAAGCTATTATTCAAAATAGGAAAAATGACGTCACTTACATCTCATTTTTTAAATACAAAAGATACACACTTAATAAAAATGTTTTTTTTTTTTAACAATTAAAGGTAATAACGATTGCTGTATAAACGTTCTAGTATACGATTTACAGCTGCTATGAAACAATCGGCCGCTATTTGGTTCTACCAGCGAGGGCTCGGGAGCGCGCGACGACCCGCGGGGCTGATGAAGCTTCCCAACCGGAAGGAGTCCCAGTGCGGGGTGTGCAGCACCAGGGAGAAGAGGAGAAGATCTCGCACCGTGTGCTCCAGGTGCGGCAAGGGTCTGCACGGCGAGTGCTTTCCTCAACACCAGTGCTGAAATTCCAAGGAAACCGGTGCAGTGTTACCGGCAGGGATAAAGACCGAGGAAAATAATATTTCAAAATTTTAGTGATCAGCTTTACGAAAGTCCGTTGTGATTAACTTTAAAAAAAATTAAGTAGTAAACGCAACTTTGTTTACTTCACACTACAATACTTAGGGGCGATTCGTTTTAAGTGGACCGCCACTGGCTGCTTGACCATCTCTAAAAATAAATATTTTGTAGGTGCATTTCCTGATGTTTTGGTAGTTCAAAACATTTATTTTTATTTTATACTACTAAAAAGTGTAAATTTTTGTACCTGATGTAATAAAATTTTAAAAGCAAAAGCTTTGAACTACCGAACTAGGAAACGTCAGGGAAAGCACCCACAAAGTATGTTTTTTTTTCTGAGATGGTCGAGCAACAATTTTTTTTTGTGGACCACTTATGTAGAATGAATTCACCCTTTAACTTCTTCAGCAATAAATTACGACATAAGATTAGATTAAATTTTCTCGACCATCGACCACATGGAAGGACGGTATGTCAGACCACAGAGGGTTGTTCTTTCGCCCATGACAATGTACAAGTTGTGCGTATGAATATGCAAAAAAATGAGACATGTGGACATTCAAGAAAAACTATAAATTAATTTCAATAATAATAATATTCTTAACATACAAACATACCCTATTACATCTCGCCACGTGACCATATTAGCCCCGCCCCGCAACGACCTGATTCCACCCCGCTCTCATACCGCTACACCCACGTAGTCGATCAATTTTCTTCGTATCTTAAATTTAATTAAGCTACAAAATGTTTTAATTTTTAATTTAAGTGTTAGAGTGTGAAGTAAACAAAAAAGTGTTTATTGATTTTTTTTTAAGTTATTAAAACAAGGTTTTTAAAAGTAATCGTTTATTTACTCTACATCAATGCTCCCTCTCAACGAAAGCGCACCTGAAGGATTGTCAGCGCACTACATTTAACATTTTTAATCTGAAATAAATAATATTTGACGGTTGTTTTCATAACAAATAATACGAGTTCCTATAATTGTCAATTTTTTTGCGTCCTCATTATAAAACATGTGAATGCCGTGACAGGAAAACGTTGTCTGTATAATATTGCTGGCACAAATTTAAATTCTCGGTTTGTCATGAAAATTTGAAATCTTTTGTGGGTGTGGGTTTTTATTGTGGTGTTCTGGATTACATCGTTCAAAAAGCCACCCAAAAATGATACAACGATAAATTTATATTCCATAGGTGAAATTACATTTTATTTATGCCATGTATACAATCAAATAAAATTATTTATAATTATTAATACATGATTTATCTTTAACGATTTGTATTAAAAATGTAATGCAATGAATTCTTCAGATATTCTGCATCGTTCAAGAAATTCTGTAATAAATTTCCTTTATGTCACGTACAATTTATTTCGTTTTAAGAAAAATAATAGTCGCTGAAACGACTGTACATGCTTCTATTTTTGTCTATTGAACGATATTCAGAATAAAAGATAAGTCGCGTCATAGGATAAGTAAGATGATCGGTCAATTTCAACATTAACTGATGAAAGTTGTGAATTTTTTTTAACATAATATGCTTTCTCTTGGATGTGTAGGCGCGAGCTTTGTACGGCAGGACAGAAGTATGTACTCCTTCATATGCATTATGCATCTATAGGTACAAGTATTTCTAATATATAAAATTATGTACATATTTTTACACACATTGTATATAATTCTTATAAAAATATTCCTCGTTTCTTTTAGGCGAATATGTATCGAGCTTGAAAATAAAAATATTTATTATGTCGAAAATACTATTTTTTTTTATAAATCAACCTTTATCGAATACCGAACAACCGAACATTACCGTGGAAGGTTATCATGATTTCAAAAACCTGTTGGATTAGATTAACAATTTAGAATAATAATTAACATTTTTTATGCGATAAATTGATGAATTTCGGGAAATTATTTCACTTTCTACTGCGGTTGAATGTTTCACGTTCTTCTGCGGTGTTGTATATCAGTATTTATAAATGTATTTGCTTTCTTCCAGATATCTACATACATTCTCTCAGCAGCGGCCAGATAGTGATGTATCGAGACAATACATTAGATTAGCACAAATTCTTCGAGAAGGTGTTAATCTAATAATAATCTAATACCATTTCCGTAATGGTTCTTCAATCACTTATAATAATTATAAGTAGGTATCTACATTAATTCGTCCCATCTCTTTGGTTGTTTTATTTTTTAAGCTTTTAAATATATTTAAAATAAATTAGTCTAATCAATACTTGTGTTATTCCTTGCATAAACAATTTCAAGCATTTTAAATTTTGAGATATACCTACCTACGTAATGTAATTTTTAATTTTAAACATTTTAAATATTGAGATTTTCTCTATTTTATTTTCTTTGCAACAGATTAATATTTATGATTATTCATTTGTTAAATTTATTAACATTAGTAGGTTTGCAGAAGACTGATATATTTTTACATTTATATCATCTGCTCAGTGTTTTTTCGTAAATTATTTTAAGTTTTTATTTTATTTGTCTTAATAAAAAAATCCTTCCAATTTATATTTTTTATAGTTACCTAATTTTAAGATTTGTTGTTGATGTTGGTTTCATTTATTAGGACATTTATTTTATTTTTCAAAATTCAAGCTTTGTGAAAAAAATTGTAATATTTTATGTTCAAAGGTTATACTCACCAGGAATTATTAATTCTATTTTTCAATTGTCCTCATGTATAAAATCTTTACAAATCAGCCCTGACAATGGACCCTGCAATGGGATCCGAAACAATACCCCAGAAAACTCATACCAGATGATATTTGATACTGATTTGGAAAATATTTGTGAAGCGCAAAGCTTGATCAAGAAGTAAATAAGTAAAACAGTAGTAATTTTTTATTTAAAAAGTTTTTCCTTTTTATACTTCAAGAATTACTTAAATGAAATATTAATATTTTGTTCTTGCTTTTTAAAATTTATTATAATATTCTTATGAATTTGGTAGTGGGTAATACCTATATTTAGTTAATTAAAGAAGTACATTCTTATTATTATATGTTAAGTTTATTTTTTGATAATAGTTATAGTTATATTATAGAGTACTTTTTTATCCAAGTACAAATCATTTAGTATATGACTGCCAAAAAAAAAATTGTTGTGAAAAAATTATTCTAATTTTACACATAATGTTATAGGTAGATGGGCGTCTATGACCATCATTCACATTGTATTTTTCCCATAAATAAAATACTGTATAAATCAAATACATAATTCTAACGGGGCCTGATGGAGCAATATACTTGTAAGCATTCCTAGAATTGAATTAAATTCGTCTTTGTTGGTTAAGTGGATCACATAAATAATTTAAAGCACTTCATTTATCAAAACTGTTTTTATAAATGTCTATTATTTTCATAGTTTTTTGATGTATTGTTTCTTGCTGGTTCGTATATCCTTATATTTTAAATTAATTTTGTTGTACTTAACTATATAAATAATGGGTTGTTTCAATAAATAAAATATTGCGCAATGTGGTTTTTATTGATGTCTAATTATCGGGTTTTACTTAAACTTGTATTAATTACTTTAAATTAATAAAAATATCAACATATGTATATACATATATACAAACTCATTTATCCATAAATGTGTGTGAAGAAATTTAGTGACCAAAAATATTTTCCTCCCACAAAGTATTTACCGACCAAATCTCTTCCATAAATCATTGTCGATGTTTATTATTTTACTTTTCGAGATGTTGTCTATGAACATCCCGCATTATATGCATGCACTCAGTTTTAGTAAAAGTTCACTTTTATTTATATAAATATTACATTTATGAAGGCTACAAGACTTCCATTTAATAAAATTTAATTTTAATGATTTTGGAATACATTGTTTTTTTAGGATTCTATTATGCGTCATCGCTCCGTGGAAATAAATTACTTACCTATGAAAAATACACATACACTATAAACAACGTGGATAGATCGGGTGTAGAAATGTGGAGATGTTCACAGAGAAGCAGAAAGATCAAGTGCAACGCTTGGCTTAAAATTTTTAATGAAACGATTGTTAGCATTAAGGGATGCCATAATCATTCTCCTCCCAACAACTTGTGTCATATAAGATCCGTTGTACATTTACGTAGCCCGATAGAACAGTTAAAGATCAACAATCAACATTATTAACATACAGGTATTTTGTGCCCATACCTTTTTCTGGTTTCTCTTCATAATTTTTTAGTTTGAATAAAATGTCACTGCGTTTAATTAACAATTCTTTGTACATATAATACTATGAGATTTGCCCTGAAAATGATTAAAAAAACTACTCTCTTCAATGCTTTGTCGTTGTTAATTTATTCATCATCAAATTTACCTGCTTTGTGTCGCGTCAGTGGGTTCTGGCACGTGTATCTCATATCATTTTTGTCAAATTATATTGAGAATTTACGATTTAAACACATTCTGTCAGATAAATATTTAATTTCCCTTTTTTTACATCGTATAATTCATGCTTCAACTGAGTACGCGAGTCCGACTTTTTGATGTGTTGTGTATGGCATTAAAATACAGTCAATAATTTAAAATAAGCTGTTTTTAAACAACTCAACTAGAATTTCTATGAAATAAATTAAAAACTCAATATTCATAGATGACCCGCGTCTTTAAAAAGACTTATTATATACCCGACGTTTCGGTCAGATAGCACTGTCCACTGTCAAAGGGATTTTAGCCTTGTATTTCTTGTTCTGTATTGAATTTTTGGAGAGTACTCAAGACAACAACGCGGGTTACCCTAGAATATAATCCTTTGTTTTACAATCTCAGTCGCCAGTGGTTTGATCCCAACTGTAGTCTTATTCACCACGTACTCGGCGACCAAGGATTTGCCTAATATTTGATATGGTATGCCCGATACAAAGACCAGACTATAAAAGTGATTACGAAAGAAAATTGGCAAAAAAATATATCGAAAATATAAGTTATGTAATATAATCAAGAGCGTTTGTGATTCCTCCGTACTATTTATTATTATGTATGAAATATATTGTAAAAAATTATGCATCAATTTATAATAAAATTACTATTGTAAAAGAAAATTTTGTTTTTTTCTGATGACTTTCATTTATTTTTACGGTATGAAAAGATTTATATTTTAGTAAATCGAGTCTATTGCATTAACTGTGCGTCGTAAATTAAAATGATTATTAATGAAATTATTCCAGTGGTCCTTACAAATCACTGAAGAATTTAAGTAAGATTTCTCAAATATCCAATTAATAACATCGGTAAGTACGAAGATTAAAATAATATTAACAATTTTTAATGCAACTAAGATTCAATAATTATCTTTTGTTAATTTAACTGCAGATTCAATAATCTTTTCATGGAAAATTTTAAACTCACTGTAAACATAAGAAGAATATAAAAGTAAACTATATTTTACTTTTAAATTATTTAGAGTATCAAATTGATCTCTAAAAGTAGCTTTACGCAACAAGTCATCTTTGATGAATGATAATATTTTGTGTTGTCTTTTTGTTATGATAAGATATGGAGAGTATAATCATAACGTCGTTTAACTGCGACATTGTTAGGCATTCGGCATATTTAGATCAAAAGTTCCTTGACAAAAAATTAAATGTTATATCATGCCGATTAACTCCCTGTCCGCTTGTATAATGAAAAATAGGATGAACTCGGCGTTCCTCCAAAATTAGGCTCGTTGATCACCGATCACAGAGCGAGCGACCCCTAGATTTAAGACCTTTAACATTATTTTCAACCGTTTTTGGATTGTTGGTATTTGATTGACTTGGTAGTTGACCTCTGAAATGCTTGTAACAGATATTAATCCAGCTGATTTGGCCTTTTCAGGTCCAACATTTGTGAAATCACGACAAGGGAACCCAGTCCTGGACTTTCACGGATTCCGGTATGCCAAGTACCACGTCCTCACTTCAGGAATTACAGCTTGGCGTTGTATTAAACAGAAAATATCGTCGTGTCGTGCCAAAATTTACACAATGGACGAAAAATTTGTCAGACATGTCGGGGTGCACAATCACTACTGATGTGATTTTGTCTTTGTCAGTATTCGTAAGTAATAATATTACAATAGCCTGCGTGTGTATGGAAATATACACTCTTCTATGCTCAGTAGCATCTCCATCTAGCAGGGCCCAACATCGTGGCGGCCTATTAAACCAGAAAATGTTAGTCTTTGATTTACCGTGCATATTTTTTTGTAATTCAGACATTCATTTGTAAAATATCTGTCTAGTTGTATAAGAATTTAGACTTTTAAATTTTGACATTAATTGCATATCTTGACGTTATTTTTAAGTTCTTTCTATTCTATCTGTTTTGTAAATATTTCCTTACGACACTTAGCAACATATCAGTCAGAACGAATATACTTGAACGAGACCATTAAATAGCAAATAAATGTTTTTTAATGCATTACGTGATTGAATTTAAGTCTCATATAATAAAATAAAGCCTATTAAAAAAAAATAATGGTCCATAGCTTGAAATAAACATTAATTTTTTGTTTTTAAATTTTTTATGTATTAAATATTACATACAATTTAATTACATTTATTCTAGTCTATTAAAACAAGAAAGATACATAAATTTTATCGTTGTACCTGTCCAAAAAGAGATTATCTCTTGTTCTTGGAGAGGTAATATAGTCAGGTCACAAGTCACATCGGTATTGTAGGTATCTATGTATTTTCAATTTTGAGACGTTTAAAGTATGAGGAGGGGATTAAAATTTTTATATAAAAGAACCTTTATTTTTATATCCTAACCACTGAAAAATAAATTCTTTTAAAATTTTTCGTAAATTTTTCTACAGAAATCATCGCTAAAAACGTTAAAAAACAAAACCAACGTTTATAAAAATGTAACTTATTTTCAAGAATACTGATTTTTAACAGAGTTTTAGTTAAATTAGTAAAAACCCCTACCAGATTTAAGGTCTAAGGTAAGGACCAACACTACACTACTATGTCCACAACACTATACACCACAACCATGGTATTGTTAAACTTTCACCAATATTTATAACATGCGTGTTAATCTTGTCAGAGACAAGAACGCACTAACTTGCCTACAGAACGATCAGGTGGGTGTTACCAAATCTTATGTGAAAGTTAAATTGAACAAAGGGCTGTATGGAAAATTGATTTGGTTGTTTACTCGAGGTGCTTTATTATTCACCGCTTCCCTACTGTAGAAAATTTCTTAATTATTTAATTTTAAACCTTTATTATTGGTATATCATATTTTCACCCCTGATTTTGAGTCAAATTTATGATTATTTTCTGTGAGGTGGTTTGAAAATTCGGAAAAATTATTGTTATTAAGACACCTCATGTGTTCTTTGGTAGACTTTAAATCTGGTAGTGGTTTTTACTAATTTAACTAACACTCTGTTATAATGTCTAACCACAAAGTGAATGCTTTAAATATTAAAAATATTAATAATACTGATTTTTGTTAAAATTTTTATGAACATATATAAGTCATTAATTTCATCTTTAAAGAGAATCTATGCTACTCTAGTTGTGTCGCCTAGGTTTGCAATACTGTGTCGAAAGCAGGGTGTGTTCCTGTAAGCTTACGGTTTTGTCTCGTGGCAATACCATGGCGATGACATGTTATTGCCTAATTTATTGTTGCGATGAGTTCCATCAATTGAATTTCACTCAACTGAATTTTACAGGACCGTGCATCATGACGTTTTCAATTCAAGTATTGGCATATTTATTTATGCACTATAATAACGATTGATTCGTTTACAACAAATTATCTCAAATCTAAACAGAATCGTTGCCGTGAAATTTAATTGCTTAGTCACTATCGAGCAAAATAATATTCATTTTGCTAGCACGCTGATACTATTCCAGTTTTCCGGATTGATTTTGTGTCTTTCGTGTCATTGGAATTTATTTTTGCATAGCATAATGTGTTTTCGTGATTAATTGGTATTCATTGAAATATTAATAATGAAATCACCGACTTTTATGTTGACAAAGCATTTTGCATAAAGCATGTGATTGTTGACTTCTCAAATGTAAGGCCACAATAGAGTTTATACTGAAATGAAATAAAATCTCATGTCGTAGTTTATTCAGTACAGGGTACACAATATTCATCACATTAATGAGAACATTTTGGTCTAAATTGTTACTATTGTATTCAATTATTGAAAAAAAAAATTGTGCATAAAATATAAAATATACACCTTTATTAAAAAGAGGAATATGTGAATATCGACATTGGTAAATAGTTATTTAGAACAAGTACAAATTAAATTGATGATTTTTACACTCAGTAGCATACCCATTAGATTAAAAAACTTATATAAAAACATGTATAGTTAGAATAAATTTCAATTTGAAGCCTGCGCGCCAGTACAAAATATCCAGTTCGGCAATGACCGCAAGAATTAGGTACATTAACGTCCGTGCAAAGTGTTTTTTTCCTTTTTTGTCTAGGACCAATATTAACGTAATAACATTTATTTTCATTTTCGAATAACTGTCGAATTGTATTTCAACAAATATGGTATCTACTTACCATATTTCTGTCTAGTGAATTTGGTCGAGGTATTTTGCCAGACCAATTCTTCGGAATTTTGTTTGAAATCTTATAAAATCTCTTCAGCAATATGTAGTATTTTTAAGGAAATCTACATAAAATGTTTAATTGTGTATACTCGTATATATTGAAATCACGGATTAAATGATTAAAAAATCATCTCTATCTATAAATGATATCACATTTACAATGTAGAGCAAAAGTATTACTAATGGCTGTTTCGTGGTTACGACTTTTGATGTTTGTAAACTGTCACACTAGTTGCCACAAAGAATAATTTCAATAAGTTTATTAATCATATTGTCAATAATCCACAACGAAACAGTTATCGATTAAGAAGTAAAATAAAAGTACCTACCTATAGATGTATTTTTACTAATTAATTATAAATGATTATACTTTAATGTAAATTAGGAAAGGGTTAATGTACGTTTTTAAATTTATAAATTATGTACATCTACAGTAGTAATATGGACAGGTTAATTTATTATTTTAATTGTAGATTGCTTTTTAATAAACATACATTTTTATTATAAAATTTATAATTACGATACTTATATTTTGTGTCTTAAATATTTTGTTATGTTTTACTAAATAAAACTAATCTTGATGTATTTAGTATTTTTTCTGTGTATTTGTTTTTAACTAATAAACATATTTTTAATGATTGTTTCTTTTATTTAGATATCTATACTTATTATACCCAAACACTTAATTTAAGGTTATCTGAAAATTGTAAGTACATATTTGTCAAATAAAAATATCCATCCAGTTTTGCATATGATAATAAGTTATATTTCTAGGAGTGTCCAGAGATAAAATCAAGCTAGACAGTGTGATGTAACGAGTACTCAAGGTTGTTTATTAGATTTTTTATTTGCAATCCATTGTATAGATATTAAACGTTTTAAATAACAGAATATAAAAAGTACTACTAAATGATTGACAAATTGGACAGCACTAATACACTTGGAGAAGTTTATTGTTTATTTTACATTTCTTTATCATAAATTACTAATAACTTCACACCAGGTAAAACCTGTTTAGTGGAAGTTATTCTCAATTAGGAGCAATACTAACATAGAATAGTAATAAATAACAATAAAGAAATAGAAAAGTAAAAATAAATATAAAAGCAGGATAACAATTTAGTAGTAGATTCAAACACAAGACTATGAATGAAACTAAAAGAAAATAAAATGTAAAATTAAAGTGAAGAAAAATAATTTATGTAGCTACTAAAATAAATAACTATATAAGAGAATACACTTGAAATTTTGCTAATTCAGAGGTCAAGGGCGGATCACTTCTTCAGCATATCTTCTACCTGATATTCTTATATATTGTAATTTCTTTTGTTTCATTTGGTAATTTGTTAAAAACAAGGAGGACAATGATATTAAATTGTCTTTGCCCAAAAGATATTTTCATTTTAGGTACCTCAAAATTAATTGCATTTGCCAGCCTTGTAACCCGTGTTTGTTATGTACTATTAAAAATTATCTTGTAAAATTTTACAAGTATAGCTTTACGGTGTAATTGCCTCGGGTCAAGAACGTCAAATATTCATTTTTAGCGAAATTTAAAATAAATTAAATTTTAATAAATATTATTATTAAGTTCTACGGGTTAAGTATTTTAATGTGTTACAGCTGTTTCGGCTTGTAAGGCCATTATCAAACAGCGACAACAACGTCAAATGTTCCAAACAAATCTGAAGGAAAAGGCGGCCCTCGTAGCCCAGTGAGCTGGCTTCTTGACACTGGCTTCCCACACCGAGGGATCCGGGTTCGATTCCCGGTGAGGTCACAACCAATCTATGTGATTTACTCAAGCCTGGGTGTTTTGTGATGTGTTTCGCTTCTGAAATTGGGCCTCTTGGCCTGTTCAAGCGTAAAAAAAATCTCGATTTCTTGGTGATTATGCGCATGATGCATTTTTGTGATTTTGTCAGCGAATCCATGACTGATCTGTGATATTCCTCCCCATCCAATTATGCCATAGGATAATAGGAATTGAGTAATGGAATAATATATAGTCATTAGCATATTAGAATATCTAAAAAGTACAACGGGGTTAAATAAAATAATTCGTCTAAGATTGTGATTTGTTGCTTTGTTTGCAGATGTCTAGTCTATATTCACACATTTTTAAGAGTTAGAAATGGTCTTGTTCGTCGTTTATTTGTAAAATGTGCCTTAAGAGCCAATATATCCCATATCCACCTAATTCGCATGCTTCAAAGGACATTGGGACGTTTATAAAATACTGTGAAAAAAGTAAACCTCAAATAAAAAATGCACTTTTTAGTATAGCAGTAAGATTAGCATAGAGACTAGGTGGTCAGGAATTAGAGGATGGATTTGGCGTTTACATTTTAGAGATAAGGATTCGTAATAATAGATTTTAATAGATTTTAAATAATACTTACTTATCTCTACCTGAATTTAGTAATTTTTATATTTTTTTCACTACCTACTTACGTTTCAAGAGAAACAGAATCTCTCATTGACAGGCGAAGCATCAAACTGATTACTTTTTAAAAAAAGATTTCTTACAATGCTTCTGTTAAAATATTAATAATCAAGTTCAAATATAAATAATGGTTAGGTACTGAAAATATGAGCCAAAGTTTCTGGTATAAAGGTGATTGTAACGGGAATATTGAGAGACGAGGAGAATTTTTCTCTAAATTTGCGAACCACTTCATAGATAGTAATCATTCTTTTCATTCATGTACAATTAAACTTGTCCATCCCGTCGCGCGTAAGGGTAATAAAATGAATAATTTCGAAAGTTTGAATAAAAAAATTAAAAGAAATTTTGAACTGGAGGACTAATTTATTTAACAAAATTAACTTCATTAACTCTTCTCCTACATAATACTGTTTAATGGGAATGATAAATGATGAAATGAATGTTGTATTGAATAAAATAAGCGAGGTACATAAATACCATATATATACAACTTCCCAAATTTCGCGTGGACGACCATGAGTATAATCGTGAACGTTACATTATGTATAGTCATCACTTAAGCCAGTCAATGACGGGTAATCCCCGTAAACGTCCAAAAAATACTTCCATACATACTTTTCAATGTTAATAGCTTCGTCTCTGTGAGACGAAGTAATGTCTGATTTAAAATAAGTATTTCCAAAGTTTTCTGTCAAGTAAACGAAAACGGTCATGTATCTTTGCAGAAATATGTGACACCAGGAGTCTAGGACGAAGGCAAATGTGGAACTGCTCCGATATGCACAGCGCTATCACTTCAGTTCGAGAAAAAAAAATGGGGTTTACAATGGCGGCAGACTATTTCCATGTCCCGAGGACCACCCTGTACAGGCTTGTGCGGTCAAATGAACAGTTTGATGATCCCCTTTCTGTATATTCGCTGAAGAAAAAAATTGGGCGACCCAGGACCGGTCCCTCCAAAAACTCTTCAATAATAATAATTTAAATTGTAAAATAAAAAAACAGGGGAGGAAAAGAATTGTGACACGATTTTTGTATAATTGAGAGTGTGATTCATGTGATGGAATATTATTTATATTATCTGAACAAAAAATAAACAATTTGATGCGTTTTTTGCTTATGCCCAACCTGGATTGTTATTCTCAGCAAATTTATTTAAAATAACTTGTTTTTATTTAAATGATTTAATAATATTTTTATATTTTTAGCATTAACATAATAATTAATTATATATAAATTATTTTTTTGTCTTTTTTATTAATAAATGAATAAATCATAATATGTACAAAAACAACATCTTATGTATGTTTTCACATTATTTCATAGTCAAATATGCAGATTCATATATTTATGTTGCGTGCCGTTTATTAATATTTATTTTTGATGTTACTGTTCTTAATTTATTAACAATAAAAAATGCGAAATTCTCCTTTCTCAAGAAAAATCTTCTGCTCTTGTAGATTTGAAGCTTTTCAAAGAAACGTTGGTCATTTGTCTTATAAAATCTGTAATATTCGATTTCTTAAGGGGTCATTCAAGTATTACGTAAGCAGAATTTTAGTAATTTTTTACTCCCCCCTCCTCCTTGTCAGCAAAAGTAAGCAAAGCTCTTACTCCCCCCTCCTATGTTTACGTAATCATTGGTATATAATTTGTATTTGATATTTATATTTTGTATACAAAAAGAGTTGCCATATTACGTGTTTAAATCAGTATCTACTAAATTTTCCAAAAAAAAAATGAAAAATAGATAAATATGAATAGCGCGCGCAGTAAATGACCTATTTCGGTTCTTTCTAACGTAACCATAAAATATAATTAATAGAAATAAACTTTGTTTTCACCACTTCTTTATCGAAAATATCAACATGTTTCATGATTGGTAATGGTAAATTGAATATTATAAATAACCAGGTCCTTTTTAGTCATCTTTTAAAATTATTTTCATGTTAAGTATGCACTTTTTAACTATTCATTTTCCATATATAACTTTTTAATATTTAAATTGTTTATACTTTGATTTTTAAATTTAATTTTGTTAGTATACAATTGTATCCTGACGAAGGGGCTATGGGCTCTGAAACATGTTGATATTTTCAATAAAAAAGTGGTGAAAACAAAGTTTATTTCTATTAATTATATTATTAATATCACCACAAAATTATTTTGCTGTGTTTGAAGAAGAAGTAACCTTAAACATCGCGTGAGAGCGAGTAAGCTATATCAAGTACTTTGGGGAATCCCTGAACATGCTTTTCGCTTTCAAATATAGACAAGTAGGTTTGCAATTTGTGTTCAAATCAGAATCAACTAAATTTTTCCGAAAAATCAGAAAAAGTAAATAAATATTGCTGACGTAATCACCATCCAGACCTCCTCGTCCCCCATGTCATCAAAAATAATCAAAGCTAAGATCCCCCATCCCCCTTTGCTGCTTACGTAAAACTTGAATGGCCCCTGACTGCTGATTACTTAAACAATTTAAACAACACTTCTTAACTTCACAATTTAAGCCTTGATTCATAATTATTACAAAATCAACCAATTAAAATCAACCAATAAAATAATATTTGTTTTCTAACGTGAAACATGTTCGTGGAATTTCAAGAGAAATGAAATATATTGTAACACTGTCATTCGCGTTGTAGAAGTATTTCCTATCATTTTTACATTTATTTATACACATCGATCTCGAGGGTTTAATCAGTGAGAATTTCCAGTGAGTAGAAAAATTAGTATATGTGAATAGTGATTAGGTTCGTATGTGAACATAGCCAGAAAACGTTTTTCAATTGCTTTCCAATTGCAACAAACGTTTTGTGTCATAGGTAAAATCTTAGTGTTTTTGAAGTTTTTTGAAGAGATTTTAGAGAGATTATACTCCTGGCCATCACTGGTCGATCCTGCAATGGGATTCAAACGACGGTCAAACAGGCCAAGAAACAGCGTGTTGTTTCTGTTTGTTTTCACTGGAGTGTACATGTCGAGATGTTCCAGGGTGGTAGGCGAGGACAGTGGACGAAATATAAGTAAAAGGATCAAGGTAATTTTGTACTTATTCAATAATCAAGTTTCTCGTGACTATTTTCCAATAACGCTGTAGCGCATTATCATTTTCACACTTTTCACAATAAATCATTGTTAAAAATAATAAATTATTAATATGATTAATAAAATAAACTTTGTTTTCACCACTTTTTATATTGAAAATATTAACATGTTTCAAGGCCTCTTCATCAGGATAAAATTGTATACTAACAAAAATTATTATTATTATTTTTTAAATTTTGATTGTCTATACTTCGATTTTTGAATTTAATTTTTGTTAGTATACAATTGTATCCTGACGAAGGGGCCGTAGGCCTTGAAACATGAAACATATTTTCAATATAAAAAAGTGGTGAAAACTAAGTTTATTTTATTAATCATATTAATAATGTCATCACAAAATTATTTTGCGATTTTTGAAGAAGAAAAAATTAATGATTATTTTTTGGTTTATCATATTACCTGTATCACATTAATTCCATTATCATTCGCAGAAAGTGAAATGCCAACCTTGTTCCCGGCCAGGTTGGAGCGACGGAAGACGTGCGCCGGCTGCCTGCCAGCCCTGAAGAGGAAGACCGCCTACCAGTGCTTGTATTGCGGCAAGCCCATCTGTTTACAATGTTCTCAAAAAATTTGTAATAAATGTTCCAAAAAACGTTCGAAAATCTCTAAGAATTAAATAAAATAATTTATCAAAATACTTTTGTACTGTTTAACGGCCCAAACGCCTCATTAAATAATTAAGTTCAATGATTATCGATCTAGGGTACGGAATTGCAAATAGACTCGTAATTTTTCAAAATTTTATAAAAAATTATTTTTGTTGTTAATAATAATATGTAGGTGCTTATTAAATAATCGAATAATTTCGTTTTATATGAAATTCTGAGGAAATTCTTTGTCAAAATACAGAATGTTAGTTAACTTAGTAAAAACCACTACCAGATTTAAGGTCTACCGGTTTTGTGATGTACCCGTCTCTTCGTTGTTCCCGACGAAGATGATAATATCTAACCACAAAGTTAATGCTTTAAATATTAATAATATTATGATTTTATTTTTATGTATTTTACAATATTTTATTTTCCCAAAAAGCAAAATCATTCATTTCCTCAGACCGATACCTCGGAGGGTGTGGACTTACAGTCCATTCTGTGGCGGCAATCTATTATCTTGAAAAATCAAGTTTAAAGTCTAACTAAAAGACTAAATCTTTTAATGATTACTTCAAAAAAATTAAAAATAATGTTTTATGATTATTTTACATTTTCTGAGCTAAAAAATAATTTATTTATCTCTAAAATAATATTCATAGTATTGCGGTATTCTCATCTTTATAGATTGATATATATTTTGCTATATTTTGCTATAGATTGATATATATATATATATAGCTTGTTGGTCTTGTGGTTAGGACACTCGCCTCGTGATCCAAAGGTCGCGGGTTCGAATCTCAGCCCAGACTAGCAAGTTAGTCCTATTTTCATAGCACAAGCGTTTAGCTTAGTTTGAAAATAGTAAGAATATTGATGTGACATGTGTTCCGTGTTCACATCTCTATTTTTATTTTAAAAATTAAATTAAAAATTTTTACATTTTATTTATTATTTATGTTATTTTTTCTACCGCGGGGGTTAACGACGGTAGGTAAAAGGTCGATCTTCAATGACTTTGCATGGAGTCAGAAAGAAAGGACCGGAACCTCGCTACACACTGCCCAGAATGAGTAAAGAATGGAGGAGCAGTTAGCTCTGTAAGGGAAAGGGATTCAGATAATATCTTATCATTCATGTCACGCGCCCCCGTAAAGTAAAGGTTTTCAATAAACCTATCTGGTAACACATACACAATTGATTTTCACAATATAAATTAGTAATAGTCACATACGAAAATAAAAACACTTGTTTTTTAGTTCTACTAATATAATTTCTGTTAGGTGAGGGCAATATCAATGCAACTTTTTTACATTCAGCAACCTGTATTTATATGAAAACTATTGAAAGGAACTGCTGTGTAATTTTAAGAATTTAATTTGTTTTTTTTTCATAGTACATAGTTAACAATTATGTTCGAACAAAAAATGCGATGGTTGCAAATTGCTGTCTATAACAGAAATAAATTGTATGTCTATAATAAAGAGAATATCACGGATGGGGATTTTATAAGAAAATGAAGGATTTTGCAAAGTTTGTAATTTGGCGTACTAACATACCACATACCAAAAAGTCTCGGTGGTTGCGGGCTAGTTAAATAATAAATTCCTGCAATTGTTTCTAAGAGATGGGCGGTGTTTGACAACTAACGGTCTAACGATATCTTGGAATTTGAATATAGGGTTATTTTTAAAGATTACAAAACTATCATCTAAATTTTGTATTTAAGTTAACTTAATTATTAAGTATAGTTAATAATTAGTTATTAACTATATCTGACGATGAGAAGGACTGCTCATTTACTATATATTAGCAATTAATATCTCATATTGCGTGTAGTAGTACAAAGTTTAAATAAAAATCTTCTTTTTAATTAAGATATTGCACCACGAAGTAACTGCTAAATAATTCAATGATATTAAAAAACATGTGTTTTTATTTTCATATGTATGATATTGGAGTTCTATAAACTTATTTCTGAAATAAAATTGTAATAGTACTCTTTTCAGTAATTTATTTGACACGATCAAATTTCCACAAATCATTGATTTGTTTACTGCACCATAAAATAATTTATCATATGAACGACCTCATTTTCACATAAAAGGAGCCAATATATTTTTTAAAACCAGATAGTGTCAGATACACGCACACATTTTCGTAGTACTAAAAATGAATATCAATTAGTTTAAGACGATTTTTTATTTTGTAGAAAATGCTAGACCAGCCCTGTTTCCGGATAAGCTGGAGCCCCGCAAGACGTGCTCCAAGTGCCCATCAGCAAAGAGGAGAAGAACTGCGTACCAGTGCTTGTTTTGCGGGTGTCCTATCTGTTTACAGTGCTCGCAAAAAATTTGTAATGTGTGTGCTAAAAAGAAGTCAAACTTGTAGAGATTATTTCTTCGGAAACACTTCGATGTGAAGGAAAGACGTAAATAAAAACATAATCATCATCATTACTTTTGGCACTACAATCCTTGGTGGGTCTTGGTCTCGTCAATAATCTTCCTCCACTCATTTCGGTTTAGTGCCAGCTCTCTCCAATTCCGAAGCTCCAAGGCAGAGATGTCTTTGAGGACGTTGTCACTCCATCTTAATTTTGGTCTTCCTGAGCTCTTCCGCCCTATTGGCCTTGAGTTCAGCAGGGACTTTGGTGCTTGATGCTCGGACATTCTCTCCGCATGACCTAGCCATCGAAGTCTTCCCAGTTTTATAAATTTTGTGACGTTTGGCTCCTTAAACAGAGTATACAGCTCATTGTTGTAACGTCTGCGCCAAAGTCCACTTTCTAGAACCGGTCCGAAGTTACGCCTCAAAATTTTCCTTTCAAAAACGTCCAGTGTTCGCTCATTCCTCTTAGTTAGTACCCACGTCTCAACTGCGTACGTGAGCACTGGCCTAATAGGCGTTTTGTACACTAATATCTTGGTGTTTCTGGACAGCAGTTTTTTTGCAGACAGCAGTGGATTTTATCTGCTTTTGTAGGCTTTTGTTTGTTTTTGTATAGTAACATTATCTTATCTCTAAAACAATGTAAATATGGATTTATTGAATAAAAAAATTAAATGTTTTCCTAGTTTTTTTAATCTAGGCACATGAGTCCCTCGAATTAAGCTATTAGAAATTATTTCAAACCTTAAAGTTTTCGTTTAAATGTGGAAGAACGAGGCAGTAGACCTCCAGGAAAACCACCAAAACGATTGAGAGGCAGCTGGTCTTCCATATCCCAGGATCAGGAGCCGAAAAACAACACGACAGTCTTAATACAAGCAGAAGAATGATGTGTATAATATTTTTTATCATCTTTTAAAAGTTTATAATCTTCTCGATATATGCTTAAAAATAATAAATCTAATGAATGTTAGACGTACTCTAGTTTTATTTAATTTGTTAAATAAGTCTACATGTACTTCGAACACAGTGTCTGGCTAAACATTTTTTCCAGTGAGTATAGAAAATATTTGGTCTCTGCACACCACAATATTTTGCTGCATTGAAAATAATTCATTTTTTTTTAGGATTCTGCAGAAAATAACTCATTAATTTCAACACGTCATCAAAGACGTATTGCTACGTACCGTAATATGTATATATTATATTCACGGATAGTAGTAATCAATAAATTACCAATGAATGTAAGAACTGAAAAAAATACACAGAATTCAAGAAATAGATGAAAAAAATAAAAGAATACATAATCAAAATGAAAATAGTTGAAATTTAAAAAATTAATAATGTACATCGGAATTAATTTGTCTACTTGATTCACTAATATTTATTTTATGATACTTATAATCCCCTACAGTGTTCCATTTATTTACTTATATTTATCATTCATGTTCTATTACACATTTACTCTTAAATTATATTATATTTGATACGCCCGATGGTATACTTACCTTTATATTTATCTTGTATTTATTTATATTTATATGGTATACTTACCTTTATATTTATTGTTATACTTGTCGTTTCTTAAAAAACAGAACCATTCCTTCAAACATGTATGTTTAAATAGATACGATACTTATATTTAAATGTTCATGTTTTGTTACACATTTATTCCTTATTTTATATTGTTTACTTTCTATTTACCTTTACACGCTTCTTCATATTCATTGATTCACTTTAAAAATAAATATTTTTCTTCGAGTCTTTAAGCCCCCGACCCTATTAGGACAAGGGATGAAGATTATGATATTTTTCTTACACACATAATTAATAGATATTATGCTTCATGTACTCCTGTCCCCAAACACAAGTTTAACTTCTGGGGACAGTACAAAAAATGTAATATTTAATATATAATTATTCTGTAACATGTACATCTGTTTTATTTTCAATTTTTTTTTCATAGTTTTTATTATTATTATAAATAAAATGGGTTTTATTTAAAAAAAAATCGATCCAGATTTCACGAATCAACTAACAATCAAACAACAATTTTCCTATTAAACTGTTATCGAACCTAGAATATGACCAAAAAAGACCAGTCAGCTGATTCATAACATTTTTTTTTTGACCTTAAAGAATTTATCATTCGGATTTTGCCGCCATTTAATGTTTATATTATTTTCAGCTTTTTTTATGATTTCCAAATTTGGAAAAAGGCAGTTGATTTACAACAACCTTCCATTCACACTGCATTCCAAGGGGGCTTCCGGGAAATCAAGATGGATCTGTTCATCTCACCACAACAAGGGCTGTTCGGCTGTTGTTAATGTTTATAATGATCTAGTTGTTTGTGTCAAAAATTGTCATTCTCACTGAGATATCAAAGAATTTATAAACATTTAACTTTCTCCCGTCGATATTATAATGTGTGTATGCAAAACGCATCATTTTATTTAGTCTAATTTTTAATGTTTATTTGTGTTTATTGTACCATCAATTTTACGTTTCAACACATCGCTCTTCGCAATACAATGTTTACATAATTTTTATAATATTTTATCCATTCGATACAATATGCACTCGTTTTGGTGCTATGACAACCGGTCATTCGACTCACTTGATTTCCCCTCGGCCCTGTAACACTAACGAGGTATTGCTTATATCTTCTTTTCACTGTTTTTAGCAATATCAATTTTTGGTTATATTTTTAATTTTGTTAAGATTTGAATATGTATTTAGAATGTAATAAAATATATTTCAAAATCTGAATTTTCTTCATCTTTGCACTTGAGTTTTTAAAATGGTTACGTTACGCGCTTCGTATTTTTTAAATAAATTATTGGTTATTAATATTAAAGGCATTTGGTTTGTTGTTTAATGATTAATAATAGTTTCAGAAATACAATCAAGAAATGGTAGGTTGCTGCTGGCCATCAACGGTTACACCTTCTTCCAATATTCAAGATTAACAAAAAATAAAACTCTTCGGTGGAGATGTTCCACTCACCACAGCAGGAAATGCAAAGCTTCTGCCCAAACTAAAGAAGGCATCTTAATTAACTTGAATCAGTTCCACAATCATTTACCGCGAAGTGACCTATAGCTACTTCAAAAATATTGTAGTTGATCAACGAACTCTCCGTATTTAAAATAACTTAAGAATCCGTGTATATTTCGAGTCACTGGTTCCATACTACCGAAATATAAATCATCTGCATACGCCATGGAAACAACTGTACTGTTGTTAATAACTGTGAAGATTTGTATTAGGTATAAATATTTAAAAATCAGAATATAAAATCAGCGTCGTTAATATCTGATATTTTTTTGTGGTGATATTCCTTGATATATATGTATACCACTTTTATATGTTCCAGTGTGAAAATGTTGATGTAATAAAGCTTTACAATCAATTTACTTTGTTACGTTAATACGTTTTGTAAAGTATAAATGTTATCACTAATATAGAATAAATATAGTATATGTTCCAATGTGAAAATTTTGATGTAATAAAGCTTTACAATCAATTTAATTTGTTACTTTAATACGATTACGACTGATTTTTATTATTTGATTATTTTATTTTTGAAAACATGACTGAGGAAGATTTCTTAATTATGTGCTGCTTAATAATCTCGTGCATAACACCTTTTGAGATACATTTAGTTTTTATTTTGAAAACTGTAGGCTGATATAAAAAATACATTATTTTTTAGTTAAATTCGTCCGATCTGAAAAAGGCAGTACCCTGTTAGAAGTGGAGGGGTTCACATTTACAAGGCAGAGGAAGCATCCCCTAGGAAAATCTAGATGGTTTTGTTCATCTCACCATTCGAGAAGGTGTACAGCTGTCGTACACATGTGCGATAATGTTATTTTGCATATTAAGAATATCCACAATCATGAACCAATTCAGAGAAAAAAGTATATCTTTGACGACCGGTTGATATCTAAGGGAATATCTTTCTTCAAGTAATGTTTTTTTGTAAATTAGAAATTAATATTAAATACTTTCGTTTTTAATTTAGATAAATTATAGAAGTGTCACAGAGAATTGTCTTAAATCTCTCGGCAATTGTACTCTCATAACATACATATAAATTTATTATTAATTTCGTTTTTATTCCTACAGTATTTGGAAATTTTCTTGTTGAGAACTATAAATTGTGAGTACGCAGTCACTCTTTCACAAACATCCATTCTATTTGAAAACAAAATGTGCGTACTATTTTTTTATGCACACCTATTTCTTAAAATGTGTGATTTATTATGGTCGCTATAATGGTCACATAACATCAAGTGGGGCATATTTGAAAATAAAGTGCGATTGCAGAGGAAGTTCATGTCGTCGTTTGTCTGATGTTATCTGTCAGTGCATCTAAGGACCATCCTAGGATATATGTAGTTTAGGTTGGTCTATAATGATTGTACATACATTTGAATAAAGTTTCAATAAAATAAATAAGAATTATCATTTACTTGAATGCTGCAAACAATTTCTCTACCCTTTACTCCATTTTACAATTATTTTTTGTCATAAATGGTCTAATAATTTTTCAGTGCTTTCCTTCACTAGTGCAATAATATTATAGTCTTCAAAAAATGTCAATAGTAAAATGTTGCAGTTTTTTCACCGTAAGTATTTATCTCGGCTCACAATGTAAATGCTATTTCTCCAGAGTTTATTACATATATTCTCGAATATTAATTGATATTGTTCTATTTAATGAACATGAAAATGTTTCACATTATTTTGTCAACTTTTGTATACTAATTAATACCTTGCTGTGCATTGTAGTGCATAGTCAGGCAGCGATGATTTGAAGTTGAATCCAGCTGGCAGCTACCAGAATTGGATAAAAATAATATTTTTTAAAGTAATTTTACTAAGTTATTTTAATGGTAGGTAGGTACCATGGCGTATTTTCATACAATAATATTTTTTTGGTTCTTTCAGTTATGGAATTTAACATACCGTACTGTGCGGGAAAAAAATGTTTTAATAGAGTTACGTATTCCATGAGAATTCAGTGTCATAGGAAAAAAAACTTATGAATTGTAACTGCAATAGGAAAATTAGATATTCATGTATTTTGTTTTTTTTATGATGTCCTTAAAGTTCACTATATTTCAAGTCATCAAATGCGTTTGATTAATTAATGCAACTTCTTATAATTAAATGATAATATAGTTTAAAAAATATTTATACGTACAATATTATCCCATCATTATATTTTGTCCTACGAGTGATCAAATTATTTTTGATTGTTTTAACAGGTGTGGATTGGGAACGAACTTACATCTATGGAAACAAATTAGTATACGGCGGTTATAGGTATCGAGTAAATGGCAAAACTATAGGTGGAAAAATACGGTGGAGGTGCACTTCTTCGCACATCTGCAGAGCCATTTTACACACCTTGGACGGAAAGGTTATATTTACTAATGGGAGCCACAGTCATGGAGCGAGATTCCAGTCATATAATCAATGATTTATTTACGTATAACTCCTAAGTTCAGATGTTCTCTTTTTGGAACATAAAGCTTACTTACTGGCTTACATTTGTTCAGCTTTTTTTAATTTAATTTTTTAATACCTAGGAGATGTGGTGTAATAATAATTATGGAACGTGACATTATAACCGTTAATTATAAAAAAAGTTTATAGAAATTATTTAAATATTTATTTTTATCCCCTAATTACCAAATAGTAGGTACCTACATTCAAATTAAGGCGTCTACTGAGCAAACGCTATTCTGCTCTATTGTATTTTTACCTCCAAAATAATTTGATAATAAGTATTCATCGACATAACACTTTAAATCTTTGTCTAAAATTCTCGACACGCTATTTCATTCTTAATGGTTATGTTAAAATACATTAAATAAGACTATTACTCAAAATCTTAGTTACAAAAAACTACATCTGGTTGATTTCTTCAGGCGAAACATTCAAAATGTGTGAACTTTATGATAATAATATTTAAAAAAAGTATTCTTCACTGTAGCTACCTCGAAAGTTTTATAATTCGAGTAGCGTGCCGTGATGAAAAAAAGGTTGGGGACCACTGAGTTCAACTTTTTGAACCTTTGTGCATCTTTAAAATTATTTTCTCTGTGATAATATATATCTACATATGTCCAAGGTATGCAAGTAAAGTGATCGTGCAATAAATAAGATGAAATAAATTTTTCGTAGACCTGACAGCATGAATACTAGAAAAAATTTGTGGGAAGAATATTTCTTTTTAATCGAAGACAGAGAAAGAAATGAAAGGAGGGTTGCAGTAGTTTTTAAAGTGAATGGATTGAATATTCTATACATTGTAGGCTCTATTGGAAACTTAACCGGTGCATGTTAACTGCGTACAAAGGAGTTTTGGTACCTTTGTATTGAAGCGAGACCTGGAGCTAGAAAAAAGTTTAGTGAAAAATATAATGGCTGCAAATTTGATAGTGGTATTATTGGACAAGATTAAGAAAGGCTTCCTTAAGTGGTTGAGGTATTCGAAACGTATGTATTAGTGAGAAGATTGTGAATAGATAAAGAACATGGTATTGAATGTGCGCCCGAGTATTAAAAGCACCAGGAAGGTCCACGAAGGACCAAGAATATTAACCATCTCAATAAAACTAAAATAAAATAAAAAAAGTAAAAGCCTATACCTAATGGGAGTAAACGAACAAACAAATAAATAAAAAATAAATTTAAAAAAACATACGAAGCATCAACATTTGAAGTATTCATTGCGTGCTTGAGAAGATGAATAAACTCGTGTGGGGCCAAAGCTTTTACAGAATGGGACAGTCGTGTGTAGTGTTTTGTTTTTTTCTACACATAAATGCGCAAAAATGGCGCGACTATAAGTAGTAAAATTTGTAAACTTGTGATAAAGCAGTGTGCAAAGCTTAAAGGTCCCGATAGCATCTCTGTTCTTTCTATGCATACCTACTTATTTCTTAAAATGTATGATTTATTATTCTATAATGGCCAGACAATATTAGGTTGGGCATCTTAAGAAAAAAAAAGCAATTGGCAGAGGAAGAAGATTAATAAGTTGAAATTCAAGTGTGACAAACGCATCTTACGACCATCCGAGAATAAGATTTAGGCTAATCTTCTAAATATAATATTTTCGTTGTCTGCCTGTTTGTCACGTCCGTGACTTGCTGGAATAGAGTTGGAATTACAACTTTGCACTTAGGCAACAAGCAACGGTCACCCACCATATTATCGTGATTTTACGAGCATATGGCTAGTTTATAATATAATTGTACATTTGGATATTGATTCAATTAAAAAAATAAGAATTATTATTTACTTAAACGCTGTAATTATTTTATCTACCCTTTGCTCCTTTTTACAATTAAATTTTTAGGTTATTAATGGCACAATAGGTCTATTAATTTTTCAGCGCCTTCGTTTACAAATGCAATAAGTATAATTATACTTATTGAAGTCTGTTTAAAAAAAATCGTTCTATAGGTTGTTCTTTTTCCACTGTAAGTATTTTGCTCAACTCAGATGTTGTTAAAATTCAAAGATTATTATTTTGTAATTTATAGAAATTAACTTTGTATACACCACTTTTTTATTGAAAAAAAATCAACGTGTTTCAAAGCCAATGGCTACTTCATCAGGATAACAAATGTACAAAATTGAATTTAAAATTCGAAATATAGATAATCAAGATATTAAAAAGTTATATATGGAAAATGAATAATAATAAAGTACCTACTTAACATGAAAATAAATTTAAAAGATAACTATTTGTAAAAAGGACCTGGTTATTTATAATATTCAATTTACTATTAACACTTTTTCTTAAAATTAAACATGTTTTTTTTTCAATAAAAAGTGCTGTATACAAAGTTTAGTTCTATAAATTATAATTATAATTTATAGAAATGAAACAAAGTAATTTTGCTGTGTTTGAAGAAGAAATTATAATTGAAATTTTTCTACCAAGGTGAATTTAAAAATGTCCGCTTTTGTGCGTTCATAATCTTGCAGCGCACTGCAGTCAGGCAGCGATGATTTAAGGTTCAATCTAGCTGGCAGCTACCAGAATTAGATAAAACTGATATTTTCCAATAAATTCAGTAAATTCCATTAGTTCCATTGAGCTTCTGTTAAGCTAAGTTAAGAGAAATAAATTCAAGTGACGTTCAAATAATATTGTTTGTGTTCTTACAGTTGTGGACTTAAATGTACCATACTTTTCGGGAAAAAAGATGTTCTACTTGGGTTATACTTTCCATGAGAATGGAGTATCGCTGGAGTATAAAAGAAGATGGCGCTGTGCTTCTAGAAGTTTGAATTGTAAGGTGATAGTGCATACCATATTACAAGACATAGTGTATTACGCGGGAGAGCATAACCATTAACCGGAAATTCGGCGTATTGTGTTCAATCAATGTGGTTCAATCGATGCCTGGTGACTTATGTTTCTTCTTTTCTATGATATGTGTATATTTATAATTATTTATATATTTTCGGGGCCATTGGATTTAAGTACATTTATTCTGTGTTACTCTACCGTGGATAGGTTTACACCAGTCAACTAAACTGGCCCAAGACATACTTGGTTATACTAATTAAACTAATACTCTGGCTCAAGGCAGATTAACCCAGAGTCAAAATGAAAGGACGTTTAGGATAGGCGAATTTCCTAATAAAGAACCCACCGTTATTAAAATAATATATATTTGTATTAATATCCAATAAAAATATGTAGGTACACTTATCAGTCAACAAATGTCACATTATAAAAAATTATAAATAATTTATTATGTACCTGCAGTATTTTTGTGAGTGAAATTAAAATTTTCAAATTTTACGCTTCATCAGGCCAAGAGGCCCAATTACAGAAACACATCACCAAACACACAGGCTTGAGTAAATCACATAGATTAATTGTGACCTCGTCGGGAATCAAATCCGGAACCCTCGGTCTGAGAGCCAGTGTCATGCCCACTGGGCTACGAGGGACCCTCGTAGCCCAGTGGGCAATTAATGTTAATTTTGACTATTTTTTATGCTTGTTGAAGTCAATAATTTATTATGTCCGCCCTGTACATGCGGAACAATAAAAGATTTCTACATGTATTTACACATGAAGTGTCACATCGGGTATAACGAATAGTATCAATACTTTGTTTAATTTAAATAATTTAAAAATATTTGTTACATCTTTAATTTAAAAAAATATTTTGTAATACTGATAAAATAATTTGATTGAAATGCCTCTCTGTATTTTTGTTTAGAAATCGTCGTAACTTCGAAAACTTATACATTTTGTTTGTAAACTAAACACGTTATATAATTAAATTAAATACATTCGTTTTACATTTTTGCTTTTTTTCGTTTTTATGTATATGTTACACTATTCAGTATCAAATGAATTGTATTTACCTAAGAATGTTCTTAGGTTTTCACGGCCACTCAGAATCTTCAAGTTTGTGTTTGCACATACACATCAGTCCTGATTATGGACCCTGCAATGGGATCCGAAACGTCGGCCCGAAAGGGCGTAACAACACGGCATAATACCCCAGTAAACACAAACTTGAAGATTGTATTTACCTACTTATATTGCATTAAACAATTTTTTTTTTCATTTCTTGAAATTTATTTGGCGATCATTCCAGGCATTCCCATAGATATGCTATTTTTGTCACATTTTATCACTCTTTAGTATTCTTCCACCATTGTGAAGTATCTTTTTGTTTTCTTCTTCCATGCCTGTAAAATTTTTTTTTTTTGTAACAATATTTATATAAATGAAATTTTTCTTTTCTTATATCTTTATCTTTTTGTTATTATAATTTTTTCATTCACTTTCAGATTTTTTTATGGAAAATGTACGTTACAATAAATGTACAAATTTCCTAAAAAATATATGCCAAATAAGTTTTCGTTATAAAAAAATGAGAAATTGAACTTGCAAAAACTTCCGCATAAATAATAAATAAAAGATTTTGCTAACAATTTTTATCGAACTGAATTGAAAATCTGGGATAGTTTCAATCCTGAACTCGGAGATTTGGTGGTAATGTCAAACAGACGTCAGTTAGTCATTATCTACGATGAATGATTCGGTAGTAATTTTATATTGTCACGTGAGCTTTGAAGGCAAAGTTTCTTCCGTGAACACAGCTTTGAGGTGTCGCTTAGAAAAGGTTGATAGTAGAATGTAAGATAAAGGTTCTTATTGCCCGTAAAGCATTTTTTATTTTTGATTTAGTCTTAAAATTAAATTATCTAAATTCCTGTCCTCAAAAATATTTAGTGATTAAAATGTGGTGGGTAATCCAATGCTTTTTATTATCTATTTATAAGCAATGATTTATTAATTATTTTTTCAATTGATTCAGCAACATTATAGATTGAAATTTTAAAATATTTATTGTATTATTTGTATGCATCTACTTATATTTGATTAATTACACCTCCATGTTTCGGAAAAACCGTACCATCGTCAGGGTGTTTTATAAATGTCAAAATATCAAAATTTGAAAAATAAATTTTAAGTATTATTTGCCCTGTTAAAAGCCGCAACAATCGTAGAACGTGTATGAGAAGATGTATGAATGTGGCCGAAGCAAAAGTGGTGTGCCAGGATAGAAGAGTGTGGCGTTCAATCCTCTCTGCCTACCCCTGCAGGGAAACGGCGTGATGGTTAGTTAGTTAGTTAGTTAAGTATTATTTGCTGAAGTTCTTGATTGCTCACAATTACTGGAAATTTTTTAGAATTGGACTAGTAGTTAATTTATTGATTATATTAATAATATTTTGTGCTTTACTGATTTCTAATGATTCTAAATTATTCAATTTCTGACCAAAACCGTGATCATTTTCTAATAAATGATTTGGAAATATAGAAAAACCATAATTATTCAGATTTCCCAAATGCTCTTTTATTCTTACATTAAACGATTTTTAATAATATACCGGTTTTTATAATATACCGGATAATACGACCGGTTTTTCCGATATAAAACACTGTACAATCTTTACATGACAGTTTATAAACACCTGAATTGTTAAATATATTGTCTTTATCTTTTGAATTAATGAGGAGTTTCCTTATATTATAATTTGTATAAAATGCTGGTCTAATATTCTTCGATGGAAAGGTTTTTCAGAAACATGTAGGTGTAATTAATCAAATATAAGTAGATACATACAAATAATATAATCAATATTTATTTATTAATTAAGATAATTTATGATATCTCAAAAAGACGAAGCTATTTATATGGGAAAGTGTGTATGGAAGTTTTGTTGTTTACAGGGCGTTTACAGGGCTTACGACATAAAACTAGCTGGCTTAAGTAATCATTTTACACAGTGTAACGTTTACCATTAAACCCATAGTCGACCACACGAAATTAGGAAATATGTATTTATGGTATTCATGTACTTCGTTTACTTTATTTAATACAACAATGCCACCTTCATCTATGGTTGAAATTTATCATTCCAATGAAACAGTATATACTATAATGTCGCGGCTTGTAAAGATGTTCCTTAAAGTATTGTGTATGATTGAAACTAGTTCGTGCAACTAATAGTAACCATTTATTTTAGTGTTTAGAGAGTTGCCAGATGGCGCCTTAGCCATTGGGAGAAGGATTCTGTACCACGGTTATTTTTACACATTCAATGGTTCTAATAGAGGTAGCAGGAAAATTCGGTGGAGATGCACCTCCAAAAATATTAAATGTAAAGCTATATACTATAATGTCGCGGCTTGTAAAGATGTTCCTTAAAGTATTGTGTATGATTGAAACTAGTTCGTGCAACTAATAGTAACCATTTATTTTAGTGTTTAGAGAGTTGCCAGATGGCGCCTTAGCCATTGGGAGGAGGATTCTGTACCACGGTTATTTTTACACATTCAATGGTTCTAATAGAGGTAGCAGGAAAATTCGGTGGAGATGCACCTCCAAAAATATTAAATGTAAAGCCTTAATGCACACCCTGGACGGTGCGATCGTCTACACTTCCGGAACACACAACCACGACCCTGTCTGCTGATTAAAAAATAAAACTAAATTAACAAAAATTAAACTGTGATTTATTGTTACGAATTGTTTACTGACAAAACATTTTTAAAAGGCTTTTTTAATTTATTAAAAAATTTCGCAGATTACCACAAGCGATCCAAATCAAACATGTTAATTTCGTTGTCTGTCCGTCCGAACTTCGTGTAACGTCCGTAATTTCGTTCGAAATCACGGCTAAAAAACAAATTAAACGTCCGGAGATGGGCTTGAATCCCGGGCCATCAAACCCGACCCGGCCGCTTCACGCATGTTGCTACGGCAGCCTCTACGTGGACCGCCAAAAATATACTACAAATATATACTAGACGCGAACCAGTGTCCGTCATTTTTTACGGGTTGCAGCTAGTTTTTATTAAAAGCGCTAATTTTTCCAATAGGTATTTTGACAGCACACTCTTACCATTCTTTAAGCCTAAATTAGTTTATTTCTCCTGGCACCAAGCAAGCAATCTTAAATCAGTACGAAATTTTGTATCTATCAAAGAATTTTAACTAATAATAGTCAACAATCATAACATAATTGCATTTAAAATTAATCTCTGAGCTACTAAAGTCGTTTGGAGATTACGTAACGTTTTGGAGATTTTTTATAGAAAATGTTAACATATTTTATAAAATCTTTAATTTATTACAATTAGGGACTAGGGCATGTACGACCGCAATGTTGTTTTAATATGGAATTTCTCTACACGTGTACATATGTATATATGAAATTATCATATTTTTTAAGAAAAATTTGTACCTTTATATTTCTTGTTATGTTTGTTGTAATAATGGAATATATTAAATAATATTTTTAGAAAATGTTTGTATTTTTATTCTATTTTTATACATATGAAAATATACATATACCTAAATCACTTATCTTTTCAGCGTTTTTCTACAGTTTTTGTTCTCCAAGGGCCGCTTGTATCATCTTGGTTTATAATAATCGTTCGATTAAAGCATAGATTTTTGTGTTGTCCACCAATCAATCAATCCCTTTTCTTAAAAATCTATGCTTTACTATTACCATACACCAAGTTGATAAACCCGACCGTAAGGCATATACCTATAGACAGGATAGAATTACATTAATTTAAACAAATATTTATACCCCGAATAACAAAAATATAGATTATATTATTGTATACATTAAGGCCAGGTCAAATAACGTATTAAGTTTTTAAAAATTATTCCCAACGAATGGATCTAAGGACAATATAAACGAATATTTAGGTTTAGACCGTCAAGTCAAGGAGCGCATAAATTTCCTTTTATTTAGCCCGAGTCAGTCTCTTTAAATGTTTATATTAATTTCGAGACAAAGGATTTAAGGTATAATATGACTACATGAGGATTAGGTAATGGGAAAATTTAGCTATTGGGATTTGATTTTGTACCACATTTTTGGTATTATTCTTATATTAAGTATTGTTATCCAATGTATTTAAATCTTTTTACCGTTTCGAAGTTTTGGATTCCACATGAAAGTGCGGGCATTTGTTTTGTAATATTTTTATATATAATATAATATGGCTGCAACCAACACGATTATATTTTGCTGATTTATACCAAATCCATATTTTTGGCGGATCTTTGTGTTTCAAGCGATTATATTTCATAGAGGTGAATTTGCAGGGGTAGTCCAATCTCGTTCCTAAAAAATGTTATTTTTATAATTGCTCCTAAAAAAGAGTAAATATAGGGTGTTTTTTAGAGGTAATAAGATTTTTAAAATGAAATAAAACATAATATTCAAGAACACATTCTTATTATGAAGTTGCAATTTTTTTTGGAACAAAGTTCTGTGAAATTTAAAATCAAATTTATTGATCAATTAGGATAGGAGGAGATTTGTGGTTCGAATCCCGGTAGCAGTCAAATATTTTTTCATTGATTTGATTTTTCGGTATGTCTTCTAATTGATTAATAAATTTGGTTTGAAATAAAACACATTAAAATCGTGGTAATGGCCATGGTAATGACTTTATTGGAAAGATTTTTTCTTGCCATTAGTGTTTAAATATGATTACGATACCGCGATTTTCAAAATGAATCAATTTGCAAGCATTGTTCTGGCGTACATCTATTTATGATAAAATGCCAAACCAAACAGAGCACAAATCAGCTGTCAGCTGTCAATTTGGCTGTCGCTGAGAAAAGTGTCACTATTCAAAAACAAACCTCTTAAAGAGCACCTTATATTTAAACACTAATGGTATAAAATAATCAATTAAGCCAATATCACGTCCATTACCACAATTTTTATGTTTTTTCTTATTAGTTTATTTATAATTTTTTTTTAAAGTTTTATACCACTGAAAAAAATCACCCCTCACAATATGAGTATTATGATACTTGTTTACATCTCATTACATATTTGATTATTTTAAACTTGTTTTATTTGTTTTTTTTTCATAGTCTTATGCGTTCTTAAAATGTATATTTTCAGTAGCCGCATTCGGCCTGTCGAGACACGGGAACCGGATTATATTGATGAACGGTTTTCGGTTCCAAAAAGAAAGGGTCACCCCGAAAGGCTGCACTTTATGGAGATGCGTGAGAAGGTACAAGACCAAATGCAGGGCCATGCTGTACACGCGCCAAGAGATCATCACCAAGTCCATGCTGGTCCACAATCACTGCCCGCAGTTTGATTAAGTTCTGTTTTACTTAGTGAACACTAAACAATCTGTTTATCCTAATGATTATGTAATTGTATCCAATAAAGTGTGTCCAGGACAGCTAGAACGGCAAAAAAAGTTATAGAATCAATTTTATATGAATAAGGAAATTTTTCTTTAACCTATAATGATACGCTTATGTGATAACATAATGATACCATTTAAAACCATCCTGTGAGCTTGATATTAAGATTTTATTGTTGATTCTTAACAAGGAGGTCATTAATTTTTATTTATAATGAAATTTTTTAAGGTACATATTAAACTTTTACTTAATTGTAAAATTAAAAAAAAAACAAAATGGCTGCGTCATGTTCATTTCCGACGTTACTTAGTTGCAATATTCTCCAGTGCACGTTTGTCTTAGACAGAAAAGGTGGTCATGTACTTCATTTGTTAATAACAATACTTAATAGATTTTTTTTAATGTACTTTTTTTAAATTTTCGAACTGTTCCTAATTTTCAAAAATGTTTTTTTTTTAATCGGATATGCTACATTATAGACATTTCTTAATGAGTATATGACCTTCTTTTTTGTCTCAGACAAACGTGCATTGGGGAATGTTGCATCTCAATCACGGCGGAGGAGTTTCGTGGGAATGGATATGATACGACAATCTTTTTTTTTTTTCAAAAAATTACTATAATATAATTTTTCAATTAAGTGTAAATAATTAATGACCTCGTAAAAAATCACCAAACTCTACTTTAATTTGAGGCTCCCAGAGTGGCGTAACTCCTTAAAGGTATATGCTTATAAAATCCTATTTATTTTTACGAAGTGCCTTTTAATATACAAAATCAAATATGGTTTAAAAAATTGTGTGATATTAATATTTTAAATTAAGTATAGGGAGATGTGGGTGCTGTGTAGTTATTTGTTATAGAGAATATAATTTGACTTGTGTTGTTAATGCCTTTCATTGAATAAATTTTTTGCAACATTATATTGTCTTTTTAAAACTATTTTTGAGACGAGTGGAGCGCAATTCGATTGATGACTTTTAATTAATTCATCAGTCAAAATGACTTGAACAAAATTATTTTTGCCATCTTTTATATAATATTTTTGGCAGAATGGCTGTCAGAAAATCTTGCTACAACTCTGTGTCATCAGTTATCATCCCGAAGGCGATCGGCCGGATTTGCGAGCGAAATTCAGGGGCAAATAACACTTTCTCTCACATCTTCTCTTGTATTTTATATTATATTTTTGTATAAAAAGTCCGTATATTTTAAATCCACATATTTTTCTAAAACGGCACTGTCTAAATTATTTAATCAATGAATACATTAGGGAACTATCGATAATTTAGAACTGAAGTAAATTGCCTCACTTTGTGTTTTGATATGACTGTATGAACGCCTGGCATGATTATTTTTTACAGTAACGTTGCAAAGTAAACGACTAACTTTAATTGATTAAAAATATTTTTACATATGTTGAATAGTCTTCATTATGTTGTAAAAGAGACTGTTTTAATAAATAATATATTTTTATGCATCATGTATAGTTTTCGAACAACGATAAAAATAGAATAAGGCGGGTCCTTGCTTAATTTTTACGGTGTTCTCGTAATTTGATATTCTTTGTTGGACTTGTGGAATATATATCTATATATATATCATATCTATATATTATCTTTATATATATATATATATATATTATATATACTATATATATATCTCTCTCTCTCTCTCATATATCTGTCCCTCTTATCTCTTCTATATCTCATAGGATATATATATAGATCTTTGTTTTTTTTATTGTATTCAGAGTTTTATAGCCGCTTTTAGATAATCATATTTGGTCGCGTCAGATTTTGCTTAGTCTCACTTCTAGCAAACAGTATTTACCCATAAAAAAGCAAAACAGCGATTCTGGAATATGTTTCATCTTAGAGTTTCAGAAATTTAGGCTATTGTATAAAGAACTGTTTTCTAGATCCATCGTATTTTAACGAACTGTTAATTGTATTCCCATAATAACTGTTATTTTTCTTTCCAGTTGAGTTTTTTGTTAACACGAAAGGATTTGAATACGCGATAGTTGGTGGATATAAATTGTACAGAGACGTTATGTACGTTAACGGAAAAACAAGGTGGGCTTGCTCGACTCATAAGAAGAAGGGTTGTAAAGCGGTTGTTCATTCGTATGGTTCTGTTATTACAAAGGTGAAAAATGAACATAATCATTAGAGTTCTGTTTTTTATTTTTTTTTATAATTTTTTTATTTATTTATAATAAACTGGTTCACAGTAATTAAATGCATTTACATTGCATAAATCTCAATTAACCTCAAATAAATAATATGGAATATTGAATATTTCTTTCCGATATATCGTTACATCGAATCATTTATTTTTATATATATTTTTCTTTTATTGATCAACGTTTTCCGAATAAATACATTTAATTTAAATGATTAATGAATTTTTATTTATATGAATGTTAAGTTGTTTCATGTAAATATTTCCAAGAATGTATACCGCAAATAATAAGTAAATAAAAAAATATATAAATCATACATATTTTTTAGGGATGGGTCGTCGACGTTTTTACCGTCGACGAAACGAGACCGTCCACGTCCAACCATCGACGAGACGATCAACTAGTTGAATTCGTCAACTAGTTGACGCGTCAACTTCGTTACGCGGACGTCGCGGACGTTCTATCTAAACATCGGGACGATGGTCAACTGTCTACGGTTCAACGCGACGCTTCTCGACGGCTCAACCGTTGGCTATTTTTACGACGTTAATTTTTAAAATTTAAAGAAGTTCGAAGGAATATAGTTTCGGGGAAAGTATTTTTTTTTTCGATTCCTTAGAATCTACGATACTCTGAGTACTTTACATGCGGCTAGACCGCCTAGTTCTACTTCTACAAGTGCGTCAGTTCTATAACTTTGACACTTTTGCTAACTACTTATTGTAATAAACATCGTATGTTTTATAATTTTACATGAATTCGAAAGGGTAAAAATTTTTTAATAAAAAACCCACTAAACACTTTACGTGATATTTAAAAAGGTGAAATTAACTAGGCGCGACACTTAATGTATAGTGCCGCCTTATTATAAATTAATATTAGCTATAATAAAAAATTCAACTACGACTTAAATAATATTTATTTATTTACAGATCATAATTTCGGTGTACAAGTCGATGCTGTCAGCTTCGGGGAAAGTAAAACCGCTACTTGTGCTTATATGTAAAAATAAATATTTTATTATTTATTTGTTTACGCACATTATAGGCTATTACATATTGTTTTATATACTTCTTTCTATATATAACGAAGAAAGAAGTAGGTATACGGAGCAATATTAGGTGTTAGCAGTAAAATATAAATATAAACTACATATATAAGCAGTGAAAGTATTGGGTATAAGCATTAAAATGTGAGTAAATGAAATGGAAGGAAACAATGATTTTGCGTAATAAAGGCACCAGTTATGAGGTGCGGTAAAAAATACTTTACATTTATTTATTATCTATAAATTTATAAATAAATACAAAATTTAAAAATACTTTACATTTGAGATGTTATATAGAAATTTATTGAAGAATACATCTTTCAAAGTCAGGCTTTCACTTTGTGGTGACATTATTAATAAATAAATATATCTGTATTATTTGTCAACTTTAGTTTAAGGCTCAATCTGAGAAAAGGAACATTGTTCCCGAAACATGTAAAAACCAATAAAAAGTGGTGTAAACAAAATTATAATAGATTTATTTTTTTATCTATAAAGTTGAAAATAGGGAATTTTTAATAAAAATTAATTGAACCTAAATTCAAGATTATATTACATATATAATAATTAATGTTGGACTCCTGAATAAGGACCATAGTTAGGTATAGAAAATTTTATTCCCTACAAGTTTGTTTATCATTTACATGCTAAAGTTGAAAAGTAAGGAAATAACACAATAATTAAGTTTTAGCATCCCTTTTCAGGTAGATATAAGAAGTTGAGATCCATCGAATAAAATATTGATTTTAGAAAAATATCTAGCCGGCCTGTTAATTAATAATAGTTCAATAAAAAATAAAATAATTAAACAGAATTGTTTTATTTTATACAGCGTAAAATTGGGAATTCACCGAATCGTCGCACGTGACATCACAAAAAATCAAGTAAAACAATAATAGATAATAGCTTATTAAGCCTATCTCGCCCTACGCATGTATTCAAATTTCAAATCTCTAGTCATAGTTCGTGTACACAGATCTGCACTCTATGGTAGTGTACTTTAGAGTTGAAATGAAATTATCCGTCGAGACGTCTATGACGTCTATGGCATCTACAAGTCGACAGCGAGAGATGAGAGAGAAATAAACGGAGACGTTTTGTCTTGCTCTCGCTCGTTGCTTTGCATTGCGTTAATCGAATCGTCCACCGACCACGGCGTCCGCTGTCCACCGTCTACGAATTCAACTAGTCCATGCGATAAACGTAAACGGTCGACGCGTCGATGCAACGTCAACGGTTGATTTCAACTAGTCCGTCCATTCAACGCCCATCCCTAATATTTTTCTTGCTGAAAACAGAGGTGCAATCGGTTTATAATCTTTCATGAAAATGAGTTAGTTACATTTGTTTTACCACCTCTACAAGCATATTTTGTCGTTTATATTTCTTTCTCTTTAAATTTGACTAAATCCAGGCCATAATCAACCACATGCGAAAGGTAAGCGAAAGCGGCAGTTGTCTTAAGGATGTAAGTATATTCTGGGTTAGACTATCAGAAAATACCTTTTTTTTCATTGAGAACGTAATGAAGATAAATTTTTATTGTTTAAATTTATATTACATTCATATGTTAACTTGACTTTGTGCAATACATTCAAACTACGGTTAAATAATTTAATTTATATCAAATTTTTGTATAAACCGTTGACCAAAAGAGTATGTATATGAAAATTCAAATGATTTATTCACCGCTGAACGTCACATGCTAATTTTATAATTATAATACTTTAAAAATCATATTTCTTGTGTTTATGAATTATAATTTTATAAACTTTGGCCTTGGAAATTAAAATATAAAGTTGCCAGTATCCCAATTCTTATCGAAATGTTTTTTTATCGACAAAGATTGATATGGAAATTGAACCATAAAATAATTACATTTTTTGCGTTCGTTGTGGTGGACATCATTGGTGAACACTATATACATTTTTTTCTTCTAAAATTTCTGTCTTATTTCAGCTTCTTTCATCCTGTCTAAGCGCGGAAGCAAAATGCTAATGTATAACGGCTTCATATATGGTCACCATTACACCACATACTACAAGGCCCTTTGGAAATGCACTTCATACAGACAGACGAAATGCAACGCTGCCGTCAACACGATCTCCGACCGCATATGCAACATAAGAGGAAATCACAATCATGATCCTCCTAAACGAAAAAAATGAAAGCAACGAATCATTTTTGTATTTTAATTCCACAATGTTTTTCCACAATGAGAAATTAAAGAAACATATTATTTCAATATAGTGGTTGATGTTTTTGTTGTTTTAAATTTCCTAGATAATTTCCTGTGTGGATTATTTTGATTAAATTTTTTATGTGAATAATTTATATCGATTGTCAGTTAATACTTAGCAATAAATATATTATTATATATCTATATATATATATAATTTATTCTTCTTAACTTATTTTTTGGGTATATGGTATATGGGTCTTTTCATATAACCTTCCAATTGAGTTAGTGTGGGTACAGTGCGTAATACGCGTATTGTTTCGTTGTGTTAAGTTTACGGATACGCTCCTCTCGTATCCGCAAACTTAACACAACGAAACAGTGCGCGTATTACGCACTGTACCCACACTAACTCAATTGCAAGTTGCAAGGTTATATGAATAGACCTAAAATAGTGCTGTTTTTGTTGTTGTTGTATGACAGTAAAATAATGTTGCTGCTGGGACATAAATATAATTAAATATTTAAAAACCAACCAGATTATTTATTATTTATTAGAGTATTTAGTGCTGACGATGAAAAAATTGTGGTAACTTAATTTTCAAACTGTATGTTGTTTCCGCGGCTTCAAATCCTTCGATATTCGCATTAATTTTTAAAAAAAATCTTTTATAATTTGATTCTTACAATTTTGCTTTGATGAACAATGACTTCTGTATTTAGTCCAGGCGCCAGAGGTACTTGAGTATGCAATATATGAGGACCGCATTCTGACAATTGATTCTAGTTCAGAAAAGCCTATAGATTAAGAATATGAATGTTGCCAGAAACCCAAGTGGTCGGGACGGGAAATTATTATATTTAGATTAGATACACTGGTGACGTGCTACTCCGTATGGATATGTGTATGTGATGTTATTAAAAATGTGTATTTTCAAGTTGGTTAAGTATCTCTAATATTTCTGTCTACACTGTATGATAATTTATAAAATTTCATTATATAAAACATTTAAATTAAAAAAACATTGATATTACACCGCTATTACGTACTGGGCTCTTTATTGGGTATAATTATAAAAATGAATGATGATCGAAAGTGCTTTGATAAATTACATGTAATCCCAAACGGTCTCACCTTGGTTTCAATGTGTTGGCATTGTGCTACGATGGCTATTTTATATTTATACTCATCGTTGTTCCTTTTAAAATATTCAATATAGAGGACGTAACTTAGACTGTTTATAATTAAGAAGTGAACAGCCGGGAAAATGGTGGCAAATTTTAAATGGCAGCCGTTCGGATGTTGTTTAGCATTAAAAAATATAAAAAAAAACATAAAAAAAAAGCAAAAAAAAAACAAACTAGGCGGCGAATAAGCAGGACCGATAAAGGTGCATTTGCTTATAAAACGGTCTTGGGTAAGCGGTGGCTCTGCCCCCCCCTCATTATAGTGGAGATAACTCATATGACTTTCTAAAAAGCACCGCTTACATACATATTATACATACGAACAGGAAAAAACTTGTGGCATAGAATTTTCATACATTTTAGAGTAGTTACTGAACTGTTTTAAGGAATAATTGAACGCTGAAGTCTAAACACGGAGATTGATTTTAATTATTTTAGTATCGTACTCATAATTAGTTTTTTTTTTGGTTTTTAGATAGTGTTGTCCACAGCGACATACTTTTGTTTTTCTTTATACTTATCAGGATTTCGCTTTCAGCTCACAAATTTACAAACGCCAAGGGGAAAACTTATTTAATTTTGGACGGGCGTAAATTTTATCATTTCTCTACCACTGGTAACAACAAAATCAGATGGGCTTGCTCTACCAACAAATCCAGAGGATGTAAAGCCTTTTTATACACGGACGGTGACGTTATAACAAGGATTAATAATGTTCATAACCATTAAATATTAAATTATCGTATTTATTATGTTCATTTGATTTTAATATTTTTGTGTAATATCTTTCGTTGGACACAAATGAAAACAAAAGACTAGATTACAGTTATAATGATGTGTTCTTCAAGGAAGTACAGAAAATCAGTCTAGCATTATAAATCAATATGGAATGTGCAATTATATAATTTAATTATCACTTTATTGTATTTAAAAATATGAGGAACATGAACGTACTTTTTAATACACCCTATATATTTTTGACTTAAATAGAGATGCGTACTTGGGGATAAGTGTCGCATCAATATTCTCACTATTTTCAAAGCTAGCAAAAACGCATTCGCTTTGAAAAATAGGACTAACTTACTGGTCCAGATTGAGGATCGGACCCGCGACCGGTGGATCACCAGACAAGTGTCTCAAACACCAGACCAACAAGCTACAATATTATATTATTATTTAAGCAATAATACGTTAAGAAAGTGTCAATATTTTTATGAATATATTTTACGTACACCGTGTTAAAATGATCTTCTGGTTTTATTCCAATAAGTCTTGTGAAATTAAAAAGAAAATTAATTAAAAAATAAAGAAAATCAAAAAGAAAAAAATGTCACGTCACGTTTTATTTTATTTCGATATCCTCAAACTTCTATGGTTAAAACCAGTATATTTTATTTTTGTATTTTCTATTCCTTATCTTTTATCCATGTGTTTAAAAGATTAACATTTATTTATGATAAATTTTAAATAAATTGAATTTTTTGGCCTCTCTTTGTTCTTTTAGTTTCTTAGGTGATTTTTGTGTCAAAGACGATTATGATTATTTTATTAACACTGTTATGAGGGATAACTATAATAAGAATTATATAATCTTCATGAGAAAATGTTAATAAATATTTGTAGGTACTATATATTTTAAAATTATTTCTGTATGTTTGCAAGATCCCTTGAATATTGATTTCCTGTACACTCGGCGCATTCTAAAAGTAAGTGATATATTTATAATTATATCTAGACTGTCCCGTCTGATAATAGCCCAAATTAAACGTACGGTTAGGGAGCATCTCTATCAATCCATTGCGTATCGAATAACGTTATCTGAAATTCAACGGTTTTGAAGTTATTTGAACTTACGCGCAGTTAATAGAAATTATTGACTCAAACTCACCCGATTCAGTATTGTGATTTTTTCGGGTTGCTAATCATGTCACCTAACCATACACTACAGTCTATGGGATAACCTCCAACTTCAACATATTCCAATAATAACGTAAGTTTGTTTTTATCATATCAGGTGACTCATCTGAAGCAACTTGTTTAAATCGTACATTCAAATTAAGAAATTAACTTTAACCATAGTTCATTTTAGTGCATATTAAATTTATTATATTATTAAGATAAAAACTACAGTTACAAAGTATATGGCGACCTGTTCTCACTGGTATGACTTCATATTTAAAACCGACGCAGAAATGTCTGAAAATATCTTCAGTTTAAGTTGCATCAGTAACATACTAAAGACCCCGAACGTAGAAAGAAGCGATACACCTCCACTCAGTGCATAAAATCTACGGCCGCGTAAGAAACAATCAGTCGTCGTTGACCCTCGAGGCGAGAGGACTCATTTCTGAAGACGCTGTGATATGATTGTCCCGATGATGATGATTGTTCGTTCCACCCCCGGGAAAAGAGATTGATCAATGTCTACACGACTCTCAAATCTCTTCTCAGATCTGGCTGGAACCAACCGGCAAATACGAAGATTTGAAACTCCACCTTTGAGGATGAATTTAATATACTGATTCTTTTATCGTTCGAAATAAGGATGAATAAAACACGAAATGAAATTATTAATTGAGCGGTAAAAGGGAAAACTCTTCAAAAATAGCGACCAAAAGGAATAAAGATTAAAAAACTTACACGAAGCTACGTATTACTGATTCGAAAAATTACTATAATGCTCTCTGACCTACTGATCCGAATAATGCTAAAAATGCTGCCCCCTTTCTGAGAATCTTCCCTTTTATAACTTCTCGACATTTATTTTTGCAAAAACAAAATATAAAATTATAAATACCATGTGTGTTCCAAACAATTCTTCATTCAAAATTTTCAATATATTTATACAATTTATACTATAAATTAGCGAGTTCCTACTCGCATAAAATAATAAAGAAAAACACAATTTTATTTAATTCAAATAAGTAGGTACATAATATAAAAACGGTTTAAATTTTGAAGACATTTTCATTATATACTGCATTGCCAAATTATTTTTTAAATATTTTGGAGGAAACAATGACGATCCCGCGAAAAGTCGAAAATCGAGTCTCTAAACATCTGCACGGTTCGTAAATTAAATTACAGCGAAAGTTAAACTCAATTTTGGCAATCTCAATATTCATAACTTCTATCAAACTCGATCCATTAAACCATCCGAATATTCTGAAGCAATTAAAGTGAAATTTACTAAGAAAATCTGCCAAGCAAATCTTAACTACTAAGCGGCTATAATATCTTCAATTCAATTTCATTCATTCAATTCAAATTCAAATTCAAAATACGACAAAATAAATACTTCATGTGTGAGGTACAAAAGCAAAGCCAGCAATATCCAAAAAATAAAGAACCAATGTGTTGAGTGCATCTCATAGGATTACTAATTTATAATATAATGAATTATAGATTTTATGTCTATCCCTTTCAAAATCATGTTTCCTATAAATTTATAGGCTGTATTTCCTATAAAATCTCGAATTTAGAACAGTCTATTCATATACATTCCATTTTTTTTTGGATATTGCTGCCTTTGCTTTTATACCCCACATGTATCGGCATTGAAAAAAGGAAAAATCAACCAATATTTATAGATTGATTTTTCCGATTTTCTTATATCTTACAACCAAGGAACGATACATACTCATGATGACTAAAAATTTTACAGCGGAAAATTAATTTAAATAAGTCCGGACGCGAAATGGTCGCTGTTACTTAAGGAAAATGGACTCATCCAAGGCTTGAATTATTACAAATGAGGAGCAACTAAACAATAAACCTTTTTTAAAATTTATTTTTTATTTTTACTCTTCAACAGGCCAGGAGGCCCATTACAGAAACGAAAAATATCACGAAACACACAGGCTTGAGTAAATCACAGATTTAAATTGTGACCTCACCGGGAATCGAACCCGGAACCCTCGGTTGTGGTAAGCCAGTGTCATACCCATTGCGCTGGATGCAGGTCTCTTCTAATGCTCTCCAATCTTCTCTTCTGAGAGCTTTTCTTATCCACCCACTATCCGCGACGGGGACAATAACACCTGCCCACCTTTTCTGAGGCCGGGCTCTTAATAAAAATTAAGTGATACATCAACCATCATAACATACTTGTGTAATTTTCACTTTGCGTATTCTAGGCTTGGTACAGTGTAGTCGTGTGAAACGGAATAGAATAGAATATAATAGAGTAGTATAGAATATAATAGACTAGAATAGAATGGAATAGAATTGAATAGAATATAATATAACAAAATAGAATAATTGAAATGAATTAAATTAAATTAATTTAAATAAAATAAAAAAAACAATAAATTAAAATATCCGTTTTTGTTTCAATGCGCAAATTGTATAACTGTCGCGTACATTGGAAATGTATTTATTAAATTGTACTTTTCAGTGTGTTACATGACTTCCTTGAGGGGCAAGGCCCTGCTGATGCTCAAGGGGTACACGTACTACTCGGACAGGGGCTACAGCGGGGGCGGCAAGGTACGCTGGCGGTGCTCCACCCACGTCAACAAGAAGTGCCGAGCTGTCGTCTACACGAAGGACGGCCACGTCAGCAGCTTTAATGACGACCACAATCATTTATCCGGAAAATACTTCTTGAACAGAGCTGGAAAATTCGTTAGGGTCTAGAAAAAAGTGACAATTCACAGACCAGCAAAATGTGTACTTGAAAATTTTCATAATATGCGGTACGGTTTCTCGGCTGATTCCAATACGTTCGACTAATTAAAAAAAAGTTTAATAAATACTTAAACTGCATTATAAACGTGAGAAAAAAAGATAAAAGAAGGAGTTTAGTTCTTCTCTGTATAACTCAATTGTTCAACGTAACTCAATGTATGTTTATAATGCACCTTCCTTGTACGTAAATTTGATCGGAAATTAATATATTACATTGGGGTTGTGTATTTATTTACTCTGTAGTACGAATTAAGTGGATATGTTCATATAAATAAAAATCGGTAACGCATGCACCTATTGACATGATTTTTCATAATTCAAATGTTAATTTTTTCATTGTAAACAAAATATTATTCGCTGTGGGTGTTTTTCATCTTTTATTATATGGATTTTGACATAGTGTGACACACTATGTCGATGAGATTTACAATTAATCATATAATGGATTTATAATAAGCTAAGTATCTCAAAGTTTTTCAAAAAGAAAATTTCCGTGGTGTGGAAAGGATGACCGAACAAAAAACACAAAAATGGCTACCGAGTACAACACCCCCAGACCTGCAGACTTTGGGAAGCCCTAAGCTGGAGGGTGGAAAGACAATATCTGTTAAAAATGAATCAGAAGACTGTGCGAAAAATCGTGGTCGATGGTGGAAAACTCTTCAGGAGGCCAAGAATAAGAGTTGAAGAGTCAACAGTAATCATGTTGGGATGTTTTTCATCAAAGTGTATTTTAATTAGGTGTCTATTTACTTATTTAAAATATCCTTGGAGGATTTCGTAATGTTTCTCGAATAAACAATTTTTTTTACACATTTTTTAATCATACATTTTACGCCCAAGGCTCGATTTGGACTGCAGCGCCATCAAAGAAGGTAGATTATAAAAAATAGAAGATGATTTATAGGCTAGTTTTAAATTATTTATTGAGATTGTACTAATTTTCATAAATTATTTTTAGACAACGTTATTTGTAATGTGTGCAATTTTTACGTCGAACGAATTGTTATGTACTCAGTAGGATTATAGTATATAAACAAACGATTTTTTTATTATTTATTTCCATTCAATAACCCCTGAAAAATAAATACCACATGAATTGTCGGTCAATAAAGAGCGTAATGTTTACAAACCTAAGTGAAAAATTGTTGAAAAAAAATGTTGAAAAAAAAAGTGGGAATAAAATTATAATTTATAGAAATTAATGAATGCGCAAGTAACCAAAATGTAAATATGTTGTTTGTTTAGGAGAGATTCTCAACAAATTATTAAATTTTATTTATTGGGAATAAAATGCTTAAGTTTATATTATTGAGAGGTTTGTTTCAACATTGCAGAGATTACTCATGATAATCATTAAATTAGGCGAAATCATTGTCTTTGTTACATCTACATGAGTTAAATTACATATTTATAATTTTCTACTTAACACATAGTTTAATACTTTATCCGCATAGGACAGATTCTGTTTCTCTCAAAAATATATATGTACGCGCACGTGCATGGCACGTCGCGCTGGCGGAACACTAATGTAGAAAAGAAGGAATCCAATATACTAGGATGAGAGAGAGGAAAATGCACGGACTTACCTCCACACTTCCGAATTCCGCTGGTTCACACTGGAGGAACGTCTCCTACTTTTGCGTTTTTTTTGGCGTTGATTGATCTTTACGTAGATTTAATCTTTGAAAATACTTCACGTCGATAACTCGAGTCGATTAAGTTAATAATTTTTGGTTGCAAGTTTGCTTCGCACGGCAAGGCTTCCAAATTTGAATAAAGAAAAAATATAAAAAATATTGTTCATCTCACGTAGAGGTAACAAAATTGTTTTTTTTACATAATTTAATGATTGTCTTGGATAATCTTTATAATGTCTACAAAATTTGATTTTTGACATAATTTTGATAGTTGATTGACTCAACATTAATATATTTATTAAATGAGAATTATTATTAAAAAATAATTTTAATAGCCTTTTGCCTGGTTTACGAGGGATCAGAATAGGTTGAAAATGAAAATTAATAAAGCTTTGTCCATCGGAACGAATGGACGTATGTACCCAAGTTCGTAGTAATTGGATAAATAGTGAACGTTAAATGTAAAAAAGTCACTCGGAAAATATATAATATTTAATATGTAAAATTGATTACTAGATTTCGTTATAAAACTGTAAAGGAAATGGTGCAAGTAATTAACCAAAATTTTTGATATGTGAAGCAATAGCTATTGCTGTATAACCTGTGTAATGATGAAAAATTTTATATGATTTTATTTTCAATATACGTTTATAATCTCCATCAATTTTTTAATACCGAATATTTGTTTTAGTAAAGTTCATACCTTCGAGAAGTGGCGGGAAGCTTCTGTTTTTTTACAATTTCACATTTTATGCCGAGAGGAAGACCAACGCTGGGAAAATAAGATGGCTGTGCTCAACCAATAAATCGAAGGGCTGCAATGCTGTGCTGTATACTGTGGGCGAAAACTTTATTACCTCAGTTAGAAACACACACAACCACTTTCCTCCCAATTCTTCAGAAACTATTGACGGACGTCTTGCCAAAAAGCACACTTTCAAATCACCCCACACAACCTATCCTTTATAATTATGTATAAGCATTGTCTGTTTCACTTATTCTAAATGTACCCACTGAACGCGCAAGTAACTAAAATGTAAATATGTATTTTGTTTAGGAGAGATTTTCAAAAAATTATTACGTTTTTTGTAATATCTATAGAGTAGGAGCCAGCGACTGTCAGACTTATAGTTTTAAATCTGAAATATTTTCTGTACGCTGTAATAGATAAGAAGATTAGGATATTATAAAATTTGGGGATTTTGGCAGATAACAAGTAATAGAGGTATACGGATGCATGAGTGGTATGTTAAATGATGAAAGTGGTTTCCAATGATTGATTTATTTATTCTTTATATCCCACAACATTTATGTAGGTTATTCACCCCGCCCCTTACATACAGGCTTCTTGGAGATCCGATCATAGACGATGTAGAGGAAGCGGCAGCGTAGATTCGAACGCGTTTGCTACATAGCTCTGCTTTGTCGTTCTGTTGTCCGTAGTCAGTTACTCGGCACTCGAGTAGAGGTGACGTCATGACGTAGATTCTGATGTGCAGCGGGACGTTGTTGTAATATTGGCGGAGATCAGTTCTCGACGTAGATACTGACCTCCAACGACAGCGAGACGTTGGTCGGTATAACTCTATGAGTTACTATGTATTGTATCGGAGACTGACCGATGATTGATTTTTTGTATGGAGAGGGCCGAGCTTATATACTTTTCGTTTTTGTCGTCTGGGAAAATCGCCTTCTCAGCGAATTGGTTCCTGACCTCGTCCGTGATTTTTGAATGTTTTCCTCAGTTAGTCTTGCACTGAGTGATTATCTGCCGATCGTGTGCATTCCTAGTCGGATATCACATTTCTTTTTGTATTGTTTTTCTTTTCTTTTCCCAACTACGGGGTTGTCAGTCTGACTTGAGCCATCCACTGCCGCCTCCTGTGGGATTCGTCTTCTTTTAAATATGTATCAATGTTTTATTCTTTATAAACTGTTTTCTTTGCTTTGTTTGCTTTTGATTTTTTTTCCTTCATTGGTTTTCGTATTATTTTTGTTATATATGTAATATGTATCTGTTTACGATGACATATATGTTATTGTTATATGTATATTAAGTTTATTGATAATAAATACGTATCTAAAGGTTGGGACAGTGAATGGCTTTGATCGAGCGGCCGTGCCGCTTCGCAACGGTTTATATGACCGGTGCGGAGCAGCACGGTACTGCTTGTAGTAAAAAAAAATGCCAACCTGGAGACGATTGAGGAGGACCGATATGGATGCTTTTGCTCATAGAGCGGTCCTGGGTAAGCGGTGGGTACTATTCACTGTTTTCCTCAGTGAATCAATTCCTTGAAGTGGTTGCGTCAACGCTTATTATTGGGTCGCCTCGTGCGACCTTGTAACTGTTTACGATGACTGCTACAGTGGTGCAAAAAACTAAACCATAAAAACCAAGTTTTTACAATACTCCCTTTCGCTTTGAATCAGGTTTCGTGTCTATCTATACACGCGTCGGACTAGTTAATCATATAGAATGATTCCACTTTGAAAAAAACATTAAAATTTTTAAAAATCCAAAATTATTCTATATTTATTAATTTTTTTAAACGAAAATTTGTTAGATCACTTTTATCATCGCCACGAGTCTGCCTGCAAAGTTTCAGCTCGATTTGATCACGAGAAAAGGGTTAAAAATAGATGCAAAGTTTTTTCGTCAGACAAGCAAGCAAGCAGGCGCTACGAGTTAAAAGAAAGGGAGTAAAAATGATTAACAGCAACAAACAATGAGAAACAGCAATTTTTTTTTATATGTACAACGGGACAGTAATATACCTACACTCATATTAATCATTGCCAGACGATTTACGTGGGTCATTTCTTCCGCCAGACGCTTTGCGGCTCTATAAATAATCATGTCATTTAAGTTATAGTAACAAATCTGAATTTTATATATTTTATATTATTGTATACTCGATATCTTATATTTTAAGTTTTACTTATACATCTTTATATCTGCATTACCTGTTATCTGCAGAAATCTCCCAAACTCAAATGTCATGATATCCAAACCTTTTTACCTTCTAAATTGTGCATCTATAAAAAAATATATTTTAAGTTTGATACTATAACGCAAGTTATAGTATTAAAGTTATAGTACGTTGCTGGCTCCTACTCTACTATATATACTACATCCTGTGAATGACCATATAAATTTGATGAGAATAAATTATGCATTCTTATCTATCACGAAATAAATTTGCTGGGTTAGGTTTTTTTAAATCTCTTTTTAACAGTAGGGTATATTCCATACTGAAGTAGGTATACATAATTACTTGCGGGATTACAGCACCCTGGAATCATGAAATTTAGGTAGAAATTTGGAAATTTATTACAAGAGGGGTGATTAATTGTTAAACTTTTTTATTGGCACTTTTTAGAGTACCTACATATAAAATCATTATTTTATTGGAAAATTTTTGAAAAATAAAACCAAATAGCCGCGTCACATCCATTCCCATGGAGCTCCACCGCCGCGACTGAGATGCAACTTTCTCCGGTGCACGTTTGTCCGAAACAGAAAGAAGACCATGCACTTATCCATCGTGATCCAAAGGTCGTGGGTTCGAACCTCACTCCAGGCTAGCAAGTTAGTCCTATTTTCATAGCACAAGCGTTTAGCTTAGTTTGAAAATAGTAAGAACATTGATGTGACACGTATTCCGTGTTCGCCTCTCTATTTAAAAAAAGCGATAATGGCTACGAAGACAAAGCTTAATCCGCAGTCTCGTATACTTTCTTTTATAAATATTTTTGCTTCTCTTTCTAATATATTCCGATACCAAGGATCATATCAAGGACAAATAACACGCTTAATCGGGGTGCATAACAATTTCACAAAAAAGGACGATAGTATTTATTTTCTGAAGGTGAATTAAAAAAATAAAATAAAAAATACATGATGTAGTATGTACGTATGGTTGTATTATATTGCAGTAAAAGGTTTAGTTTAATTAATATAACAGTAGTTTTACATTAATTTACCTATTAAAATATTTGCCCGATTCGGGATTTGTATAGTGAATCAGTTCTAAGTTCAATGTACTATATTTTAACTAAAATTTTAATAAACTCTATTTAAAATATTTTAAGTCTTATTCTTAAAAAAAATGTTTTTGTTTTTTTATGTTATGTTTTGAAAAGCTATGGGCTATTATTAGACAGTTAATATTGTCGTTCCAAAATAACGATTATTGTGTACAGCATTATAGTTTAGTCATGTCTTTAAAGTTTGAGACTAAATTGGTACATATATCTCTGAAAAATAGTTGGCTAAATTACTTTTGTATGTATACCCAACACACCCATTTGTGTCTTCGCTTTCCGTCTCGCAAGTAATAAACAACTTATTACTATGAAAGCATGACTTATTTTAAAATTGATAAATAAGACGGAATTACTTCCCCTTGTGCACCGTCTACTGTTCGAGGCATTAAAATGAATGTGAGGTAATTTTTATTATTAACTATTACCACTAATACAAAATTAAAATGCCGTGACGGCTTCACATTAGTTTTAAAACTTTGTGCTAATTATAATTAACCCAAGTAAACGGAGCCGTTTTCTCTTCATATCGCAAATATGTATATACCTACTGTAATGCAACAAATTTAAAGTCCATTATCTAATTTTTTATATCTTTATGGAACAATAATAGGTTTACTAAATTGAAATCCTTTGGATAAGATACCACTTTTCATGTGTACCTACTAAATATTTTTTGTCACATTTTATTAATTTATCTTATCCTGACTTAGTGAGTAAGCATCTTGCTAACACGTACTTTAATTTTTAGCGCGCTTCATCCCATCCCGAGGCAAAGGAAAACTTCTCATGGTGAACAGCTACACGTACTGGCAGAACGGTGCCTCGAGGAATGGCAGAACCAGGTGGCAGTGCTCTTCGTACAAGTCCAGGAAGTGTCCCGCTGCCGTCATCACCAAGTGGAACGTGATCATGCAAGTCAAGTACGCGCACACCCATCTTCCCCTGAAGGTTTCAAGGCGCATCGACGATCCTCGCTTCTAACACACTAATCTGAACTGATTAAATATACATTTTTGTAACGTGCCATGTATCTTGTGACTCTGAAGAATGTTAGTATTAAAATTAGCGTTGATGTGTGCATACTGTCAATATTGTTCGTTGTTTGTTAAAAAGTAGAATAGCAAGCGATGTAATAAAGCCTTCGATTGATGAATAAGCTGTATTGCCCAATGTAGTGTTCCTTGGCACAAAAGCAAGGCACAATAATTAATAAGTTAATTTTTTCGAACTGAACATAATCTATTGTGTATTTGTACTCCCGTAATTAGGCTGATCCTTTTCGTCTAATCACCAAACAGTCGAGGAAAGAATCCTGGCTTCGCTAACATAAATATTATGTGTCGTACGTGTTTTATATTGTAATATTTGATAAGTATGTGGATGTGATGAAAAATCTTTGTATATAATGTGTTGTATCTCAGTCATTTTGTCCTTCGTTTGTCCTGTGTGCCAAATCACATATACATTAAAATAATTATACAACCCAGTATTAGGTACGCAGTGATTTAAAACGCATGTCTTCTTGTATATCTAAGATTAATTTATATTTATGTAAAGTCAATAATTTATGTGTTGTTTATAACTATTAATATACATCCTTAACAAAATCAAATTAGTTTTAATAATTCCCAGGAATTTCGCTAACAAAAAATTTTGTATAATAAACAAAAAATATGCTGCTGAAATTTTTGTGAGTTCTAGTGTCGGACATAGTGTTCTAAGTCAAATGGTCGAGTTGGCAGTTAAATTATCTTAACCAGAGAGTGAAACTAATTTATAATCTCTTATTAGCGCCTCTGTGGGAACCGCAGTAGGATAGCAGGCGAACCTTTTTCTATGGATTATTTTCGCGAAGTGTTAATTTTATTATTAAATATAAAAATTATTTTAAAATAGTAAGATATACTACTAAATATATTTTATATTATTTTATTAATTATACAAATATGTTTCAAATTGAAAAAATGAGCCATAGGCGTCACTCATTGAAAATGAACTTTAAGAATACATTTTCTCTCTCTCTCTCCAGCTCGAAGAATATCTTTATTCTGGAAGCCCACCTTACTCCAGCATCCAGCATTGGTGCATATTGGAGAAATATATTGGCCCCTCATAATCTACATGAAACAACTCGCTAAAGCCGTTATTATGTGATGTATATATATATTTTTTCTTTTTTTGATGTTAATACTTATTTTTTTGCTTTGCACCTTATCTTCTTTTTTCTTTTATACATCTTATTTATTCACTAATGCCTACTTTTTCTGTTAATAATTGTTACTTTGATACTCACTTTTTCGCTTCGCTCCATGTCTTTCTTACTCTGAATGCCTTATTTATTAGAATAAATTTTGCTATATACCTTATTTATTTACATATCTTACCTATCATGTACCTGCATGTGATAATCTCTATTTATATATCCATATCCTCTTTATATTACATATTTTTATCAATCGCTTGTATCATAGTTTAATAAATGTATACTTATTAAATATCTTGGTCACATTATATGTGACAACTTATGTGACATTATGGATATCGAAAGACAGAGAAGAGCTGTTAGCTTAAGATACAACATGCTAGCTAGGAAGTTTTCTAGATGCAGTAACGAAATGAAAAGATACATTTTCGTTACTTGTTACATAAATCTATACACTAGTGAGTTGTGGTGCAGACACACACTGGCGTCCTATGACTCTATGAGAGTGCAATACAACAATGCCTGATGATAATGCCCTGGCATTACAGTGCATCTCAAATGTTTGCAGAGCACATACAGGGTCCATGGCTTTGCTGCTTTCCAAAGATTGAAGATGCTAGTACAAGGATGAGGATATGGGGGTCAAGCAACTCCATTATTCAAGTAGCTTCTATGTGGTTTGACTCCCCGATGCATAAAAGATGGATACTAATCATGCAACAGTGATTGTTTTGAATGGTGTTCAGTGAATTTTCTATTTTTAATTTTGACATTTTTTCTTTTCTTTTATAATTTTACTTGTTGTAATGTTTTTTCTACTATTACTTGTATGTATATATCTATGGAATATCTATGTATGTATCTACGGTATCTATGTATATATCTATGGAAGGGTGAGAATCTATTCTCATACTAGCTGAAATAAAGACATATTATTATTATTATTTTCGAAAATTTCACTACAGTATTTTTGTAAATTTTCTAGCTCTGCCTGTTTTCATACCATCGAGATCCGGTAAACAACTTCTCATGCTGGAGAACTACACATACTGCTTACACCGAAGATCTGTTAAGGGGGTGGAGAAGTGGATGTGCTCAACGCACTTAGGTAGGGGGTGCAGAGCTGCGGTCCTCATAGATTTTGGCAAAATTACTTACAAAAATAATACGCACAATCACGGGCCACCAAGCTATCATGTCACCGAAACTGGTCGATATATTAAAATCCGTTAAACTATGTTCCCAACGTAGTCTTGTACATGAAAACAAATATCGAACACATTTTAGTATTTTATTAAAAAAAATAAAAAAAACAAATTTATTAATCAATTAGAAAAGACATACAGAAAAATCGATACAACGAAAAAATATTTGCTGCTACCGGGATTCGAACCACGGTCTCCTACACGGAGAAAAATTGGATTGCTCTAAAAATGAATAATATATGTTAATCAATTAATAAAAGATTCTTGCACGAATCGCGGAAGGCGGAAAGGTACCAGGCTGATGTGGTGTAATTGGTAACATACCTGCCCGGAAAGCTAGGTGATCTGGGTTCGAATTCTGGGGCAGCAAAATATTTTTTCGTTGATTTGATTTTTCTGTATGTCCTTTCTAATTGATTAATAAATTTGGTTTTAGAGATTCACAGAACTTTGTTCTGAAATTGCAACTTCACAATAAGAATGTATTTTTTAATATAATAAACAAAAAATATATTCACATTTCAATAAAGTTTTTAAAAACAATATTTTTATATGTACGTTCTGAGAACACAATTACTGGATATTGTCCACAGAGAGATAATTATAGAATTCTCACAGGGATGAAACTATTTAAAAAGTTAAAAGTTAATAAGTTGAAAATATTGATTTGATTTCAGGCGTATTCTAGTGTATATGTTAAATAATTCGCATGGATATCATAAATACATTAAAAATAATTTGTTTAATAGTCAACATTAAAAATGTAGAGGTATCATTACCAACAGCGAAATCTAAATGTTTACTATTTTATGAGAAGGACTCCAGATATATGAAAGGTTTACAGTTTTGGAACATACTCGTATATACAACTTTAATTTTTTTGATAACGTGTGGATTTTGCATTGTTTAGAGTAATCACCTAAGTCAGCTCATACAGGCCGTAAGCCCTGGGCCGACCTTTAAAAAGGCTTCCACATACGTTTCTCATATAAATAGCTTCGTTTCTGTGAAACTTCTATAATTTAACTTAATTCAAGTTTTTAGTCCTTAAGTATTACTTAAAATATTTTATTATAGAGACATAGGTACATCTTTGAAATATTTTGCTAAATTCGTAGGTACGATGATGTGTGAGACTTGTACCTACTTTTTAAAACGTCCCCTTTATTATTGTAAGATAAAACAATTTAAATAATTATAATTAATTCATTATAAGATATAACAATTTTTTTATGTTCTTAAATTTTAATGATTTACGTCCTTATTTAACATTTATTATTTATTAAGTTTTCTTTTTATATTTTTAAATAAATTAGTTTTTTTCGCTAACGTACTTTTTTTCATTGTAAAACAACCTGCTTCTAATTTTTCCTAGAATGATTTTTCTAGTTTTTAAACATAACGAATATCGCAATATTTCTTTTTTTTTCTTATACTTTTTTTACACACCTATTCCCTTTCCCACGATGTTTATATGTAACAAATTTTCCAGCACAACCCATTTACATTCCCTCGAGATCTGGAAAAAAGCTCCTGATGATGGACAGGTACACCTACTGTTTTCAGCAGAGGTCCGCCAAGGGGATGGAAAGGTGGATGTGTTCAACTCATCAAACTCGAGGGTGCAAAGCTGCGGTTCATATTAAAAGCAGCACCATACAATCCGTGAGAAATAACCGACATAACCATGATCCGCCAAATTATCACATCACTCCATCTGGTCAATACATCAAAATTATTTGAAATGTTATCAGTTTTTTTTCCATATTTTATAAGCATAATTTAATCAAATAATACGCATAACATTATTCATACTAACATAAGTTACCATTTACGATGAATACAATGAAGTGTGAATATTTATTTAGAAATACTCGATAAAATTTAATACTGATTCATCAAAAAAATTGTTGTATAAATATATTATCATTTATAATTTTAAACATAAATATAGTTTATAGAAATAAACTTTGCTTATACCACTTATTTGTTGAAAAAAATTCGACATGTTTCAGAGCCCATGGCCCCTTCGTCAGGATAACAAATGTATACTATAAAAATTAAATTTAAAAATAAAAAACAATAATAATCAAACACCACAAAATAATTTTGCTGTGTTTGAAGAAGTTAAATATAAATACTCTAAAGAATGTTCTTAGGTTTTCACGGCCACTCAGAATCGAAAAAGAAAGTTTGTGTTTACTGAGGTATTAGCCCTGATGATGGACCCTGCAATGGGATCCGAAACGTCGGCCGAAAGGTCGTAACAACACGGCATAATACCCCAGTAAACACAAACTTAAAAATACTCTAAAATCTTGAGAAATGATAACTCCCTCGATGTAGGTGCAAAGGCATGTTTTATTTTAGTAAAGGTGACTTAAGTTTGTAGAAAGTATTAACCGACAAATGTTATACAATTATTCAAAAAAATTTATGACATTAAAAGCTGTCCATTTACCTTTTTAACGAAATATTATAATAACTAGACATAACAGAACGTTTGTTAAATTAGTATAAACCACTGCTAGATTTTAGGTCTACCGGTTTCGAGACGTACCCGTCTCTTCGTCAGGACCAACACTACACTATACACTAGTGTATAGTATTGTGAACGTAGTAGTGTAGTGTTGGTCCTGACGAAGAGACGGATACGTCTCGAAACCGGCAGACCTAAAATCTGGTAGTAGTTTATACTAATTTAACTAATATTCTTTTATAATGTCTAACCACAAATGTAATGCTTTCAATATTTCAATATTTAAAATATTAATAATATAATTAGACATTTTTAATTTCTCAAGATAATCTATGGTGTCTCAAACTCAGTAAAATAGGCCTCTTTTCCGGCGATGATTTTCTCGAAGTGAACCGCTTTTCGCTTAGCGATGTTTTCGTGTTAAGAGGGAAAAATAACAGGTACGGACAGACTGTCTGTCTGTCCGTAACTTCCTGTAACGTTCGACCGTTAATCTTTATGAGCCGACATGTGCAATTACCGTCATTTTTGATGGGTTACAGCTAGTATATATTTTCTATTGTATTGTACATTTTCCATTATATTAATTGTAAATGGTAAGATGTTTTTCGTTTATATCCTTAACGATTATTTATTTCCCGATAAAATGATCACAATGTAAAAAATTCGATATCCATATTACATATCGCACCTCGAACGCAATACTGTCTACCACCATTCCAAAATATGCATTGTGAGATAATGGATAATGAACAATAATGGAAAGTCACACAAAGATCTTTTGAAACATGGTAGAACTAATAATGTACAAAAATAAAATATTCTTAACTCAACACTTTTTTTTGGTACACTCGGGGTATGATATGTGCACATTAACGATTTATTATTAATTATTTTTGTATATGGGATTGATTTTCTATAGGATTTTTAAATTTAAAACCTATTAGAACAGTTCCAGTGAATACAATATAACACAAAATGTGAATCTCTTATATCTATTACTCTAAAATTTTTAGTTATTTGTAATAATTAGTTTTCTGTAATTGTTTCCTGAGGTCAAAATCTCCGTAGATTAGATTGAAATGTGTACAAAGGATACAGGAGAAAATATATCTTTTCTTTAATTTTATTTCTTATTTCTTAAAAGTTATTTCCTTTTCAGTATAATAAATTATAAACGGTATGTACAGATATATACAAAAATAAATTACGTCTCTTATTTTATATAGGTACTTAATTAAAAAATATTGGTTCAATTAGAAGAATAACGTAATTTTTTAAAACTTTGGTGACAGAATAATGATGCACAACAGAAATATAATAACGACAAAGGTAACTTTTATATCTTCTTCTTCAAATATAGCAAATTTATTTTGTGGTGACATAATTGTAATTTATATAAATTAACTTTGTAAACACCAGTTATTTATTGAAAAAATTATCCTGAAGAAGAAGCCATTGGCTTCGAAACATGTTGAATTTTTTCAATAATTTTTTTTTTTACAAAGTTACTTTATATAATTTTTTATTATTATTATTTTTTTCTCGTACTTTGTACTTTTATTTAACTTTTTAATGTACTTGTACTTTAGTACTTTGTACTTTTATGTAACTTTGTAAATAATTTAAATTATTTACAAAGTTAATTTATATAAATTATAACTTTTATATCATCGAAAAATTTGATAGTTACTTCGTGGTGCGACATTTTAATTTTAAACATGATTTTTATTTTGACGTTGTACGACACACACAATATAAGTTCTTAATTACTACTATAGTCTCGAGAAAAGCAGTCCCTCTCATAATCAGGTATAGTTAACTATACTTGACGATGAGAGAGACTGCTCCTCTCGAAACTAATTAACAACTCGTATTGTGTGCGAAGCAAAGTTGAGTTACAACAAAAATCATATTTTAACTTTTATTCATATCACTGCTTCTTTGCCAGCGTAAATATTTAAGTTCAAATATAATAATTTAGAGACACAGATTGTTAAATGATTTATTTCTATATCTTCTAGAACAGTCCACTTACTTTTACCTTCCATCGAAATCCGGAAAACAGCTTTTGATGATAGACAACTACACATATTGTCTCCAACGGACATCCCAAAGAGGAAAAGAAAGGTGGATGTGTTCCACCAACCAGCACAAAGGGTGTAAAGCCGCGGTTCACGTTCAGAGCGGTGTTCTGTTATCGTCGAGGAATTACTCGCACAACCACGATCCCCCTAGATACCACACCACCTCATCTGGGCAATATGTTAAAATTTAGTAAATAAAATAAATATCTTAACAAACCAACCGGTTTCAGAACTGTTTCTTCACCAAAGAAGTATAAATATCCTACTGACTTTAATAAATCCTATTCCTACATTTCGCACCCTTAGGCTCGAATTCAGATTTAATACTTAGATGGTTTAAAGGTTAAGTAAGGTACGCCTTAAAAGCGCAATTATTCGTTTATTTTTTTTTTATTCTCGTCTATTAAGTGTTGGGATAACAATCTTAAGATTTCAATATTGCAATTTTCAGAATACAGCCATAAGACTAGATTAAAAAATATTTTCATTTAGAAATTTTGTAATAACTCGTCTATTATCAGTATACCAACATAAACTATATAATAAGATTTATTTTCGTTGATTGAGCATTGAAAATAATAAAGAAAACATCATTATTGAAATATTTTTTTCTTAAATAACAGAAATTCAAGGATTTCCTTTTCGAGTGGGATTAATTAGAGACCTTTAAATTCATTTTGGGTGTGATGTGTAATAAAATATTTTACGGCTTTTGTTGCTAAAACAAATGTGTATAAATTCATTGAAACTAAATATTTATTAAAATTCGAGACCAGGTCGACTGAAAATAGCATTGTCTCAAAATATTACATATTTCAAAAAAAAAATCAAGACTATATTTTCTGTCCTCAAATTTTGTACAGTTCGTTTAGGACCGGTTGTTTGATCAGTAGTTACAGTAATAGTTAGACAAAAAGCATAGATTTTTACAAAAAAGAGTGTTGTAATTGGTGGAAAAAGCTATTACTCTTCCTCTTGATCAAAAATCTTACTCTTGATTAAATAATTAGTTGTGGTTTTTTGACCACGTAGTTATTTCTGTTTTCAGTATTTCTGCATCATTAACTCAAAAATGTAAATTTTGACTTGTCATAGTCTAAATGAAAGTTTGAGTAGCTTGTTGGTCTCTATTTTCCACCCATCTTATATCCTTGTGGGAGATCACAAGAGCAGTATCATCAGCATACAGAAAATACTTAGCATACTTAAAGATTTTAGACATAGTAGATACATAAATAATATACAGTAGTGGACCAAGAATAGATCCCTGGGGCACCCCAGTATACGTAAATTTTGGATTACTAAATGTGTCTTTAATTTTTACTAAAATTTCTCTATTTGTTAAGTAATCCACTAGGACTTCAATTAAATTTCCACCTATGCCAATGCTTCTCAAGATTGTTATGAGTGTTTCCCGATTTATTGTATCGAATGCTTTAGAATTATCTATGAATAGTATAATGACATGATTTTTGTCATTTAATTCTGAAGATTAAAATATATGACTTGCAAATGATGTGCAACGATTTGACTGTAGTAGAATCAAACTTACATTAAAATTGTAAGGACATTAGCACACCAGAGGCTAAATAAAGAACATCTCACAATAAGCTTTATTTTATGGTAAGTAAGTAAAGTAAATGGTAAGTAAGTATAGTAACGGGGAATTTTTTCTTATTAAGCTACGACACTCCAGGCTTGAGTTAATCACACAGATAAATTGTGACCTCATCGGGATTCGATTCCGGAAACTCTGATAAGAGATGCCAGTGTCCAGAAGCCAGAAATAAGTAATTTCATTAATTTGAAAACTCTAAAATAATTTGTATAAACCGTACTGATTGTATTTAAACGTATACCGGTTTCGATGCAGTATTGTATCTTCGTCAGGACGGACACAAAATAACGTCCATAAATTAAATTTGTAAGTATCAAGTGTTAGTTCGAGGTGTGGCCTCATTTGTGATGGGTGTTTGGGGGGAGGTGTTTTACACCGAGACATTGAAATGCGGAATATATTAAATAATGGATTATTCATTAAATTTAAATCTAATTAGAATAGTATAACAATGTAGAATAATTTGTGGAAGTTATTGTGCGTCCGTCCTGATGAAGATACTGTACATTATCGAATCCGGAAGACGTTTAAATGTCGTTTAGTCTGTTAAAATTAAGTTAACGCTATAAACATAAAAAAGTTAATTCACACTTCGTGACTGCTTGTTGAACGATGTTATATTTTGAAAATGAAAATATTATATTCTTACATTGTGTTCAGAAAAAATATGTAAAATGATTTAGATTTTTAATTCTCTGATTTTCTAATACTTTGAACGTCTGTGTAATTTTATGATATCACATATAACAACCGGGTGCCAGACAGTCGATTGCCCGAAGGCCACTTGCCCGAAAGCCAACTGCCCGACATCCGATTGCCCGGCAAGCCAACTGCCCAACAGCCGTTTACCCGACAGGCCACCTTCCAGATTTTTATGAATTTAAATTATAAGATATGCCTTTGGATACGTTTACGAAAACACGCATAAGTTTTTCAGCTGTTAAAACCATCAAACTGATAGATTTATGCTAAAAATGTAGAATTTTGAATAAAATAACGGTTTTCAAAAAATATAAATGGTGCCTGAAAAATCTATATTCTGAAAAGACACTTATGAATAACATCACGTTTCAATCCACTTCTCCGATCTTAGAGCTGTTTCCGGTACTAACCAAAGAAACCCTCCCCACCACGCAGCTCCCTGCACTACATATATTGACAAATTTTGTATTTAAGTTAGTTTTTAACTATACCTGATGAGAGGGACTGTCCTTCTTGAAACTATAGAAGTAATTTTATTTTATTTTATTTTATTTTCATTTATTGGTTTTCTTACAGCCATATAATTAATCAAAAAAAAAAACATTAATTGATGTACAGAGTTTTGGGCCAATTACAAGAAAACACATATGTACAATCGATAAAAAAATAAGAAAAAACATGTCCAATAGTGAGTTTGTGTGAGTGTGTGTATTTGTGTGTTGATTTATTTATTTATTTTAAAACAATCTTAAAAATTTTCCACTGAATTTAAAAATTTACTTTAACTTAATAGCGAATGGAATAAATAACTCGTATTGTATTTGTAGTATAAAGTTTAAATAAAAAGTATATTTTTATTAATATAGTTTTAAATTGATTAGTTTGACGTTTTAAGAAACATTTACGCAGAAATATGCAAATATTTTTTACTGTTGTATTTTGCTATAACTTTGTGGTTATTCATTATGAATATAATTAAACTAATTAACTTTGTTTGCACCACTAAAATTTATATGGTAAAACCAACCGGTTTCGGAAACGACGTTCCTTCATCAGGGTATACTTAATACTAATTGAACTTTACGAAATTATAAACAATCATTCTTCAGTGTTAAGTGTCCAAATGGGGGTAAATAGTGGGGGGTGCGAAAGAAACAGGTGATAGGGTGAAAGGGAACATATTCAAAATAGGACTGTAAGTCACATTTTTTGGTTGATTAAAATTTATTTGGAAACCGGTTGGTTTTACCAAATAAATTTAAAGTGGTGCAAACAAAGTTAATTAATTTAATTATATTCAAATATTTTTTCTGTCTGGAAGTCGGGCTGTCGGCTTTCGGCCGCACAAGGTGTGCCATTGTCTTCACAAATAATTTATGTTACTTTACCAGAACACTATTTTGTCACCAATTATTGAGGCGATGTACTACAGTGAGTACGTCTTATGAAATATTAATTCTTTGAAATTAAAATATTTTAGAACCGACGTATATTCCATCGAGATCCGGCAAAAATCTCCTGATGCTGGATAAGTACACGTACTGCTTTCACCGGCGGTCCGCCGGCGGAATAGAGAGGTGGATGTGTTCAAGTCATCACAAAAAAGGCTGCAGAGCCGTAGTTTACGTCCAAAATGGAAAGCTGTCCGCGAAGAACGATCGACACAATCACGATTCATTTAGTTTTCACGTCACTACGTCCGGTCAATACATCAAAATTGGATGAACTAGAGATTGTGTAATTTGTAGGCAGTATGTAATATTTGTACTTAACGATTTATGAATAAATATATTTAACAAAGTATCTTACTTTTTTCTCCCTTTCTTTTAATTCGTAGCGTCTGCTTGTCTGCCGAAAAAACTTTGGATCGATTTTTAACCCTTCTTCCGTGATCCAATCGAGCTGAAACTTTGCAGGCAGACTCGTGGCGACGATAAAAATGATCTAACAAATTTTCTTTTAATTAATTAATTAATTAATTATAGTATAATTTTGGATCCTTCGAAATTTTAACTTTTTTTTTTTTTAATTGGCAACCATACATATGAGAAAGGAGCCCGACGTGTGAAGAAGGCGCGAAACCTGTTTCAACTAGTCTGACTAAAGCTATGGGTCCGATCAGACGGTTTCGCCGATGCCGTGCATCCCTATACCAATTATTACGTTTTCAATATTCTATAAGTTTTAAGGATAATTATTTACATGGAATAGATTTTCCACAAGAACATAAAGCAAGAGGAATATGTTGATAGAAAATCGAATTGGAAATAATACAAATGAGAAAGGCAGTATAAAAAAAACTTGTTTTTTATGGGTTAGTTTTTATTTAAATTTTTGGAATTATCGTTCTTAATTTCTCTTAATGAGATAACCTTGAATTATCTGCTCCGCCAGTGAGTTTGATTTTTATTATTTATTTTATTGAGGTGTTTCTAAACTTTCTAGCACAACCCATTTATATTCCATCGAGAGCCGGCAAGCAACTTCTGATGATGGACAAGTTTACATATTGTTTCCACCAGAGGTCCTCCAAGGGGATGGAGCGTTGGATGTGTTCCACTAACCAGCACAAGGGGTGCAGAGCTGCTGTCCACATCCAGAGTGGTGTAATTTCATCCGTGAGGAATAACAAACACAACCACGCCCCACCGAGTTATCTAATAACTTCAACTGGCAAATATATTAAAATTTCGAATAAACAAAATTTTTACTAAGCAATTTTTTTGTTAATTAAATTAAACACAAATTTACTCGTTTAAAACATCATATTTTTTTAACTTCTTCAAAAATAGCAAAATGAATTTGTAGTGACATTATTAATATAATTGGAAATAAGTGTTAATAGTATATTATAATTATTCAAACACTCAGATCCTTTTTACATATTCATGTTAGTACTTATTATTTTTCATTTCCAATATATAATTTTTTATATATTTTGAATGTGTACTTCGATTTTGATTTTTAATTTGTTATTATACATTGCATCCTAATGAAGGGGCCATTGCTCCTGAAACATGTTGATATTTTCAAATATGAGTAGTCTAAACAATGTACATTTTCATTAATTATTTTATATTTTTGGTAACACCAATGTAATAACATGAAGTAGCCAATTACAACATTATAATTATTATTGTATTAGAAATTTATTTTTACCCATTGCTTCAATACCTATCATAACATAATAATGAGTACTTTTCTCTGTACAGAGGCACTAACTTGTTATTTTTTTAATATGCTATTTAAAGTTGTTAGTATTTTTTTAATTTTTCCAGGACCCCGTAATAATTTATAATTTTACAAGACGAATTAGTTTTGGATATAGAACACTATCTATTGTTAACAATATTAATTAGAATTTGTTATTATGTAGTTTATAAATTGTTTTCTTAAATATTTCAAATAAATTTATATTTTCTATGAAATGATATTTTTAATTCACTTTTTTTTTGTACATGCAATTTAATTTCATGTAATAAATTTATTTATAGTAATATTTTTGACACATAAACAATAATTATTACAGATGTAATAAAAATATGGCTAGGTCCCAGGCAGAAAATGCATGCCGGTATAAGAGGACATCAAATATGTACATTTAATAAATTTAACACTTTTAACAATTTTTATATATAGATAATTACATCATTAATACATGAATAACTTATAATTTACAAACAACCTTTTCCCCAAAAAAGTCTTTTCAGTTGTTTATTGAATACTCTTATATTATTTATTTTCTTTATGTCACTAGAAAATCCATTTTAAAAGTATAATTCTATTAATTAAACGTAAAATAAATATATATCATATGTGGGGTATAAATCAAAGACAGCATTATCAAAAAAATAAAAAAAATTCTGAATGCAGTCACCGACGATCACTAATTTAAAATATACTGAATTCTAAATTTTATGTAGGTAGGTATATATCTTCAAAAATTATGTTTCCTATAATATCTCGAATTCAGTACATAATAAATTAGTAATCCTCGCTGACTGCATTAAATTTTTGATGCGTAACATCTTTCCTCTCGCTTTCCTGCAATCTGTGGCAGTGATTTCGTGAAAAGCATAACAAGAAATAAGACGCGCGCAATTTCATTCAACCAACGCGGAGCACGCGCGATGGACAAAAAATCATCGTTTATAAACAAATCAATGTCCAGCAAGTGCCATCATAGCGAAGATGCACACTACCAGCCAATGTTTCTAATTTTGTATGTATGCGTGAGGCTGGTGTCAAGCATTCGGTCGTTGTAACTCTGATATATTTTGGCTTATATCTTCGAAACTATCCAATAAATACTTAATTATTTTGAGATTTAATGTAAACATTACCTACCCTTAATGATTTATATTCTCAATTTTCATGTAATTTATGTGCCTATTTTTAAATATTTATTCAAAGTTTTCATACAATATGTATAGCGGCACACTACCGCCATCTATGAAAATAAATAAAAACATATAACCAAACACATTTCCAAATAAAAATGTGTGTATTTACTAATTAATAAGTATACAGATATTAGCTTTTTTAAATTTTGCGATTAATTTCTGTCTCTTCTCAATTGATATTTTTAATTGTGAGATGTCAAATGTTACACATATGCGGCTACTGAAAGGCTCGCTCGTTTTTTTTTTGGATATTGTTGCCTTTGCTTTTATACCCCACATATATACTATAATCTTTTAGACTGTCGAAAGTATTATAAGACCAAAGATTTAAATAATTTTTGTAAAATACCTTTCTGAATTGCTTTACCATTGATTGAAAAATTTATTTTAAAATACGCCGAAAGTAAGTTATTTTCTACTACTAAAACCAAAAATTATAACTCCACTGGATAGTAAATAGCAAAGTAACAAATTTACATAGATTCTTTTATCATTCTAGCTCGACCCACTTTCATTCCATCTAGGGAAGGTAAGAAGCTCCTGATGATGGCGAAGTACACGTATCGCTTCCAGCGGCGCTCGCCGAGAGGGGTGGAGAGGTGGATGTGCTCGACTCACCAGCAGAGAGGTTGCAAAGCTGCAGTCCACATCTTTGAGGATGAAATTTCAACCGCCAAAAATAACATACACAACCACGATCCGCCAAGTTACCACATTACCCCTTCTGGTCGATATATCAAAAAGCCAGAATCTCACAAAATTGCGTATCAGAAACGCTGAAAAGTATAGGGTGTTTGATGTACTTCATTTTCACATATTTTAATTATTTCACTTTGCGTGTCACTCTTATCTTTTACCAACTTGTATTCTAGATTGTTCTCTTTACCGTGATTTACAAATATTTTTTTTTTTTTTTACATATTTTATTTCACTGTATCATATTTTATTGATTGTTACTCTATTCTGTGATTATTTTACTCATTTTATTTAATTTAATATTTTAAAGATTTTTAGTCATGCTTGTTACTTTTCTGTGATTTTATTCATTTTTTTTTGCAAATTACGTTCTTTCTTGCTTTTTTTTGCATTCCTATTTATTCTTCTTTTTGTTTTTTATTTTTATATCAACTTACCACTTCTTTTGTGGATCCATTTGAAAGACAAAAAGAAGGAATGATGCTTGCTACCTTTTTATTTTTTTTATTTGCTTTTTTCCTATATTTACGTGTGTTATGTGTATATGCATAATGTTGCATAATATGCATAATTAAATGACTTTTGCCCAATAAACGCCGATTTATCGGTAATGAAATGAGTAAGTTGTATAAAATTTTAATGATTTTTATCACCTGTTTGGGAATTGCATGTTCTGATCATGTGTACACTTACATTTTTTAGATATTGAAAAAAATTAAGTGACTACCGATATGAGATTATCTAAATGTTAAACTTTATTATTACTTGTCCATCACTGTTAATTAGACTTCATTTTTTGTTACGGACATGCTTGATGACATGCCTAGTAATCAACTGATCGGGGACTTGAGCCTCGAATATTAATTGCGACACATATTCACTGTTCGCATCTCTATTAAAATAAAATTTAATTTAAATAAACTTAAAAGAATATTGTTTTAAAAACATAAGTACATAGTTTTTAGTTCAATATGGTATAGTTTGAATTCTTTATTTTTGTATGTTTTATATCTTTGGGGCTAAGTAAAAATGATATTTTGTATTCTGAATTTTATTTGTTGTATTATCACATTTCGTAGTCTAATGTTATTATTTTAAACTAAATATTATCCTTAGGTTTTTATGTTTGACTTGTTTCCACAAAGAAGATATAATAAGTTGCCGAATATTTTATAGTCGCCACAAGCAATCATAGACGTGTTCTTGCAACTTTTTATAACATAGTCGTAATTATAAAGACTCAAAAAAAAATTGCGTAACATTATTCATCTTTAATGTCAATAATTAATTATTTGATTGGTATATTAAATGGTTATAAAATATAATTTGTTTTTTATTCAATTATTTTACTTCACTGAATTATTAAAATCTGTACACAGAAATCAACACAGAAATTTATTTACTTATCTAGCACTGAATATATTTATACATTCGAGATCTGGAAAATCTCTTGCTTATCTACAAGTATCGGAGGTCCATAGCGGTGTGTGATCCAGCTCCGTAATTACTGATACAGCGTGACGGTGTCTGTCAGAGTGGTATGATCGAGTGTCGAATCACCGCATCTGGTAATTATATCTCAATCTGCTTAAAAGGTTTGAATGATTTTGATCACGATGCTAGCACACATACATTTTCAGGTTACCTACTAGATCATAAAGAATTGAACATTCTTTGCCGGAAGACCATGATCATGCCTGAATGAGATTGGATATTTTCTGTGGCAAAACCAAAAGCGTGGAAATCTCTTTTCTACAAAATCAAAAAAAACCCAGTGAATCAAAGACTACGGGTGCGTAAAATAATAACTGAAATATTCTTTCATAAGTCCATAAGTTAATAAAGCAATTTTAAATGCCAGTATAGGACTAGATTTCCATTTCTTCTAGTCTTTCTATTTACCTTGAAAAAAATTACTTCTAACTTCTTATTAAATAAAATTATCTCGATATAGACAACTACCTTGCGAGAGAGAAGGATTAGATGAGATTCTTATGTTTGTATTGATGAAGCGTGTTTGTACTGATGGGAAGATCATAAAGAAACACGATCTGCGGGCACTTTTTTGTGGGTAGCAAAAGGCATTCTAATGTGGGTCAATGCAGTGCAGTGAGTAAATGTATGTGACAAGAGGATAAGTGGAGAGGTACAGGTTGACCATAAATACTCACGATTTATAAACGTCGATTTTATTGAAGAGCAAGTTTTAGAATTGAATAGGTTGGCGGAGTACAATAGTTAAAGCGTCTTGAATATGCGGCGTTCGGAGAGAGAGTGGCGCTTGTTCCGGCGCGCGGCCGGGATCTCGGCGATCGCATCGGCCTTCCGGTTGGCGGATTGCTGATACCCGGGACTCGACCATTGTACATATATAGTAATGAAAAATAAGAAACAGTCAATTTTATAAGTAAATACATTCATGTTCTCATGGTGTTGATATTTTTCTGATTCTTGTAGCACAATTTACGTTTATACCGTCGAGATCCGGAAAGCAGCTCCTGCTGATGAACAACTATACGTACTGCTTCCACCAACGGTCTGCGTCCGGCAAGGAGAGGTGGATGTGCTCCACTCACCAAAGAAGAGGATGTAGAGCTGTTGTTCACATCAGAGGTGGCAGCATTTTGTATGTGAAGAATATGATTCATTACCACGATCCACCCAGTTACCATGTTACGTCCTCTGGGCAGTACATCAAAATCATTTGAACTGTTTGAAAAAACTATTCATAAGCTCTAGAGGCTTGCAAACTTACATGACTGATTTTTCATCACATTTTAATGTATTTTCATTTTATTATCATAAATTTAGTACTTTATTTCATGGAAAATTAGAAATTTAACGTAATTGAAAATTTGGAACTCACATAATATATATTAATTTATACTAAAAACATGTATATTCTAATTTTTACGTGCATATGGTATATTTACAAATGAATAAATTATTTTATATATTTTTTGGGGTGTGAGAAATTGTAATATGATTGGAAATTTGAAACTCTTACTAGATAATGTATATTCATTATTACTAAAAAATGTATATTAAAATTTTTACACGCATTGGATATATAATATTTACAAATGAATAAATTACTTTATATATTTTCAACGAATAATACGATATTTTTATTTACATATTTTGATATAATATGAAGCGCTCTTGTATACGAGTATGTTTGTTAATAATTTTATTAATAATTTGTCCATCGAATGTTATAAAAATGATCCTCTGAAGTATTTCTTTTAATAAATCCTGATTTTTATTTTTTTTAAAACACACTGTTTTATTATGATTTTTAAATTTATAAAGTTAATTCTGAAGTTTCGTGAACTTTGTTATGGCTTATATTTTTAATTAATTACGTATATTTTACACTACATACTTTTATATCTATTCTTAAGTGAGGTATTTTAAAGCCAGATAATTTCAAAGTGAAATTGAGAAACTAAATGAGATTTACCCATATTTTAATAAGGGAGTGAACACGGTTGACACTACTCTAGACGACATGTAAAGAAATGTAAAGCACAAGATTAGTACCGAGCATGACAAGATATTCATTGTCTATTACATGTATGCTGAGAAGATGGAACAACAACTACATTTTTCATTGAACGTAAGAACTATGAAAGCTTAGATTATTCGTCATTCGCACAGTTACAAAAAGTGTTACATTGGTAGTTTGGGCATGTTGAGCGAATGAATGAAGAATGAAGAATATATATGATAGAAGTGTTGATGGCGCCAGAAAGAGAGGGCGACCGCGGGATATATGGCATTAACAGATTAACCAGATACTGGAACACGGTCTTGTTAGGAGCCTCAGCAATCGTCGAGCTTGTATGCGAAGATATTAGAATATGGGTAGTAAGGTGACAGAAGAATGTGACGCTCCACCCTCTCTGCCTATCCTTTGCGGGGAAACGGCGTGATGGTAATTAAGTTAAATAAATTTTTATCATAAAATCATATAAATATCGTAAGTGTATGATGCGACTCTGAAACATATTTGGTTGAAGCGTCATCAAGAATTATAAAATTCTTCACTGAAATGAATGTCTCCAGCCTCAAGACCTGAGGTGTCCTTTAACAACCAAGTCAATTGTTTGATTTTCATTTTACGCTAGTAGTAAGATATCAAAATCAAAATTCATATTTTTGTATTCTTAAACGTTCTAGCAAGTCCTTTTTTTATTCCATCGAGATCCGGCAAGCACCTCTTCATGATGAACAAGTACACGTACTGTTTCCACCAGAAGTCGTCGAAAGGGACAGAAAGGTGGATATGTTCAAGTCACCACAAGAAAGGGTGCAGAGCCGCCGTGCACATCCGGGATGGCACCGTCTCGTCTGTGAGGAATAACATTCACCACCACGACCCTCCCAACTATCACATCACAGCATCTGGCCAGTACGTCAAAATTAGCTAAACGTTTTTATTTATTTTTTTAAATAGAGATGGGAACACGGAATACGTGTCACATCATTATCCTTACTATTTACAAACTAAGCTAAACGCTTGTGCTATGAAAATAGGTTTTGGAGTGATTTGGATTTGGAGAGATTCGAACTTGCTGGTTTGGAGTGAGATTCGAACCTGTCCTAACCACAAGACCAACAAGCTACTCATTCCGGTTCGTGGAAACTTTTTTGTTACTTACCTTGATCTAGATTATCTCCGGATATCAAGATCTCAATTGAAATATTTCATACAAGACTCCGGCTATTACTTTCATCATATTTTAATATATTATCCATACTTGTGACTTTTTTAAGTTGAAGTTTTCTCTGTTTTATTGAGATAATCTATTATATAATTAATTGCACGTTTATGTTTTAAAAGTATATAAAATAAATCCATTCAAATTGTGGCCGAATGTATTATTTCACTTATATACCGATAAATCGTTATTCTCTTTGATGATTGATGTATACAACTCTTTAGTTTTATTTCGTTTTTATAATATATTTGCATGTAAGACAATCCCCATTAATAGATATTTTTGTCATGCAAGAGATGCCATCTTATGTAAAGGCTAAATTTATATTTTTTTTATTTGTTTTATTAACTAGACTTTTTTGTTATTTTACTAATTATTTTATTTTCAACTACATCCTCTGTGCCATAAGGGGAATTTAATGGGAAATTATAATCCAAAATCTGAGTTCCATTGCGCTGCACGTATACGATTTTCATATTTATGAATTAACGTTGCAACAGGCATAGGTACAAATATATATAAACAAATATATAAACATGTAAAATATAGATAGTCTCATAAAAACGAAGTTATTCATATTATAATGTATATAGAAAAGTTTTTTTGGACATTTATAGGGCTTACTATCTGCCATTGGCTGGCTTAAGTTATCACTTTACACAGTGTAACGTTTATGATTCATTCATTCATTATCAGTAATTGACTATGCATATGTATATCAAATTTGGAAAGTTGTATATATGGTATTTATATACATCGCTTACTTTATTCAATACAACTACGCTGTCCCGTCTGTGTGTTATGTTAACATTAGTCATATCTGTGAAACAGTATATATATTACCTATATTACCTATTATATATTTTGAGTAGAAAATTGAGTATTATTCTTTTTATGTATACATGACAATGCACGTCCAAAAAAGATTTCCATATGTATTTTCTCATATAAATAGCTTCATCTCAGACATCTATAATTTATGTCAATTAATGATAATCCTTCTGGGGACAAAATCCAGTAATTGTGCTCTTCAAAATTTTAACATACTCAAAAAATATTTTGAATATAAACATGTCTTTAATATTGTTTTTTTTTTTTTAATTAATTGTTTCGATAAATGTTCACTTATGTACAAGTTTCCCATATAACTAGCTTCGTCTCCGTGAGACTTCTATAATTTATCTTAATTAATAATTCACTTGTGTGTTGTAAATGTTTTAGCGCACCCCACTTTTATTCCCTCAAGATCCGGCAAACAGCTGCTCATGATGAACAGATACACGTACCGCTTTCAACATAAAAATTCTAGCGGCAAAGAGAGGTGGATGTGCTCCACCAAGCAGCACGCGGGCTGCAAGGCGGCGGTCCACATCCAGAGCGGCACCATCCTGTCCATGAGGAACATCACGCACAACCACGCGCCCCCGCGCTACCACCTCACCGCAGGGGGGCTGTACACCAAACACCCTCAACGATTTTATTAATTCTCTAGTAGACACATTAATAGGCATGATGACAGTATTAAAGAATAAGTGATTTTAGAGAAGAAAATATTTTGAAAGGATTCTAAAACATGATGAAAACATAAAACATTGAGATTAATAAGATTTTCAATAAAATAAAAGTATGAAATTGTGCAATCCGCCATTTTAACTGAAACACCGGTCGTCGTGCCTCGGTACCCATCACAGTGTCTTTGAACCGTTGCCATAGACACAATGCAATGTTTACTGAGGCTCGACGTCACGTAGACGAAATGACAGCTGCGGGCGTTTTTGCGCAAAATTGAAAATGTGTAAATGATAATGCAATTATTTTCGTAAAAACTTAGTTTATTACTGAAATAATGTTATTTTCGGTAATTGTAGACGTGTATCTATAATATAGAATGTTATTTCAAAATCTGTCATCATGCCTATTCTAATATTTTGAGGTGTACGTGTATGTTGATGTCGTCTATTATAAATTAATTTTAAATAAAAATAAATTAAACATTTCGATTTAATGCGATGGTATTACTAATTCTCCCATTTAACAATTACTTTGTTTCCGTTTAAGAAAAACATAACATAAAATGTTATATTTTTTATTAGATTGACTTACACCTTTGTGTTGAGGGTATAAAAGCAAATATAGCAATATTCAACAAAAAAAAATTTGAAGCAGTCATCGAGGATTACTAATTTATAATGTACTGAACTCGACATTTTATAGGAAACATGATTTTGGATGAGACAGATACAAAAATCTAGAATTCAGTACATTTTAAATTAGTAATCCTTGGTGACTGCATTCAAAACATTTTTTTTAATTTTTCGGATATTGCTGCCTTTGCTTTTATTCCTCACATATTATATAATTAAATATTAATACAAAAGTTTTATTTTAAAGAAATTTATAAGAAGATGTATCGCCGTTTGGATGTTATAATCCAATTGGATTTCTAGCAGAAACCCTAGATTTAGACGAAAAATATTTACAGCACTGACGAATCATAAGTTTATGCCTACGTTAGTCTTGACTCTACCACAGTGAGACGAAGATTTACAGATACGAGCTGCACCTAATAATAACAATACTCATCCCCCAGCGACAGCTTATAGCGTGTGGTACTTCTTCACTCAAACTTCTGGAAGGTGCCAGCACATATTATTTCGAGAGGTTGCATTAAAAAAGTAATTTCACCAACAGTTACCACATTTACCAACGTATCCAGTCGGCTCTTTTCGTTTACTTTATACAGATATGTTTTTATTACTAATAATTGAATATGATAAATAAAGAAAAAATAATACACAAAGCATTGTAAACCAACCGGTAGATAATACTGAGACAAGTGCATTTTTTTAATTGTTGTTTACTACGGGGCATAGACAATCAAAAATAAAAATTATATATGAGAAGTTAAAAAATAATTAATTTCGATGAAGTAATTATGTATGTTTAAGAACCTTGATCCGATACATTATATTCGATGATAGAAAAACAGGACTTGAAAGGCATTCTATCCTCTCTGCCAACCCCTGCGGTGAAATGGCGTGATGGTTAGTTAGTATTTAGTAAAAAAATTTCGTTATGTGAAAAAAATGACATATTTTTTTTCACAGTAAATCCAAACTATACAATGATAAACTTGCACCTATTATAAAACTCTGGGAACGAATAAATCATAATTTGGGGAAATTCTGAATGCTGTAATCTCACTGTAGATGATGAATTTTTTGGTTTTAATAATGTACATTCAAACAGTATATATGCCTTCAAAACCAGAAAAATATGGAATAAAAATATTTTATGTCGACGATTCCCAAGCAGGATTATCACTAAGAGGGATTCCATATTTAGGGAAAGAAAAAAATCGACATGTTATCAACCTTACACGAGAAAAAATTGTAGAAAAAATGTGCTATCCATTTCATGACACGAATAGGAATGTAACATGTTATAACTTTTTCTACTACGGAACAATTGCCGGTGAATCTGAAAAAACTGAACAATAATTAAAAATAAGACATTCATCCTTAAACATTTTCAGGCAAATCATTCTCGAGAAAATTTTTCCTCAGTATTTGGTTTAACAAAGAATCTCCCCTAAATATATATATAATTTGCATCAGAAACATTTTGGTCGTATCGCGCCGGATACAACGTGGTTTAGGTGGGAATAAATATAATTCATTGATAAGGTAATGATAAAATGAGCCCGAGTTACTGGTATAAGGGTAGTTGCTACCTATGGGAACACTGAGAGAAGAAGAGAAGAGTTCGTGGACGAAATATTTTTAAGCAAATTAATAACCGAGTTCAAATTTATTTCATTTATGAACTTGTAAAAATTATTCATTATATTGTCTTTACACGCGACCTAAGAACAATAAATATCACGTAGAGGTAACATATAGATTTTATGTTTTTCACTCAATTTTATGATTATCATGAAGAATATATTTATTTCTAAGTCCAAAAATCGATATCGCTGCTATGTTATTTTAAAAATGTAGTGGTACACGTAATTGTTTGGAAAATCGATTATTATATATTTATTCATACTGTTAATGAATGCCAATAATGTACGGATTGACGTAATAAATAATTTTTGTAATGTAAACATGAATCACAAAGAAATTTGCAGCAATTCTCGTTCTGTCCGTCATCCCATATAGCTTTTTCCTTTTTGTTTTTCTTCACCTTGAAAATAAAATTACTTCTCCTGCTTTTGAAATTAAATGAAAGTTATCTCGATCTAGATATCCACTTAGTGAGGTGGGCAAGGATTAGATGAAATGCGCATATAATAATGAAAAATAACAACGAATTTTGTAACTAAATATATTCATGTTCTCATTTATATTTTTCTGATTCCTGTAGTACAGTTTACCTTCATACCATCGAGATCCGGCAAGCAGCTTCTGTTGATGAATAACTATACGTACCGCTTCCACCAGAGCTCCGCGTCAGGCATGGAGAGGTGGATATGCTCAACACACCAAAGGAGAGGGTGCAAAGCTGTTGTTCACATTAGGGATGGCATCATTTTGTGCGTGAAGAATATGACACATTACCACGATCCACCCAGTTGCCGTACTCCCACTTCTTGGCTGTAGTGCATCAATATAGTTTAAAGTGTTTGACAAAACTATTCAAAAGTTCTGGATAAGAGATTGTTTCTTCCATAATAAATTTTAATTTTATTACCATACCTTTAGTACTTTATTTCATGGGATATGAGAAATTTTAACATACATATTATGTCGGAAATCCGAAACTCTTACACTATATAATATGAATCATGTGTACATTTCTACTAAAAACATGTATGACAAGCATAGGGAATATTGAAAAATTAATAAATAATTTTATACATTTTCAACGAACAATTCAATAATACAATAATATAATATAAAACGTTATTGTTTACATCAAATTTTACATTTAATGGATAATCATTTATCGATCGATCGTGATAAAAAAGTTCGTTTGAAATATTTCTTTTAATAAATACTGAATTGATTTAAAAAAATAAAACTGTTTTTATTACAACAAATTGTTTATAAAGTTGAATCTGAGTTTTCGTAAATCTTGCGACTGCGAATTATTCATATATTGTACTACGTAATTTTATGTATATTCTTATACAGGTATATAAACTAAATGTGAATTACCAATATGATAATAAGGGCGTTTACACGGTTTGATACTGCTCTCAAAGATAGACGACCGAAAAATGTAAAGAACAAAATAAGTACCGAGAATGCTAAGATAATCACATTTTGTACGCCGAGAAGATAGGACGATTGATGTCACCGCTCAACATTGAAATTGTTCATTAAACGTAGATACTAGGGATGTGTCAATCATTCGTTATTGTTGCGCGAGAGAATTTTGGATTATTTCATAAAAATTATTGAAATCTAAATACTAAATTATTTTCAGACAGTTAAATGCCACTAGCGTCAATAATCATAATAACGCTATTTTAATTAAATGTAATTAATGACTTAAAAAATCATTACCACTTTATAATTTTTATATAAGGAGACCTCAATGCTTTGGAGCAAATTATAGAATTTTTAGTTTACTTATGTTAAACTTAAAACATTTCCTAAAACATTTTTATTCATTGCAATATAATTTTAGATTTCTACTGTGAATCAACCGTATAGGTGCACCCCTGGACAAAAAAGTTCGAACTTGCAAAAAAAAATTTAATTTTTAATTTATAATTGTATTTCTTATAGATATTTTTATTTTTAATTTTAGATTTACTTGATGCATAAGCAATGTTTAGAAAAAATATAAAATATGAATGCTTTGGATGTTACTAGAAATTTTTTGTCAGATAGGCCATCTGACAAAAACGCTAATATATCCGGGGGTGTATTAGTAAAGATTGCTTAATTTAATTATAAAGTAATTGCGACTGTTTTTAAATTTCTAGAACGACCAATTTTTATTCCATCGAGAGCAGGCAGGCAGCTTCTCCTGTTGGACAGGCACACGTATCGTTTCCAGCGGAAGTCGCCGAAGGGGAAAGAAAGGTGGATGTGCTCCACCAACCAGCACAGAGGATGCAAGGCCGCAGTTAACGTCCAAAGTGGAGTTATTTCATCAGTGAGGAACAACACGCACAATCATGACCCGCCGTACTTTTATATCACTTCCTCTGGTCAATATATCAGAGTTCGAGCTCAGAAAAACAATTTTTAATAGAAAACCATGTTTTATTGCACTGGAGTACATAATAACACAAATATAATGTATTTAGCTAAATTTGAGAAGTCTCACAAAGACGAAGCTATTTCATGGGAAACATATATGATAGTCTTTATAGGGTGGCCACAGGGCCTACGACCAGGCTTAAGTGGCCACTTTACACAATAACTTGACAAATTTTAAATAGTTGTTTTTACATTCTTTATCTATCTTTTTTTCAAATATTAGAAGGGACTATTCTTTAATCATCTACGGTTCAAAATTAGTAATTCCCGTGACACAGTATAGGTTCATAGATATCGTCCCTGGTAATGATACCTATATTTTTTAAAGTATATTTTTTTTATCAATAAGCCAGCTAATACAGGTTATAGTCCCTGTGGCCTGCCTTAAAGACTATTTTTATATAAATAGTTTTTCATATAAATAGCTTCGTGTCTGTGAAACTTCCATAATTTATGTTTATTAAAGATCATCCCTCTGTTGACAATCCAGTAATTATCTTCTTAGAAAATATATAAAAACATATTATTATAATAATGATTGTTTATTATTGCAATATTCATTGTCAATTTCCAAGGAAACCACAACGCTCTAAGTTTCGGCGGTACAATTCTGTACTATCTAGTCTAGTTGATGTAATGATGTAATTACATAATTTTGTAATTGAATGATAAAAATGTTAACGCGGCCGAGAAAATCTGTGGGTCCTAAAGTATTTTAATAAAACATCATCCATCAATACCTGTGGTGATTTTCAAAACTCTGTGCCATGTTTTTCTTTTATTTGTCCTTGAAAACATCTTAATTAAATTGAAATGACATATGCTAACGTGATATTATAATATAAAATAATATAATATATTTCATCTTAAAAAAATCTAAAATTACCTACTTTGTGTCCTTTACGATGTTCCTATATCCAACTTTAACTGATTATGGTGATTATGGTGATGATTATGGTGTATAGGTAGCAGGCGCGAGCAATGAGAACATTAAAGCTTGACTTTTACGTAAACATACATATTTGAGAAAAAATATCGAAATTAAATATCTATCTGACAGAATACTTTGACATATTAAAATCTGAGTAACATAATAATTATTGTGATATTATTACGAGATATGTGTCTTATTTCAATTTTTTTTTCAAAATATGCATTCACGAGAAGTCATACTTCAATGTTCGCACTGCACGCCCCTAACATGTAGTTTTTTACTTCGATAAAACGTTGAACTTCTTGCCAAATAAGTGGTTTCTTATTGTTTATTTATTACTTAAAATGTATATTTAATAAATTGGTTAACTTAAGTTTTGAAAATGTGTATTGAACTGCTTTTTCCATTTATTTTTACTTAGTGTGGTATCTTACATAATATTTTGGATTCGTTCGTGGTGAACTGGGATATCAACGGTGAGCTTTGTCGATTATTGACACATTGAGAGAGTTTTAAAATTAAGTTTCTCTTTAGAGTAGGTATTGATTTTAAAAAATATAGTGTTTATCATTTATTCCAATCCAAAATTATTTAATAGTGCTGGTACGATTGCCCTAAATTGTGGTGAAAGTGATCAAGTGTACCATAAGGAGTTTTCGCATTTTTATTTAATATTTCTAAAACCATATTTCGTATTTCGTCTGCATTCATCTTTAGTGCTAGGGGAAGTGTTTTTCTTTCATGCTTACCACTTTCTTTTGGATATCTATATGCTGATTTCTAAAATGTAGTACAATTGTTCACGGCTATCCCCAGTATACTTATTTGCCTCGAAGTCAGATACCCGCTGATTGAGATCCTCAAAATGGTTTTCTCGCTTCACCGTATACATACATTTTTCTGATTTTTCAGTAAATGCCGTGTACATTCCATCGAGAACCGGCAGAAAACTCCTCATGTTCCACAAGTACACGTACTGTTTCAATCAGGCGACCGCCAAAGGGGTTGAAAGATGGATTTGTTCCACCCACAAAGCTAAGGGGTGCCGAGCTGCCGTTCATATCAAGAGTGGTGTCATTTCATCCGTGAGAAATGATTTTCACAACCACGATCCGCAGAGCTATCACGTCACTGCATCCGGGCAGTACATCAAAATATAAAAAATTATCGCAATACCGCTGTTATTACTCTGAGAGTCCACAAATTTTTGCGCGTTATTTCGTAATCATCACGTGGTGGTTATTCATAAATCACAGCCTATATTTTAAATGTCTTTATAAATTTATTATATAAATCGATTTCAATGTAAATCAGAATCAATTTAAAGGAGTTACACCACCCTGGGAGACTAAAATTTAGGTAGAAATTGGGTATTTTTTTACAAAGAGGTGATTAAATATTTATTGGTGCAAAGAGGTAATAATTTTTTTTATTGTACTTATTAAGGTATATTTGACGTTTTAAAATTTTAATCTCGAGCTCTAGGGAATCTTCAGACATATATTCACCGTATATTTCAAACAAATAAATAAGCGTGCGCCGACCAATCAGTTGAGTACTGAGCCGCACCGTCAACCAACCACAGCAAGGATAGCTACTAAAACACAGATGTACTCTTTATACCATACACAATCGTATTAGTGTATTAAAAAGTGCAAAGTCACGAAACGCACACTCTACCAATTGTAGATATGAAATGATGTATTATATTTTTATGATAAATTGTACTATTATCCAGAAGTTACGTCTTTTACTTTCTGTAAACATATTATTTTCATTATCTTGACATACCAAGTACCTAAAAAAGCAGGTTGTTTAAAAAATAGACTGAATTTCTATTATTAAAGAAATTCAATTATGAACATCGCTCAGATGCATTTCATTAAGAGACCCTGGCAAACAGGTACTACTATTGCACAGGTATTCATATATCTGCCACAAATTAGTTTTTTTAATTCTCAACCGTCATATACAAAGTAACATGATCAGGATGGAGGAGAAGACCAGGATATGGGTGGGCGGATAATGTCGAGACAGAGCAGCAAGAGCAGGCACGTGTCCAGGATACTTACACCCAACGGCGATTTTAAGGAACCGATGATGCTTCCTTTCTTTGCTTCGCTACTTTGAGAAGAACATCCGTACCTATGGAATCCCCGCCTCTTTTCATAAAGCGGTCCCGAATGAGCTGACTTGGACATGCACTTACCCTTCTGGATTTTCTCGACGATCCCAGATGAAAGGCACATCGTTGGATCGCCCCAGACACAGACGTAGATAGACCTTTCTGGTGAAGGCTTGACCTACAACAGACAGCCAGGAGAGACGCATTATTAATTAAGTTAATGTCATTTATATATTGATAAAATAAATATACCTTCTTGACATTTCTTTTTACTGATTTTCATTATTTTTCAGGTTTTCCTGTTTATATTGCATCCTCAAGTCTATCGGGAAAACAAATACTTATGTATAAAAATTATACATATTTTTTTCGTGCAATAAATTCAAAAGGAAATGAACGGTGGTTATGCTCAACCCATCGCAAAAAACAGTGTAAGAGCGTGGTCTACATCAATAATGGAGTAATCACTTCTTCTAGAAACACTCACAACCACTCTCCACCTAAATACCATATCATAAAATTATAGGTAATAAATAACTAAATATTGTAATATACGTTATTTTTTTACTGTCTTATTATCACGTTATTAGTATATAGTCTCTATTTACATTGTTAACTTATTATTTATTTTTAATGGAAAATTAAACGTTAATAATTGCATAACATGAAATTGTTTTACTGTCCGATGATTTTTATATAGTTTTTTTGTCTTTATTTAATTATTAAAATGCATTCAGTCTATTACATCTTTATGTTCCTTGAAACAAATATTAATTATTTTCATACAAATATTTTTCTCTAAATAATGTTTCTATCTTAAAAAACCTAATTTCCCAATTCAAATTACAGTAAATTGATATTATTTTCATCAGCTGATAAACGAAACGTGGTATTCTTTTGTTTATCAGAAAAAAATACATTTCTATTATACAAACCAAGAGCTACAATAATAAAATAAATACAAAAACGGCTAGCACAAAATCCAATTAGAGGTTTCCACAAGCAGTGACAACATACATGCATATATTTATTTATTTATTTTATTTATTAAATCTCAAAAGAAAATATACAAAATATAATATATATTATATACATTATACATTAGTAACTAGTGACTAATATTAATACCTAGCTTTCAAAACAGTGACTCGAATGATAGCTTTATGATGGTTACAATATACATTTATAAGGTGTATATTAAAATTATTGAAACGATAATATTTATATATATATATATTTGATGAATTATCCGGAAAGCAAGAGCTGCATATCAGGTGGGCTATTTTCAAATAAATGTAAATTAAAAATCTTGGTAAGTGTACTAAATTTGTTGTTAGTTCGCCATAAATATGAATTTCGCCTATTGTTTGTAGAAACAAGGGGAGTAAAGAAGGTAGGGTTAATTTTTAGAAGTTTAGGAGGAATATAAATAGGAAGCTTGGATAATAATTTAGGACAATCTATTGAACTTTAGATTATTTCGCTGTGTATGAATATTTCACGTGGTTCGTATACATATCAAAATGTAATGATACCAAAAATTTAAAATAGAGTTATCGTAAAAATTGTAACAAACGTAATGAATAACAATCTAGAAGCATTAAAAATTAATAAAGCTATCAATAATAATAGTCAAATATAAATAATATATAAATATATATATAATAAATATATAAATAAACAAATAAATTTATCTAATAGTCCGGTTTTAAAGCTGTTCCCTCTATCTTCAGTTAACTCCTCCCCTCCCTCCTACCTAGTTGACACTCTGTCCCTCTCTCTTTTTCTTTCCTCCTTTATAAATTTCTGTACCTAGATTAGTCTATATTATAATTGTCCTGAAGAAGGTTGAGTCCAACCGAAATTAGTTGACAAATATATAGCAATAAAGTGGTTTAAAACATAGTATTTAATTTATTCTTAAATGTCTTAAAGTACATAAATAACTCAAGTGTGCGCGTAGTACAAAGTTTAAATAAAACTTTATATTTTAAATTATAATGGATTATATTTGTGGTACTTGGCCTAACAACTTTTCGATGAGACATTTTGATAATTGAATAGTTGAGTATCTAAATATACCTAAACACTAATTAAAAATTTTTTAGATTTGAATATCAATGTATTCTCTGAGCTCTTTCCTACATTTTAAATATTACTTAACTATCATATCAAGTATATATCTGAAGTTATTGCTTGTTAAAAATCAACTTATGAAAGTTATGTACAAAATGTGAAACTGCTTTCTTTGTATTTTTTATGTTTATAGCGTTAACTTTGTGGTTGGATTTAATTATTAATTTTAATTAATTAAAAACTTTTATAAACCTATTGGAGTAACTTTATGTGTGTGGGTTTCGATACCTCTGTAACTTCAGGACAGAGGCATATTAACTATCCATTACCCATTTTGGTAAGCAATTACATTTTTGAATGTGTGTGTGTCCACAATTATTATGATGGGGTTAATTGACAAGTAGACATTGAAATGGGGAATAAATCACACAATGGGTTATTCACAAAATTTAAATGGTCATTAATTATATTGACTTTAGTGTTCAGGCATTTCTTGATTTCGAATATTTCTAAGTTAGCCTTATATTGGATTATCCTTATAGTCCCCATCATAATTGTGTATACGTCCGTGTTTAAAAACTAACCCGTTTACCGAAACGGGTAATATGTTTTCGTCCTGACGAAGATACAGTGGTATACAAACCGGTAGACGTAAAGTTACTTCAGTTGGGTTATACAAAGTTTTTAATTGTAGTCTTTGATATGTCAATAAAAAAAAAGTTTAATAATAATAAGAATAATAATAAAGCCTATATATAGATATATAGATATATATATATTAGAGATATATAATTATATATAATAATATATATATTATATATATATATTTATATATATATATAAATGTTAAACCGAAGGCTTTCACGGGTACAATATGTGTTAGTTCTAACTACTTTGGGGGTAACCCGCGTCAAATTCTGCTCGTCAGGACCAGTCGTCTGCCGACGTTTCGAACAGATCTCACTGCTCATCTTTAGGGCGCCTTGTCGATGAGCTGCTTCTCCAAAAAACGTACAACCGTTTGGGTCCGGAGCTCACCGTCAAGTGAAAGTTTGAGAAATTCTGTGTCAGGTGTTTGTGGAGGAGTGGGTTTCTCCAGCGACGCTGCTAATGAGTTTTGCTCGGCTTCTAGTAATCCGTATATTTACTTTACTATCGTCATTATACAATGTTGAAAAGGTTGGATTTTCTAATTGCTTCGGTGTTTCCATCGTGATATGCGGTTTATTATTAATATTATTTGTATTAGGAATTTGATTATTATTATTAAGAATGTTACTCCATGCGGTCGGAAGTCGAATGCTATCGTCTCTGTTGTTCATTATATTACTATTTCTTTTATTTATTTCAATTGCCTCTCTGTAGATTCTAAATGTTTCATTATTGAGGCTGGCAACTACTTTTGAATTGTCTAAATCTATTTTATGATTCTCCATTAGAGAATGGTGGACAAGGGAAGAAGTTAGTTTCCGATTTTTTATATCAACGCGATGTTCAGAGACGCGTGCCGAGATTCTTCGGTTTGACCTACCTCTGTAGGTTTTGTTACAGTCACCGCATGGTATTTCGTATACCCCGTGCGATTCTAGAGGTATTTTATCCTTCGGACTTCTTAAAAGTGATGAAATTTTATTATTTGTTCTAAAAACAGTGCGGATATTATATTTATTTAATAATCGACTTATCCACAAACGACTCCTCCACAAACACCTGACGCAGAATTTCTCAAACTTTCACTTGACGGTGAGCTCCGGACCCAAACGGTTGTATGCTTTTTGGAGAAGCAGCTCATCGACAAGGCGCCCTGAAGATGCGAGGAGATCTGTTCGAAAACGTCGGCAGAAACGGATGGTCCTGGCCGAGCAGGAATTGGACGCGAGGTTACCCCAAAGTACGTTAGAAACTAAACTATGTACCCGTTGAAAGCCCTTCGGTTTTAACATTTATATTATAGAATAAATAGAAGATAAGATAGATATAATTATATATTATATATATAGATATATATAATATCTATATATATATATATATATTATTATTATTATTAGTATTTAATTAACTTTTTTTTTATGACATATCAAAGACTACAATTAAAAACTTTGTATAACCCAACTGAAGTAACTTTACGTCTACCGGTTATTGGATTATTATTATGCAGTTTATATGCGGGATCATTAAGTAAATTAGTAATTTTGACGACTGGTCCTGACGACCAGAATTTGACGCGGGTTACCCCCGAAGTAGTTGGAACTAACATATATATATATATATATATATATAGATCAGCCGTTATTTTATAATGTTTCAGATTTTCCCGTGTATATTGCATCTACTAACAGACCGGGAAAGAGGATTCTCATGCATAAAAAATTTACGTATTACTATCAAAAGAAGTCTGGAATCGGGAATGAGCGTTGGGTCTGCTCCACGCACAACAACAAGAGGTGCAAAGGCTCGGTGATCATCAACAATGACCAAATACTTTCGGCTAAATTCATCCACAACCACGAGCCTCCCGTGTTCGCAGTTGCGACTCCCAACTCCACGCACCCACAAACGTGGTAGAAATTATCATTGATTTTTAGAGTTGACTTTTATTAATGTATTCACTGAAGTCTCCTTCCTGCTTACTTTTTTTTTGTCAGACGTCTCTGCCGTCGTGCTATTTTTATTATTTTTTTGATCACTTCATATAATATCATCGAATTTCCTCTAAAACCTGTGGTGGGTAAATTTTCCTCTATTTATCCCAAGCTCCTGATATGCTCAGCAATGCCTTTGGTGAATACTGTTCGGTCATTTTTTTCCAATCAATCGTGACGCAATCACAAAAGACTTTCTATTTCAACAATCTTCGAGACTCTTCTTTCACATAATTGTACAGAACTCGATACGGTTGCGTCTACCACATAATTAATTTTGTATAATAATAGTAATATAGTACATTCGCATAATATATGTCATAAAATTTTCACTGTTGAAAATAGTACCAAATATGTGGCCAAGAACATTTTGTACATCAATTACATTTCAAGGCGAGTATCTCACAGTTGGACCTAATAAGAATGTCCAACTTGTAACCTATAATGTGCTTTTAAAGTTTGCCAGGTTAAAATACCTGAGAGACAAATCCTTTGGAGACGTATTTCCAGAGATGGGGACTAATTAGGAAAATACTGCTTTGTATGTGATTTTAAAAAGGCATTGTAATTTATATATGTTTCTGTAAATTTTTAAATATTAAATATTCTTATCGCTTGATATGTTGAATACTTAGGGATGTAAGGATCTATTAGGTACCGCAACAAATTGTAGTACAGCATTATATTTTGTTTCATAAAAACCTATATTTAATATAGACATTTTTGAGTGAAAAATAATAGTCAATAATTAAATCACGACTAGATATAAAAATAAGAAATACATGTACATAATACAAATATAAAAAAAAATCTTTTACCTTACTCGGTCGGCTGCCCTCGTAGTCCAGTGGGCATGATACTAGCTTCCCATTCCGATGGTTTCGGGTTCGATTCCCGGTGCGGTTACAATACATGTGTGTGATTAACTCAAGCCTGAAGTGTTTTTGTGACGTGTTTCGCTACAGTAATTGGGCTCCATGGCCTGTAGTAGCTTAGCAAAAAAAAAACTTTATACGCTATACTGCCGAGACAGAAATTTAATAACATAAATTAATGTACAAGGTGTCCCGACGAGTGCGGGTAGATTTCAATTGCTTGCCATTTCTGGATATTTTGTTCATTTGACAATTGCTGACTAAATACGGCAAATTATTTGTGAAAATGTGAACGCATTCTAATGATAAAAACTTCAAATAAGTATTCAATTATGGTGAATTACTTTTGTAAATTTTGTGAAATTTTGTAATCATTATCACGTGCTTGCAGTAAACATAATTTGATGGTATCTGAAGTAGTTGATTCGGTGGTGAATCGTCCAAGATCTCCAGCAACTTGCACTCATTCTTTGGAAAACGTCGCTGTTGTACACCTCTTTCCATTTAAGAAAGACAATCGAATTAGTTTGTGTATGCCATTACTAATTCGGTTGTCTTTCTTAAATAAAATTACCTGTACGTGAAAGTGTTACTAAAATGTCGGGCACCTCCATGAGACCGCTCACAAAAACTGGACCTATATCGGTCATCTCTTTTAAAAACGATTACACCAACGCCCATACAAAATCCAGTTGACACAAGCTCTTCAGTGCGTAGACCATGAACGGCGTCGTAAGTATAGGTCTCAATGAAACACACTTCACATAAAATTGACAATGGAGGAGTTTCATAGTACTGATAATATAATACGATGTAACATTTAACTAAAATATAGACCAAAACTAATAAATTGGTGAAAAAATTTTTGAATCAGTCAATAAATAACCGAGAAAAAGAATGTTAAAGTTAGTATATTTTAGCGCAGAATGACTGACCTCCAACTCGCCTGTGACGTCACGTGTCCGCATAGCCGGGCGCTGGAGCACGAGCTGCGATATACACCGGATACGAGAGATGACGTCACGCGACTCCACCGGACGGAAAAAAATTATTCACGCGTTTTGAGATTCTGAGACTTCAATTTTACTCAAATTTTGATTTCTATTCATTGAAAAAAAAAATTATCCATTGTTTCATTTTTAGACTAGTTTTTCAAAAACAAAATCTGCCGTTTGCAAATATTCGGAGAATTTCTCCAAATTATGTCATATATCATCACATATTTAATTACATAACACGAATTACATCATCACATATATAATTATATGATATGCAAATACTCCTTGTATTAGACTGCCTAAGAAAATCTTAATATTTCACACATTGTTTCAGATCAGCTGCTTTATATTAAATCTAGAAACGGCAAGCCCATCCTGATGTACAAATCGTACACCTATTATTTCCGAGCGAAATACTCAACCAACGGCAACGAGAGGTGGATGTGCTCCACTCACAACGGGAAGGGCTGCAAGTCTACGGTCATCATCAACAATGGCTGCATTACCGGAGTCAAGCATCGTCACACCCATGACCCGCCTAAATACTTCCTTTCACCACGTGGGGAATACGTAAAATTATAGTTAAAATCATCTCTACATGCGTATGTTTGTCAAATAATTAATTTTTGTAAAACGTTGTTCTTTAACAAAACAAAATAAAATAAATTTTCTTGTGTAACTTTGTGAAAGGTTATCTTAAAAAAATATTGAAAAATGATATCTTTGTTTACCTTTTCTTAAAAAAAAGCAAATTAATTTTGTGGTGACATTATTAATATAATTAATATAAATAAACTTTGTTTTCATCACTTTTGTATTGAAAATATAACATGTTTCGGAGCCCATGGCCCCTTCGTCAGGATACAATTGTATACTAACAAAATTAAATTTAAAAATATTGAATTAATTTTAATTAACAATCAAAATATTAAACTTTTTAATATTTTGATTGTCTTTACTTCGGGTTTTAAATTTAATTTTGTAAGTATAGAATTATATCCTGACGAAGGGGGCCATGGGCTTTGAAACATATTGATATTTTCAATACAAAAGCGGTGAAAACAATTTTATTATTATACGTAAAAAAGGTGTTATTGAGGCAATGTTCTATTAATTTTATAATGTTGTCTGGAGGATCGATCATTTCTTTTATTGCTTGGAGGGCTTCGTCCGTGGGTATATTGGTAAAGAGGGATATTACGTCAAAGCTGACAAGGATGTCATCCTTTTCTAATTTTTGATTCGCAATTATTTCGATAAAATGTTCTGAATTTTTGACAAAAGATTCCGCTGATTCTACATTTGGTTGTAAATAGCTGGCAAGATATTTTGATAACATTTGGAGGGGCGAACCGATTGAACTGACTATGGGTCTGAGAGGAATATCCGCTTTGTGTATTTTTGGTAAACCGTATAATTTTGGAAACCGTGACGACTTTTCTCTAGGTATTAATGGCTTTTTCAACTCTAGGTCTAATTTGGATGACATTATTTTGGCTTTAGTTGTTTTCTCTAAATAGGTTATTGGATTATTATTATGCAGTTTATATGCGGGATCATTAAGTAAATTAGTAATTTTGACGACTGGTCCTGACGACCAGAATTTGACGCGGGTTACCCCCAAAGTAGTTAGAACTAACATATATATAATATATATATATTATATATATATATATATATATAATATAATATATATTATATATATATATAAATTTTTCAAATAGAAATGCGAACACGGAATACGTGTCACATCAATATTCTTACTATTTTCAAACTGAGCTAAACGCTTGTGCTATGAAAATAGGACTTGCTTATTTGTTTTTGTTATTTTTATTTTTGTTTATATTTGTTTACTTTCACTATTTGTTTATAACGATTAGAAAGTTTTAGATGCTTTCGCATCATTTTCAGTAATGTTAGTAATACTAAACTTAAGATTTAAGAGCGGCGTATGGAGTGGGGTGGAGATGAGAGCCCGTTGGGTATGTGGGCGTGGTCGTCAGACGCAGAAGAGGGGACGTAATATATGAATATTGATTATATTTTTTTTTTACTATTAATCGTTTTCTATTAATCTTCTGTTTATAGTTTTCTGGGATATTCTGCCGTGTACATGTGACCTCTCTAGCCGACGTTTCGGATCTCATTGCAGGGTCCATCATCCTACAATGCAAATCGTTTTTTATTAATCTTCTATGTATAGTTTTCTGGGATATTCTGCCGTATATATGTGACCTCTCTGGCTGACGTTTCGGATTGCAGGATCCATCATCTGATGATGGACCCTGCAATGGGATCCGAAACGTCAGCCAGAGAGGTCACATATACAAAGTCGGAAGAAACCAGGAGTGAATTATGATTTACCGGTTGTTTTTGTAATTTTTGACAGAATTTAATAGTTTTTTTAAACTATATACTGTTTTAAATTTGGTGACATTAATAAAAATATCATTAGCATATTTCGATAGTGTATAACACGATGCGTCGTCGTATGCGACGACTGGTTTAATTGGGTTATTTTCTTTATAAATTTTCATTAATCCACACAGTGCGGGGATTTTGGATTCATTGTTTTCAGTTGAGCAGCTGTTCTATTGTTTATTTGATGAACTTATTTTATTTAATATTATGATGAACTACATTTCTTAATAGTGTCCTTTTCTTCTTTTTGTGTCTTATCTGTGGGGTTTTCGCAAATTTGAAGATGATGCGTTAGAATCGAATCGTTATAAAAAAATAGTGAAAATTATCAAATTTTTAATTTGATAAATACAGTGTGCTACAAAAATTGAGGAGCAAAAACTATAGTGCTTCGATGGCTATTATTTCTCTTGTTGAATGTAAATCAGAAAATCTCAGATCTAAGTGACGATGTTGTGTTGGAAAATTAATACTTCTTGTGTCTTTGGCGGGTAGGTTTGTACACTTCACATCCACCGATGCGGTAGTTGTGATGTGAGAGAAGAATTCCCACTCAACCGGCAGAATTCTTACGTGCTCGGTGTTCGATGTCCCCTGTGTGTTAAGTAATACTCATAGATGTTGATGTTTATTTGAACAATATTTGCCGGTTAGTTTGTCAACAGGAATATAACAACGTGTACGGATACAACGATCATCGACAGAATGACGTCGCGTTGTCCGTCTGTTCTTAGATTTTTACGGCCGTTTAGGATTTTCCGTGTACCTAGAGTTTTTTGTCATCATTGAGCATTCTAAAATTTCCACCTTAAATTAAAGCCGCTTTTTACACAAATAACAACTTATGGAGATTTTTGATAAATTCTAAAGATAAGGAACATAAACTTAACATTTTACATAGGAAAATCAGCTAGGAATATAAATACAAGAATCATTAACACAAAAGATGTTTAAATAGTGTAGGCTATTCAGAATTTGCAATTCATTTGATAGAAAAAATCCACACATTTAACCAATCCTCGGGTGTAGATCTACTTCATAGAAATAGCATAGGTATGCGTCTCAATAATTTGGAAGCATTAGAAATAAAAAAAATCATTAAAAATAGATAAAAAATATTTACTTACTAAACAACTAACTTTGTCGCATAGTCCAATTCTAGATATATTCCCCTTCCAATTAACTGCACCCACCCATACCCGCTTCCTTTCACCCAACCCCCACCACAGTTGACGTTCTGTCTCTTTCTTCCTTTAATGCTTTCTTGATTTCTTGTAATTCTGTTTTTGTTTAGTTAATACTGAACCCTGATGAAGACTCAGTTGTGAGTTGAAACTAGCTGGTGTAAACTCAATAAAGTGGTGTTTTACAAACAGTTATTTTATTTAAAGAAAATATTAATTAATATTGCCGTTTAATATTTTGGTTTATACAGAGTTTGTTTTTTAATGTTAACACTATAAAAACGAATTACCATATTATTTGGTAATTTTTAATTGCTTGTTTGTGTAATGATAACGACAGGTTTATTCTACATAAGTATGCAACTGAGAATTTTAGAGTTCGACCCTAGTTCAGGGACAACTTATTCCAATTAAAAAAAAAATGTTTTCATGCTTAAAAATTATTTATGAAGTCTTAGAGATTTCATGAAATCATTTTATTGTTACATTTACCATTCGGCAGATTGTGTATTATACAATCATTCTATTCTTAGTTATTATATATGTATGTACTATGTTAAACGATGTAATAACGCAATACAATATCTTCCATCAGGCTAAGAATGTAGAATAAGAATCTGGGTCCACGATAGAAGATTCACTTTTGTAATATAGTTTCTTAAATAATAAAATTATTGAATATTTCAAATATGTATGTGCGTTTGATTTTACTAGACCTCATTGCCTTCTCCGTGCGCGTGCATTGGAGCCGTTATTTTTGTGGACACGAATTAACAAATCATTATTTGTTTCAGACATGCCTGTGTACATTGCATCCACCAAAAGAGCAGGAAAGCATATTCTCATGCATAAAAAGTTCACTTATTACTTACAAACGAAGAATAAGAGAGGACTTGAGCGCTGGGTCTGCTCAACCCACAACAACAGAAGGTGTAGAGGCTTGATCAACATCGTCAATGATGAAATTACCGCAGTGAAGTATGGTCACAACCACAAGCCGCCTGTATTCACGCTGGTCGTTTCGGAATCTGAAAAACCTTAGGAGACTGGTATATTAGTCGCCAATTATTATTTACTGCTTTCTTGATTGTAAAATAATGTAATCAATTTTTTTTTTCAATTGATCAATTTATATATTTTCGATGTTTATAGCGTTAACTTTGTGGTTGGACATAATTATTAATTTTAATTAAACATCTTTGTATTAACCACTTGACTAGTAACTCTACGTCTACCGGTTTCGATACCACTGTATCTTCATCAGGACAGATGTAAACTAACATGTTAGTTAAGTGTTGATACAAAGTTATTTAATTAAAATTAATAATAAATTTATCATTAAATATAAAATTTTATTAATTTCAATAATTAATTAAAATATACTTTTTTATCACCACTTAAATATATTTTGAAAATATTGACATGGGCCAACGGTACCTTCGACAGGATAAAATGTACACTAACAAATAAAAAATAAAAAATCGAAATATAGACAATAAAAATAATATATGGGAAATTAATAAATAATTAAATACTAATACGAAATTTGAAAGATAACTAACTATGTATTTGTAAAAATGACCTGGTTATTTATAATATTCCATTTACTAATAACACTTTAGGGTGTTTATATATTGATTTTTAATGAGTAATTATTTTTATTTAGGAAAAACATTTAGAAATGTTGATGTTGGAAGTAAGGAACAATTCAGTCGTTTAAGCAATAATTATTCCGAATTTGAAAAACATCTTTTCGGTATGAATTCTTCATTTGATATTAATAAGGAGTTATAAATTTTACATACAGAATTACAGATCTATACCTATAAAACTCAATGTCTGTCTATCTGTTCTCTATACAATTCTACACCGTTTATCCGATTCGATTCAAATTTTGCATACTTATGCCTTAGGAACCGGCGGGTAACATAGGCGACATTTACCCCCTATTCTTTTGCCCCATCCCCTCCCCCTGATATATTTTCGATGCAAATTTGTACCGTTTAACCGATCGGACTCAAAATTTGGAAACTTATTCTTTAGGACTAGGTGGGTAATATAGGCGACATTTTCTCTTCCTTTTCTATCCCATTCCCTCCCCCGGATATATTTTCTGTACAAATCTACACCGTTTTATCGATCTGACTCAAATTTTGACACGTATTGTTAGGGACCTGGTGTAACATAGGTAACATTCCCTCCTCACGGTTTACCCCACTGTCCTCCTCTGATTTATTTTCCATCCAAATCTGTACCTTTTGACCGATCTGACCCAAGTTTTGTATACTTTTTCCTCAGGATCAGTCAGGTAATATCTAAAAATCTATCTACAAATCTACACCGCTTCACCGATTGGACCCAAAATTTTGCTTTCATATTCCCGACCGTAAAAATAGGCCACATTTTTTCCCTAGACATCCTTTTAAAATAATTTGTCCATTTAATCCCAGCCTTGATTAAATGGACAAATTATTTTAATTAGAGTGGCAACACTATGCAGATCCATTGAAGTATAAAAAACAGACGCACAGCTCTTGACATTGTTAATTTGTATAAGATCTGTCGAAACCAATTTAATTGTCCAACCTATTATCACTTATCACTTATCCTACGTCCCAGCAAGAGCTACTAGAACACAGTGCATCTTCCACATTCCTGTAGCTCGTACCAATTACGGATTACGCTCCCCCATAGTGAAAATGTGCCGAGGCTACAACGACTTGTTCACCGACATTGACATCTATCATTTGTCTCTATACCACCTAAGACCACAAGTGAAAATAATTCTGCGACGCAACATTGAATTAATACTTGATTAATAACTGAATATTGATTCAATACTTCGATGCAAGATATAAATAAAGTTAGGCTTACTTTAATATTGTTATTTACTTTATTATATTCTACTCACTACTGTTACAATGCATGTCTTTTATTTTAACATGCTTATATTATTATTATGCACTACATGCTTATATTATTATTATGTTAGGATATAAGTTAATATGTTCATTACTATCTACACTCTCATATATATATGCATATCATTTTCTTATATCTGTTAATATTTCAAACAAATAAATAAAAATAAAAGAAAAATAGAGGCATTGCAAAACGATCGAACCTTTGTTTCCCCCCTCAAATTTATTTTCAACTTAATCCTTAACTGGTGCAACGCCGGGAATGACCAGCTAGTTTATTATATAATTAGAAATATCGGAAATAAGAAAAAGTGTTAATAGTTAATTGAATATTATAAATATCTAGGTCCTCTTTGCAAATAGTTATCTTCTGTATTTATTTTCATGTGAGTCTTTAATTATTTATTCATTACCCATGTATTATTTTTTTATATTTTTACTGTCTATACTTTGTTTTTTAATTTGTTAGCGCCCTGAAATATGTTGATATTTTCAATATATAAGTGGCAGAAACAAAGTATATTTTTACTAATTATATTAATATTGTCACTAAAAAATCTTTTGGCTCTTTTTAAAGAATTTATTAATTTCGTTAGTTTTATGTATACATCTTTGTTGTATAATACATGTCTTTACTGATATTATTGGTTTTATTGTAACTTTAGGTACCTACATTAAATAACCTGATATTATTAAAAAAAAAGTTAAAATACAGTAGAAAAATATAACGCACACTTTCGTGTGACAGGACATATTTTTTTTGTTGCTTGCAAAATTACCAACGGAAAAAGGAAATTGTTATAATAGTAATACTATGATATTTATTTATTATTATTAACGCCTTTTAGGGATTTTGAAAAAAATGAAAATAAGGTAATTACATGTCAAGCAGTAACACAAGCTCTACTAAAGCATTATCTATGATATAGATTTTTTTTTAAAATAATGGATACGTTTGTAGGTACAACCCTTTTTTAAAGGTAAAAATATTGTTTAGATTTCCATAGATGTGCATCTATTATAATCTTTCTGTTCGATAGGATATAATAATTAAATTCCAACTTATTATGTATGCACGATTGCTTAATTATGTAAAGATTTTATTTTTGTTTCTTGTTTTTGTACACAAAGTAAACTTTTTATAACTACGTTAACGTTAAAAGATGCAGGATTTTTATATATATATATATGACTAAAAAATGCAACATATTATTTACTTGCCATCACGCCGTTTTCCCTTGGGAGTAAGCAGAAAGGATAGAGCGCCACACTTTTCAGTCCTGACATACAACTCTCGCCTCGTCCACATTCGTACATCTTCGCGTGCAAGCTTTTTTGAGGCTTCTAACGGGACTATCTTCCAGTATCTGATTAATCTGGTCGCGCCACGTCTTCCGCGGTCGCGCTCTCTTTCTGGCGCCGTCAACACTTGCGTTATACAGCTGTCTTACTATTCTTTCCTCATTCGTTCGTTCGCGCGCGTTTATCGGAACAATTATTTTTATTGTTACGTTCCGAATTACCAAATTATTCATTTAGTTCAAAATAATTCAAAAATATGTTAATATTTCAGACTCACCTATGTACATTGCATCCCACAAATCAGGAAAGCATATTCTCATGCATAATAAGTACACTTATTACTTACAAAAGAAGAATATGAACGGAAATGAGCGCTGGGTCTGCTCAACTCACAACAACAAAAAGTGTAGAGCTTCCATCAAGATCAACAGGGATGAAATCACCGCAGTTAAATACAGTCACAACCACAAGCCGCCTGTCTTCTCACTTGTCCTCTCGGAATCTGAAAACAAAAAAAATGTAGAACCTAAAATGTAGAAAAAAAACCTAGAAAATTGGTATATTCATCACCGAGTGTTATTTCCTGCTTTCTTGATTGTAAATATAATACATGGTCTAACAGAGCTAGTCTACAATACTTAAATAGTGGATAGAAATCCAAATGAGCATAATATTAATGGTGATGGAGTTATGCAATATAGAATTTTGCATATTTAAAAAAATATATTTCTGACTTATATTCTACAACACGTCGAACTATCATTACAGTAACTCACATCGATTACAAAAAAATCATTCTTTTCAATACAAGATGAATAAAATAATAAAAACCCTGCAGAAATTCCAATTAGATTTAAAAAAATTGGAATTCGAAGGTTTTTATCATTTAATTTGACTAATATTAAAAATTTTCATATTCGATATAAGTTACTATAATGATAGTCCGACGTTTTACAAAAAAATAAGTCAGAAATATTTATAAAAAAAATGTAAACTTTGATGTCGCATATCTCCATAACTATTGAGGTTGCTTCAACATTTTCGAATCATAAAAAAGGCAGGAATCCACCTATTAAGTATTATGGACTAGCTCTGTTACACTCTATATATATAAAATATTATATTATATTAGCCACTACCGTTTGTTTTTAACCTTGTTGTATATATAACACATACACGTATGATTCTATTCGTTTTATTACAGGCCTAGTTAAATAGAATAATTGTAGATGTTTAAGGTACATTTTTTATCAGGTACATAAATACATTTTTTGTTTTGATAAATTCTTTATTTTCTTCCACACCCAAGTCAATCATCTTAATTAGATGCTACTTTTGGCACTTGAGAATTAATATATCTTCTTCAAAACATATAAAATTCTTCTCCGAGGCTGAATAAAATTTCTTATGTCATTGGACAACACTTTCCACCCTCTACTTTAAATAATTACCTATATCATTAATAAAATATTAGAAATCGGACAAATTCTCGAAGAATAGATATATTATATTAAGTTTTCCCAATCCTAAAACTAAATAATGTCCCCGATTTGGGATAATATCTTAATACGGAAAAAAACTGTGTCGAAAATATATCTGGTTTTCATTGTGATATAAACCTGGAAATTTTCCGGGTGAGATACAATATAGTATTAAAAGTGAGACTTATATCTTACTTGTTCATCTATTATTATTTTAAATAGCTATCATTTTAATATTAAGCAATTAATTTCAAGAACCTTTGAGTTATACATTCTGTCCCAAAAGTACTTGGAAATTATAAATAAAGTCAAAATGGATCATTTTAATCATCCAAATTTATTTCATCTCCTTCAAAGTAATTCCCATCGGAGCTAATTTACTTACGCCAGTACCTCAATCAGTCCTCAAAATACTTTTCATAAGACGAAATCGGGATGGTTTTCAGCTCCTTCGTCGTATTTTCTTTCACCGCCTCTATGGTCTCGAAACGCTTTCCGCCAAGCGACAATTTAAGTTTAGGAAACAGAAAATAGTCACAGGGTGCATTATCTAGTAAGGTGCCTGCGGAGCAATGTTGTTGAATGTGTGGCCAAAAAGTTACGAATAATCATGGCTGTGTGAGCCGGCGCGCTATCGTGGTGCAAAATCCATGAGTTTTCCGTTCACAAATCTGGCTGTTGGCAACTTCAAGCATCGCGCTAACGCCTCATGACACTCCTTATTGACTGTCATGCCCGTCGCGTCGGAAGGAACTCGTAATGAACCCCACCCCGAAAATCAAAGAAAATAGTCAAAAGCGCCTCGATTTTTAAAGCGGTCTTATTGGTTTCGGCTCACCTGAAACAACCCATTCAGATGCTATGTAGATCCATGTCTCATCGCCAGTTATGGCAATGAGACAAAGTGCAATCGTTTTGTGTTGCAGAAAGCATCTCGTTAGCAACGTCCATTCTGCGCTGAAACGAGTCGAGCAGAGACGCAAGCCATAATCAGTTAATATGCGGTGTGCCGTTGTTTTTGGTACGGTGATGTCTCTGGCAATCTCTCTCACACTCGCAAGATGATTTTGCATCACAATTCGCTTTACTTTATTGATATGATCATCGTCAGTTGAAGTGGATGACCTTCCAGCCCGTGGCAAATCTTCGACCACTGTAGCCGCCCCTCTTTGAATGATTTATACCACTAGTATGTCTGAATTTTGGAATTATTTGTGAATGTCTTTTGCAACATTCCAAGCGTTTCGGCACAAGAAATTTCATTTGCAACAAAGAATTTAACACACGATCGTTGCTCAACAAATTCAGCCGTAATAAAAAACGACGTTACCACCAAAGTTGTTCGACACAAATGTTAATTACTCACATAAATATTCGACAGAAGTTAGATTATTTTTTTATCATACGTCAAATAGTAACCAACCTAAAGCTACAGATACACATGCTTATTAGTGGCATGCCACTCAGTGGCATGCTCATAAATTAACCGGCGGTTGATATTGGAGCATGCCACTAAGTGGCATGCTCATTACTAGCAATGTGCGTACACTCATGCCACTTATAAGCAAGGCCTAAAGAAGGTCGATACTGCGCATGCTCACGTGCCACTAATAAGCATGTGTATCAGTAACTTAATGCAAAAAGAAATAGCGAAGTTTTTTTTAAATTTAGAATATTTTCGATACACCTTATATCTTTATTTTCAATGTAAAAACATTTTATTTGTATTGCTGTTCTCCGGTATGGAAAAGTTCCGTGTTCGTATCCCGGTGTTAATTAAATATTATTTCTAAATACTTTTTCTGTAGGTATATCTTTTTAATTGATCCACCTTGCTTTAAAAATCATGGAACGATATGCTGAATATTGCAACGTCGCATTAAAACGTGGTTTCACTAACAATATACTAACAATTAGACAAAGCGGCCCTCGTAGCCCAGTGGGCATAATACTTTCTCCTATCACCGAGGGTTCCGGGTTCGATTCCCGGCGAGGTCACAATAAATTTACGTAATTTTCTCAACCTTGGGTGTTTTCGTGATGCAACGACTTCAGTTGTCGGGCCTCTTGCCCTGTTGAAGCGTTAAAAAATAAAAATACAAAAAATATACTCTTGAATGGCACGATAAAAGCATATACAAAACATAAGATCATATGGCATGATAAAAACATAACTTAAACTCATTTATGTTTCAGATTCACAAGTGTTTATTACGTCACGGGCAGGAAAGCGGATCTTAATGTTTGAAAAATATACATATTATATGCAAAAGAAGTTTCGTAATGGCAATGAAAGGTGGGCCTGCTCAACGCACAACAGTAAAGGCTGCTATAGCAGCATCGTCATCAACAGCGGAATCATCATCTCGAGTAAAAGTGACCACACTCATCACCCGCCCAAATACCACATCACGTCGGAAGGCAACTACGTCAAATTATAAGATATCTTATCACATTTATTTTTTTGGTTATCGTCATAAATATATTATTATGTTAACATTGATTTACATCATTATTTACATTGTCAAGTTTATTGATATTTTTTACAATATTTTACACCACAGTTAACAACCACATCGACATTATATTCATATAAGATGTAATTTGAATACTGTATTTGTATATTTACTGTAACCCTCCTACAATATGGAATTATTGGGTGGGGAGGGGCGTGTAAGTCCTCCGTTCAGTAATTAATTATACTACAAAGAATAATCATTAAAACTATTCTTAAAAAACTTATGACTTTCCTACTGTAGATATATCATAATAAATCCCACCCCATAGATTGCATAAGTAATAGATTTAAAACAAAGGGATAAATAAAAATATCAACTTTAAGAACCACCATGACACAACATCACTGTACCTATTTGGAGTTAAATGTTTTCTTATCACAAAAAAAATTTCAAAAAAGGAACTTCTTAAAATAGAAGCAATTAAAAAAATAAATTAAATCATTGTATTTCGACATCGATGTATTGCAGCATTAACCGCATATTTCAAATAGCTTCTGTTTAATAACAACTTCTATCTCTAGTTTAGCTTACGTCAAGTTAAAATAATTTAATATATGTACAAAGGTGATGTATTATAATATACCAATGTACAATTTTATATTTTATATACCAATTTGCTTTTAATAGATGTAAATACTCTTTACATAAACTCGAACTATTAGCTCATATTATGGTGAGTATAATTAAATATTTAAAATGTAATAAGATGAGTGTAATTTATTTTATAAAATTGTATCTACGCACTATACAAATAAACAATTAAAAAAATATGATAATAACAATGTTTATTGTAGTAGTAGCTTTTTGGTCTTGTGGTTACGGCTCTCACCTTAAGATTCAAAGATCACGGATTCGAACCTCATTCCAGACCAGAAAGTTAGTCCTATTTTCATAGCACAAGAAAATAATATTAAACAACATACAAGAGTGTAAATTAGAAGATGTATGAAAGAGGAAAAGAAAGGCAAAAGTGGGTTCTATCCATTTTGCCTATCCCTGCAACGAAACGGTTATCAATAACGAATACTAATTGTTTATACGATTACTGAACCTTATCAACGTCGACAAGGAAATGAAAACCACAAAAATTTCTACTTTTTAATTTTTTTTAAAGTACCACCAGAATGGTTGGAATAGTGGATCGAAAACACAATAAAAAATTTAATGCACAATTATAAGACGTGTTATTTTAAATTAACATTTTATTATTTATACCTTTCACAACAAACAATGAGCTTATGTCAGCGGGTTGTAATATCTGAAACACTATATTATAAACTAAAGAGTAATATATAAATATTACAAGGGTTTTTAATTTTTGCTACGAAGTATTCATGTCTTTCTTAGATACTGCTCGGTTTTTCCTTTACATGACCTTACTTTTCTATTACGTTCTTCTATGTGGTCTATGTGCCTTGTAAATAATTTTGTTTGCGACATTTGATTATATCTCGTTTAAATACATTCGTTCGTGTTATTCTTGCCCGTAAGATAATTCCATATTTTTTGTCTAGGTAAGTTCATCTTTTGTTTATTTTCTGCGTGCGAGTTAAAGAAAAACAAAAAACGGGTTATTCAGATTTGGTCATTTAATAGTTTTATTGTACCAGCGAGTGAAATGCAGTGCTTATTATTTCCTTAGCGTTTTTTTTTGTTTATTTACGAAAAATGTGTATCAAATGCTTGTGTTATAATCAAATTTCCTTAAAATTGATTCTGCGAACACTCTTCATATCGTATAAATTTGGGCATAAATTGTTAAAGTGAACGCGGTTTAAATAATATGTGAAACATTATTTAAGAGATCGTTTCAATTTAATCGCATTTTATTTTGTGCAAAGGTTAAATACTACGCAATAGTATGTAAAAAACAATTATTTTATTTTTCGGATGAGGAATGTATTTATTTGAATTGCTGTATCCTTGAATAAAATGAGTAGTATAAATTTTTGTAGGAATATAATTTTAAAGAATAGAGTTTCGGGTGTACATTTTATAGTATTAATGATACATGCTTTTTCAGGTGCACTCGTATTTTTTTCATCTAGGTTAGGGAGGCAAAATATCATGTATGAAAACTACACGTATTACAGGCAAAGGAAGTCGAGAATTGGAAACGAGAGGTGGTGCTGCTCCACGCACAACAACCAGCGGTGCCGGGGCGCTCTCACCATAAACGACGGGGTCATCGTTTCGGACGAAAATAAATTCCACAACCACGATCCGCCCAAATACCACGTTACGATTGACGGTCAGTTTGTAAAGATCGGTTAAAGATAACAAACGTGGTCAAGATCCGCTAAACGATAAAATAAATAAAAAACTCGATCGCAGTAAATTAGTCATCCGCTGTCTGTAGTCTCTCTGCATGATGACCGCTCTCCTTTTTTTTTTTTGTTTTACTCCCCCTTACAGTTCATTTGTATTAAAGAGTTAATGTTATTATTACGGTCGTTAGACATATTTAACTGTAAATGGCTACGGATACTTTATACGAACCGTATGTTTTAATTCTTATTCAACGTCATCGGGATTACGATCTGTCGAACGATCTCCCGCGGAGGTATAGGGCGCCCCCGGAAACATTAATCATTCCGCCCTATACCTCCGCGGGTACAAGTCGTTCTCCTGATGACGTTGAATACGACTTCACCGAAACGTCGAGAATCGTTTCTCGGAAAAACATACGGTTCCTATAAAATATCCGTAACCATTTACAGTTAAATAGTTCTTTGTATATTGCCTGCTCTCCCTTACAGTCACTTTGTGTATAGCTTGCTTCCCTTTAAAATCTCTGTACATTTCCTGCTCTTCTTCGCGGTCGCTGTGTGAATTGCCTGCTTTTCCTTGCAATCACTTTGTAAATTGCTTGTTTACTCGCTCCATTCAGGAGATTTACCAATTTACATAAAGCATATTCTTTTACTAATTGATAAAATTAGTAAAAGAAAAATTATTAAATTTGCATTTACAAAGGCTTAACTTTTTAGATTACGTCGATGACGATTCTCATAATAGATGGTAGACATATCTTCTCAGCCAGGCGCATACAGTAAGAATATTGAAGCATGACTTTTATTTATAGACATGTTTTTAGGAAAAAAAATTGAAAAAAATATTTATCTGGCAGAATATTATGAAATATTAAAATCGGAATTATATCTTAACTATTCTGATAGAAATATTACGATATACATATCTTAATTTTATTTCTTTCCAGAATATATGCTTGGGAAAAAGTCACGCTTCTTGTTCTCACTGTACGCCCCTTGTCTCAGCTAGCTGCGTAATTACTTATTTCTACATCTTCGTTAGAACTATTTCCCAGTATATATTTTTTCTAATGATGTATGCTGTTGTCTTCATTTTCATGGCTTGGTGAGATTGGTCCAATTTTTAAAAAGAAAAAATAGAGTTGCGTACATGGGAATGCATGCCACATCAATATTCTTACTTTTTTCACACTAATCTAAACGCCTGTGCTATGATTTTGTTATTCAGTTATTCATTCTGTTGGCAACTACGACTTCTGGGAAATAAATGAAAAGTGTTATTTATTTGACGGAATATCGTGCAATACTAGAAAATTATAATTCTATAATAATAAGGCTTTAAATTTTATCAGATAAATATTTAATTTACCCTCTATCTACCGATTTGTTCGAGCGATTCCTAGTTGACTTCAAATTAAAAATATATTAAAATAAGTGAGTCTATTCTATTATTATTATTATTATTATGTGACCATACGTTTATTTAAAAAAATATGACTATGCAAGTGTAGTTTATTCATAAGTTGTATAAATAGATAAATATATAATTCCCTGTGAGTGAATTCTAGGTCCTGCATCGAACATGACTACTAGAATATTTATTTATTTTGTATTATGTAATATGAATCTAGTCATTATAATTTTTTTACTTCACACATTTATGGATATATTATTTACACGCGCAAAATGCCTCATGATATCTGATGAAATATTTTGTACTCCTTGGAAAAAATATACCATTGTATTACGAATTTTGTTTTCAATTTTCAGTTTTTTCGGTTTTCAGTTTTCAATTTTGTCGTAATATAGGTACTAACTGATCAAACAAAGTTATATACGTGTGCATATATGTATCATTACCTAGAATAATGCAATGTTTAAGAATGTTTAAAAAAAATGGATTTGTCTTCCAACAGTTTATTCGATTTTATTGATATTATTTTTCTGTGTTAATGCACATTCAGAAATACAATATTTCACATTTTTGCGAAAAAATATGACAGCATCTTTACAGATGCCGTAATAATTGATTTAATTGTCCTTGGATATGTTTGTGTCAGGTACCTATGCAAGTATTTTCGATTCACAAACACCATGTCATAGAGTTTGGATACTTTCATAATCAAATTACACATTGAGTCCCAACCATAAAAATGTGAGGTAATTTGATAGGAACAGAACAGTCACAGTAACGCTTAATTACGTACATTACATATTTATAAATATTAAATTCTCTTTTTTTAGCTTATTTCAAATGCAAAGTTATGTTTTAGATTTCCCAGTATACATTGCATCTAAATCTGGAAAGCGAATTCTTATGCTTGGAAAGTACACGTACTATATGCAAATGAGATCAAAATGTGGAAATGAACGGTGGCTGTGTTCTACGCATCACAATAAAGGATGTAAAGGGGTGATTGCAATTACAGATAATACAATTACCGCTGTTAAAAACGGCCATAACCACGTTCCTCCTAAATACCACATAACCCCAAATGGAGACTATATTAAAATAAGATGAAAAATGTGTTAAAATGTGTTCATATAATATAGGTAGTATTATGATTTTAAAATTTTTTATTTTTTTATTTTTGTATTATTTTTTCCCTTTTTAAGTTAACATATATGTCGTGCATACTTGTTGTCAATTCGGTATATCTTAAAAAACATTAAAATATTTAAAAATAAACGAAAAATACAATTAAAAGAGATATTCTTATTTTTATTTGAAGAACTAAATACAAAAATACATACAAAAAGTGTGTACGTACACCAAACATAAATTCTATCAACGAATTAACACAATTTGTGCGAGAAGGGTATTAATACCTAGCTCAACAATAATTGCTCAACTAGCTTCTCAGTGCGGGACAGGTATTAATACCTGTTTCGCAAAGTCTTTCTTATGTAGTGTATTACGGCGTCCGTGCCCCTCAGATTTTTATCTGTGCAAAAATGTACGGAGATATGTACAAAATGTATTTTATGTCGCCGATATTTCTTTATACATATGCTTTAGGATTTTTATGACACTGTGGAAAGTTATAAAAAGGGTAAGGTAAAGTAGGCAAAGAGTTTATGTTTAGGGAATCGAAGAATCCCTGTTGAAATGCCATGTTTTATGGATTTATTTGTGGGTATTTTTTATGGTATAGAGATAGGTTGCGAGGATGCCCTATAATTTGCTTCAAGATTTTTTAAAAATATTCAGCGGTTTCTGAGAAAAAAAATTGCACTTAATTTGAGCCGCGCACTGATTGACGTGTTACACTCTGGCGCCCGGGCCTCATTAGCGGATAGTCATCGTCAGTATTATTGTAATTCGAAATTAGGATAGTTGATATTTAAGTGGGGCAAACAGTAAATGTAAATGAATATTTTATACTAATTATTATTGATAATAATTCTGTGAATAGAGTAAGTTATTGTTACCTATTATTCAATTCCTAACTGGCAAGATGATTAGTTGCGGCTAAAAATAGTCAAAATATTATTTGAACAATTCATTGTCTCCACGATCAGTCGATAGATATTATTATCCAATCCGGATTCGAAGTCGTTTTTCTACGAAGATGTTTTCCCAAATTATATTATGAAACTGCATGATAAATGTAATGATGATAGATTATTATAGACATTCAATAATATTTACCTTGTTATCTCTACCTGAGTTTAATAATATTTTATATTTTTTTCACTACGCAAGTTAGTTCCAAGAGAAACAGAATCTTTTACCGACAGATGAATTATCGAAATATTATACTTTTTTATAAATACTTTGATACTTCACCTTTCTATGAGACATTCTGTTTCTCTTGAATCTTAAGTACTGAAAAGTATATAAAATATTATTAAACTCAGGTAGAGATAACAAAGTTAATATTATTTAATATCTATGATAATCTATCATCATGAATCTCTACAATGCAAACGCCAAATCCATCAATAATATAATGTGTAATCATGATTTATTTATGACTCTAGGAGTTATTGTCATGGCATTGTAGTGGCCAGACGAGCTCTTATATTTTCATAATATTTGATTAAGGCAGGGCCAGTTCTAGTAGGAATATCCAGGTCAGAGATGTTCATAAAGATTGACCCATTCCTTGTAACTACACGGTTTATTATAAATACATACTTCAACAGTTTTAATTGTTTCAGATTTACATGTGTACATAACATCTAGAACAGGGAAGCGGATTGTCATGTTTAGAAATTACACGTATTATTGTCATAGGACGACTAGGAACGGGAAAGAAAGATGGCTCTGTTCGACGAATAATAGCAAAGGCTGCACGGCTGTTATTTTTATCAAAAATAATATTATCGTGTCAACAAAACAATCCCACAACCACGGCCCACCCAAATATTATGTCACTGCAAGTGGTGAATATGTTAAGATTTAAGACACGAACTAGCTTAATCCATCGATACAACTTATGTCAAAAATCAAAAAGGTAAATTCGCACAATAAACTATGTTTATGTTTATGTTAATTTATATAGCGTCATTTTTGCGTAAGAGACGCTTCTAGGGCGCTTTACAGATGCGACATCCCGAAAAAATTAGTTTTTATGCTCTTCTTGAAGATTAAGGTAAAATAAATTGAACAGTCTATATTTGTTGCAATGTAATACCGAAATTTAATGGTTCAATGGGCCCTTTCGGCCACTTTTCTTCAATAACGAGGTTTAGACTTGATTGAACACGATTCTTGTGTGTAATATTGACCCTTTAGAGGTAGAATTCACTAATCGCAATATTGGCCAAAATGAGTTATGAAATAAACATTCATATTTTTTCGATTTCTATTCTAGTTTAAAATCAATAAGTGATTATTCGGTGTCTACCTATTATTAGTTATTTAGTGGTAAAATTTGGAAAAAAAAGTGGAAAGATTTAAACCTCATTATCTCAACACTAGTCTAATGTCACTCAGTTTTACCCTAAAGGGGCGATATATATTGTATGAAATAATACTGCTACAATAATGTGGCCGACAACTATTGTCACCGATGATGTTATGGGATGCCTATTTTATTAGTATTCTTTAACCTGTATTCCAAATCACTGGACATTTTTTAAAATAATAAAATGTACTTTGTTTTTGATTTCTATACATAATTTTTAATAAAGCTGTTTCGAAATCTAAGTACATTTTTAGAACCAATAAATTCTTCCACATTTTTTTTAAGTCTTCTCTTCTTCTTGACAATCTTCTTCCACTACGATTCCGTAATAGAGAAGATCCACAACGCAGAATGGTAGAAATATCTCGTTCTTGATTATTCTGAAATTTTTATCCTGTCCTTGAAGTGTATACAACGTTATCATTGTTTACGTTTCAGATGTTCCTGTGTACATCCCTTCTCGAATGGGAAAAAATATTGCGATGTTTAGAAAGTATACATATTACTTTCAAAAGAAATCTGGAAATGGGAATGAACGGTGGGTCTGCTCGACCCACCACCATAAGGGGTGTAACTGCGTGATGGTCATCAATAATGGCGAGGTAGTTGCTTTAAAAAGTCTACATAATCATGCTCCACCAAATTATCATATTACTTCGACCGGCCAATACGTAAAATTTTAGTCTAAAATATTTATATTTTTTTTACGATAAACATTCGACCAATTTCAATTATTAACAATACGGAGCATGCCCTAAATTGGACAAGCATCGTTACCTACAATAAAGATTACTTGCTCTTACTTTGAGCATCAGGATTCAGGAGTTCACTGTTCCTGAGGCATTACGGTCCAGAGCCACTTGGTTCGGTAATCTTCTCGCTTCCTTTTTCGTACTTCCTCCTTACGTGATGGCGGCCAAAAGGTTTCTAGTCTGCTGGAACTCCCTGAAATTATCCACTACACTATATAACATGTTCATCTTAGTCTTCAGTGCATCATATATTTGGTTTCTCATATGGGATGTTTTTAAGAGGTAAAGAAATTTTAAAATGAAAAAAAAATACACACAAAAATCGTGGTAATGGCCATTGTATTGGTTATATCTGAATTTTTTATGGTATAAGTGTTTAAATAAAGGGTGTTATTATTAGAGGTTCGTTTCTCGAATTGGTAACACTTTTTCCAACAATAGCCAATTTGACAGTTACAGCTGATTTGTGATAATTTGGTTTGTCATTTTACCATAAAAAACACTTTCGCTAGAACAACGCTTGCAAATTTATTTAAATCGTGCTGTTGTAATCACATTTAAACATTTTTATGTGTTTTATTCAGATTTAAAGTTCTTTACCTCCAAAAAAACACCCAATATCTGCTGCACAGTGACACAATAATTGGATACTGTCATTTCTCTACTGTATGTGTGTGAAAGTGTTTCGGATTTCTCATCTCACTTAGTATTAGCAGTGCTAGGCCGTGAGGTTTCGATTATGAGAACAGACCTGAGATTATTGAGAAAATAATTCAAGGTAAATAAAATATATTTTATTTATATAAAACATCACTTACAATAATAAACAATACAATTCGTTAATATTTGTACCCATTATAAATAGGAATAAATACAAAATAATATATTAGTATGTTTTTTTCTAAAACCTCACCATCCCATATTCAAATATAATGATATTGTAGCCATTGGTACAGTTGCCGGCAAACTTCTTGAAATTCTTTGGCGTAGTGGGGGAATGCGCAGAAGACAAAATTTGGGTCTCTTTGTTGGAACGGTACATGCACAAACTTCCCCCCACTACGCCGTAAAATTTAAAGATGTTTGCCGGCTACTGTATGTAAGGTTCATGTAAGGTTCATTTTATAAAAATAATGAGTTATATCAAAAGAGAGATCAAAGGTAGTCGTCTTGTCAGGCCATATATAATATAAATATTATATGATATATAGTAAATGGATTCTGCGTAAGGTGTATATAAAGCGTACCGTGTAGAGCAGTGGTTCCCAAAGTTGACAGGACCGCGACCCATCAAATTTTTTTTAAATTTTCGGTACCCACCTCCTGTCTAACATTTTCCCAATACATATTGTAACTATGCAAAAGACTGTCAATTAACAAAAAAGAAAGTCGTCCTAATATAATCGAATTTTTTAATTACGAAAAATATTAATATGTGATATTTTAATGGGAATGATACATTTGTTGCGTATTTCTTTTGAAGTAGGCGTTAAAGTTATTTTTCAACTCCGTCAAATGATTGAAAATTGCAGACACTACATTGATATCCGGTTGCAATTCGTTTTCTATAATAAACATGACATGACCCGGACGAGACGTGTTGCGCGGTGTTGTGACTGTGACCCGCGTAATATCGACAATATAATAGCGACCCATAGTTTGGGAAGCACTGGTGTAGAGAGAAATTTAAGTAAGACTACTGAGGCACTGGTAAGAGAGAAGTTAAGTCAAATATCACTGAAGATGCCGAGCAAAATGACTCAACATTATTTTTTTCAATTCCTTATAGTCTACGATACTCCTACGTACTCTACATTCAGCTGTGTTGTTGTTACGGGGCCTCGTGATCGAAGATCCCCTCGCCATTATAACTTAGTTGTAATTAGTTAGAGGGTGAAGCTGTGCATATGACTTAGTTTAGAGAGAGAAAGATGTTGCACACTATCAGACTCACCGGCCACCCCGCTGCACATGGGTCTGGTGGCACACCGAGGCAAGACGATCGGTGTGCAGCAGTGTGTTGAATGTCATTGAGGGTAGATATTATGGCAAAGATAAGGTGGATAAAATTGTCACCAAAGGAGCTGGTTACCGAAATGTTGGCACAGGAAAAGTCTATGGGAAGGATAGGATTTAGGATAGGAAGCTCTCCTCCTTTATCCGGGCTTGGGACCGGCACCGGCATTCAATTAGAGGCGTTCATCTAGCTCCAGAGACGGAGTTAGATGAACTATACTATTCATCTATACCTACCGCGTAAAGTCCTATCGCTCGCAAGGATGACAGTAAACAAAAATAATGAGAGATTTTGTTAAAAAAGTCAATTTTTGAAATTTAAAATAATTCTAAAAGTAATTATGTCAAAGTGCATCGATCAAACCATCCACTTGACTGTTAATAATGACATTACGTCTATATTTATTATCAATATGTAGAAAAGAAAAAAGAAATCTATTAAAATATTCTCTAAATATCTGTTTTTGTTTTTAAATAAGTTTTTTATTATTAAAGAGTTTAAATTTACAATGTACAATTTGTTACTTATTAAAGAATTTACGCTACCGGTTTCGACACGTCCGTGTCATTAACGAGCGTTATTTAAACTAATCTAAAATGCGAAAGTACTGCATTAGGTATCTTTAGGGGGCACGCTATTCTTTAATAAGTAACAAATTGTACATTATAAATTTAATCTCTTTAATAATGTCTGAAAGAAATTGTTACATTGTAAGTGCCCAAGAAATACAAAAAAAAGTTTTTTATTATTATTTTTTTATTTTACCTCTGTGACCCGCTGAGGCATTACCTTTTTCTCTTAACTAATACGTCTTTATGTTTCAGGTTCACCATTGTACATTTCAACCAGATCCGGAGAGCGTCTTTTAGTGCTGGACAACTATACGTACTACTTACAAATGCCGCGGGAGGATGGGAGCAAGAAGTGGGTCTGCTCGACCCACCGCCACAGAGGCTGCAAGAGCTCGGTCTTCATCAAGAGCGGTAAAGTAACCTCGGTCGGGATGAGCCACATCCACGACCCTCCCAACTACCGCATCACCTCGCAAGGCGATCATATTAAACTGGTGAATGTTCCTGATGAGTTTTGACAGTTTCAACATAAAACATTTACTGCCCCTTTCCCAGTTTCCCCAACAAAATTAAATTTTTCGTTAGCGTAGCTGGATAACGATAATTATCATTATCACTCTTGGCTCTACAACCCCTGGTGGGTCTTGACCTCCTCAAGAGTCTTTCTTCCTCGTATGATAATTATAAATGTTTTTTTTTATTATTTACTGCAAAAACATTTTGGTTCGTCATTTTTAATAAAATGTAAGATTAACCTTGTTTTTAACCACATCAATGTTTCCACTCATTTTATCATATCTATTATCATAATATATTTTTATACATTTTTATACAGCCACGTACTAGAATATTTATTTTTAAATTAATTTTAAAAAATGTAATAATTATATGTTAAGGATGAGTTTCTATCCCTCGGTTGGCACAATAAACAAATGAATGTGGTTAAATTAAATGTTAATTTTAAATTTTACTAAATTGTATTTTACGCTGTCTTCACTCATTTGGAGAATAATTATTACAAATAAAATGACATTTAGAAAAATATACTTTTTTTATTTACCTTTATTTATACATATATTTTTTAAAAGTTTTCAACTGGTCTGATTAAATATGGTATAAAAATTATATTATACTTTATTTTAAATACGTACAAAATAAAGTAAAATATGTAGGTTTCTTTTGCCTATATAAATATTTAGATAACAGTGTTTGCTTAAATTAAATGGTTATTTTAAATCTTAAAAATGCTTAACATTTTAAAGTATTTTTCTGCAATTTTGGTGACATTTCTTTTAGGGAACAATTTATGAAAGATTTTTAGATTAGATACTCTTAGTTCTCCTTATTTTAATTACGTTACATAATTCGTCCATTTTCATTCGTTTTCGTTTTCGTTTTCGTTTTCACCACGGAGCGTAACTACCAATATTATTATATTTATCAAATATTTTGACTACATTTCTAGAGTAAATTAGATTTCGCACCATTATTCAGGATCCGTGCTGTTGTGGAACAAAAGAGAATAGCTGCGTATCTACTTTTAAGAATTCCAGGTAGATATTAAAACCACATCAATCCCGTAAATGCTGAGATATGTCGTTTTAATACAATATAAAACTATAAAAAACAAAAACACGTCTCAAACACACGTTTTTGAATTTTTATTTCATTATTTTGACCCTTGTTATTGAAGCGAAACACATCACAAAAATACCCGAACTTAAAGTAAATCACATAGATTTATTGTGACCTCACCGGGTGGACCTTGAACACTCGGTGAGGTCACAATAGCTGAGAACAATAGGTGAGAAGCCAGCGTCTTCGCTACTAGTAGCATACCATTCCTTCAAAGAATTTATTTTTCATACATATTTCTTCCTCGTTGGTGGCTAAAAATTCTATACTAACCGTAATAATATTCTTGTATGTTATAGTCTACCTGTGAACATCTTCGAATTTTCTGAAAACTCTATTTCAAATGCACAATCTTATCGTTCTATTTTTTAACCTTCAGGAGAACCCTCTGATAATGCATTTTTCGTTTCTTTTTTAATTTTTATATTAAATTCATAGGTGTCCGAACCAGCGTTATATTTTTATAAAATTGGTATTATATTTCTACATGTGGTACGATTAAGAATGTAGCTAAATTGAGAATGTAGAGCGTTCGCCTAGCATGTGAGAGAGTCTTTAAAATCATTTAATAATAAAGGTAAAAGTAGGAATAAAAAATATTTCTTAAAAAAAAAACGAAATTTTTAAAAGCTCTTTTTAAATTTTCTTTTTAACAAGTTTTGGTACTATTGGGTACAAAATACTTATAATACATGCATCAATTATTCTCAACTCAGCCCACGATACCAATTACAAGTGTTTTTTGCCTGCTCTAGCAATATGCATATATATTTAATGTATCAATGCAGTGCGATCATGAACGAATACGTAAATAAAGAATTGATATTATGTGTTCCTGGGGTTCAGGTTATTGTCAAGAAAATGGATGTTGTGTAGGAGGGACATTTCAAATTATGATAAGGTATTATAGGGTAAGAATATAAGAATCAATGTTTGGGTCAGCACAATGCGTATTTAAATATACGACACTTTCTTGTGACGGGAGAAAAAAAAACATCCCAACATTAAGATGCTGACATATTCTAAAGATCTTCGGTTTCTTATACGGGGTTAAATATGCAAATATTTCATATAAAATAGATAATCAATTACTCCATTGAAAATCAATAGTACTTACTGCAATTTCTATCGCAGTTTTGATGACAAACTTTAGTGGGGTAGCCTCATTTTATGTTTGTTTTAACACACTAAATTTTTAAAATCATATTTCTGCTTTCTAATATATCTCAATGTTTCAGAATCACCCATTTATATAAGTTCCAAATTTGGGAAGCCTCTTTTAATGCACGAAAACTACACATACTCTTTGAAAAGGGAGTCGGCGAACGGAAATGCCCGCTGGATCTGCTCCACCCACCACGCCAAGGGCTGCCGGGGCGCGCTGTCCGTCAGGAATCACACAATTACGTCGGTTAGAAATGAACATTGTCATGACCCACCAAAATACCACATAACTTCCGGTGGTGACTACCTTAAAATTTAATAACAATTTATTAATACAAAACCAAAAGTGCAATTCATACTCTAGCGATTCAATTGCGTTGCAGCTGGAACACAATTCATTATTCAAAAATTATTTGTAAATACATAAATATACTTTTGTACATAATGTAAATTATTATGTTATTGTGAATTTTTATTGAAAATCTCATATATTAGGTCCTTACATATGAAATTGACGTTTTACCGTACTGGCAAATTTGATCTCAAATATCTTCTCTTTGGTTAGGAATTCCAAATCCAAATTTTTACAGCTATTTACTCATGTATTTGTGTTTTGAAAATTATAATTCATTTGTTTTTTCCTCAATTGTTTTTTTCTTTGCGAGACTCAGTTTACAAAATGAAAAACTTGAAATATCGCGTTATTTACGAGTACGAGTTCCACCGTGGCACCAGTGCTGCAGAAACGGCTCGAAGGATTAATGATGTGTATGGCGACGGTGCCGCAAAAGAAAACACAGTGCGTTTTTGGTTCCAACGTTTTCGTTCTGGAAATTTCGACCTGCAGAACAAGCCACGTGGACGGCCGGAGACCAAAGTTGATAATGAAGAATTGAAGGCTATTGTGGAAGCGGATCCATCGCAACCCACATCCGAGTTAGCTGCAGGCTGCGGTGTTAGTGATAAAACTGTTTTAATCCACTTGAAGCAAATTGGTAAGGTGAAAAAGCTTGAAAGGTGGGTACCTCACGAATTGAGTGAAGCAAATCAACAAACGCGAGTTACTTGTGAGAGTTTGGTGGACTAGTGCTGGTGTCGTTCACTACAGCTTTCTTAAATCTGGCCAGACGATTACGGCAGATGTCTATTGTCAGCAACTGCAAACCATGATGGAAAAGCTAGCTGCTAAAAAACCGAGGCTGGTTAATCGCTCTAGGCCACTGCTGCTTCATGACAACGCTAGACCACACACTGCACAACAGACGGCTACCAAATTAGAGGAGCTTCAATTGGAATGTCTAAGACATCCACCGTACTCTCCGGACCTTGCCCCAAAAGATTACCATTTTTTTCGAAATTTGGATAACTTCTTGCAAAGGAAAAAATTCAACTCCGATGGGGCAGTCCAAACCGCCTTCAAAGATTTTATTGATTCCCTTCCGAATGGTTTTTTTAGTAAAGGGATCGATGAACTACCTATGAGATGGCAAAAGTGCATAGATAGCAATGGTACATACTTTGATTAAATAAATATATTATAATAAAAAAAAATCGACTTTATGTTCCTCCCATACTAAACGTCAATTTCATATGTAAGGACCTAATAATAAATTTTTTTCACGAATATTTTATTTATTATCGTAATGATGACACCATGCCGAAGACTAGATTAAACTAAAATATTTAGAATTTTAAACTCGCGCTCATAATTTTTAATACCCTTTCTTTCACTTTATACACTTTCATCACACAAAATCAGACATAATGCCAATGTTTTATGCCAAGTGTTTTCTTTTTATTGATATAAGTAATCTTACAATTAAGTTAATTTGGTTTTATTGAATAACTTATCAAGTACACTGTAATAAACTATACATGTTACAAAAACGTAATCTAGTATACGTGTACCTAAAGGTTCCATCACATTATTTTGTATTGATTTACTTTCCTTTTAGTGAGTAGTTAATTTAGTGATAATAAATATGCAATGGTATTTTTCATATTTTCAACCACCTGCTTTTACTAATTCTCAATATTTTAGGTGTGCCTGTGTTCATTTCAACGCGATTTGGTAAAAAGTTGCTATTACTAGAGCAGTACACGTATCAGTTTAGAGGCCTGTTGGAAGGTGGGAAACAGTGGTGGCTTTGCTCTACCGACCGGAGGAAGGGATGCAGAGGGGCTGTTTACCTAGAAAACGGACTAATTACACGTGTTATAAACGGTCATACTCACGAACCTGTAATAATCAAAACTCGTAGGGAGAAGACATTCACTAACATACCTATTCTTTAAGAATCACTCCTTATTGAATCACCAATTATTATTGAATCATTATTCACAGGATACATTAGTTAACATTTTTCACTAAAAAAATATTTTGGATATTTTAAAATGGCGGAGTTATATGCTATTCCGCAAACGTCTTTCTCCGTGACGCGCGCAGCTGGTGGAAATAATCATGTCTCCTGGGCGTGAAATAAAAAATTTCATTATTTTCTTATAAAATTATGCAATATCTAAGCATAATGAAAAAACAGTTTTTTTGCAATTAACTTTTTTATTTAATAAAGTTTGAAAATAATTTTCATTTTTTTTCCTAAAAAAATTTAAAGTTAAGGATTCGTGGAAATTTTTGGAATTTTGAATGAGTGATCTCGTGATTCTCAGAACTTCAAGCTATAAGATAAAGCAAAAAAACGATGTTTTGAAAATGTTAAGGTGTGGTTTAACAACCCCTTTACCGTAGAAGGCTTTTTAATTTTTTTTACGTGGTGGCCTTTTATTGGTCGTCTCACTAATTTTAATTCTCACGAGATGTAATTTAAATCGTTTTATTTAATTGGTGTGAGCATTTTTTAGAAATATATCATTCAAGCATTCTTAAAAATCTTTTAATATAAGTAACAAAACAAAAGTTATATATTTCTATGCACAACATCACGAGTAGTAATTACTAAAACATAAGAACAAAATATATTCTAAACCAATTAATCATCCAGGGAAAAATAAGTGGTAAAAGAAGCGTAGGAAGACGCCGCATCTAATGGCTGCGTAACTTGAGGGACTGGTTTAATTGTTACTCGATTGAGTTGTTCCGTGTGGCGGTAAATAAAATCGTAATCGCCAGAATGACCGCCGTCCTCCGATAGGAGATGACACCATAAGAAGAAGAATATTATTATGGTAGTATATAAATTTTTTTTCAAATATATTTTATTTTGTTCATTTACAGCAATTACGAATATAATATAAGAACAAACAAGTGGCAAGTCTTCAGGCAGCAAATGAATGCTGGTTTAAGAGGACGTTACAGAGAAAGAAATATAAGACTATTGTGGTATATTCACATCATATAATTTATTTAACAAATCGTCTATTACCTAAAAATCAAACCATAAATATTTGATTTTTAGGTATTTCAATTTATTGTTTTATAATTTTAAAAGTGATGAATTTATTTAATTTTTATAACTTTCGTAATAGAAATAGATAAGCTTTATTTCTAAATTGTCAACTACTTTCTTACATATTGAAGTAAACATGTCAATTTTATCTTATATAGAAATATTACCTCGTTACCCACAAACCTTCTTAGGGCCGGTTGTGTCAACTTGAATTATAGTTATCTTTCGTAAAAATCTATGGATTTTTACTAAAACGGGTTGTATTTGGTGGAAAAAGCAATAATTTATGCCCTTAGACATGCTCGTCAGTTCTTTATTGCAACATGTAAATTATATGCCATAAATGTTAATTATGAATTATTTTGATATGGTTTTTTGGCACCATCGTAATAACATAATATTTCAGGTTCTCTTATATATATTACATCTAGATTTGGAGGACGATTATTGATGTTGGACCAATATACATACTATTTAAAAGTGATCCTACAAGCCGGGAAAGAAAAATGGGTGTGCTCAAGCCACCAGAGGAAGGGATGTAGAGGAGTTGTTTATATTAAAAATGGTGAAGTTTTATACGTCAACAATGGCCACACCCACCACCCGCCTCGGTACTATGTCACTTCTTATGGAAAATATGTTAAAATGGACTAATGTATATTCTGAGATATTAGGATGTTCATCTTCCACCTTTTGACCTGTGGATTGTACTTGCGAAAAATGGTTATTTTTATATATTAACGAGTACATGTTTCGGGGTCGGTGGTCCCTTCATCAAGGATACATATACTATTACTCGTATTAATATGCGTTTTATCCTGATTTAGGGACCATTAACCCCGAAACATGTTGATAATTCAATAAATTGTGATTGATATAAATTAACTTTGTGAAAGTAACTTTGTTAAACCACTTATTTATTGAAAAAAAAAATTCAGCGTGTTTCGAAGCCAATGGCTTCTTCGTCAGGATAACAAAAATAATATTTAAAAATCGAAGTATAGATCAAAATATAAAAAAAATTATATATGGAAAATGATAATATAAAGTACCCAATTAACATGAAAATAAATTAAAAATATAACTATTTACAAAAAGGACCTGATTATTTATAACATTCAATTTACTATTTACACTCTTTCTTATTTCCAAAATTTCTAATTTATCAAATTGTGATTCTGTATAATTTGTATGCAAAATTTGTAAACCCTTATTAATATCAAAAGAATGATCCATAGCAAAAAGATGGTTAGAAAATTCGGAATAATTATTACTATTTAAACACTTTAGGTGTTCCTTAACTCTAATTTCAAAATTTCTACACGTTTTTCCTATATAAAAATAATCACAATCATTACAAATTAATTTATAAACAATAAATTGTAGTTTATACAGTGTTTTCTTATTATAAATATATTATAAATAATGTTACCATAGACTCATTTTGCAGTTCTTGGCGTTATTTTTTTATTAAAAAAAATACATTTGGTTCGATAAAATACTAATTTTCTTACTTCATTGTATTTGAGATTGTAAAATTGTTCAACTGACTAACGTTGCGCTCATCCTAGCTGCAATCTGATTCTGATTTCTGTTTGAAATTTTTATGAATATTGTCTTGCACAGGAAAAAGTCTGTAGATTTTCAGGTGTGGATCGCCAATTTCACTTTCTGGCTGATTTTGACGCCAGGAGCAGGATGTAGAGAAGGTTGAGAAATTAAACACTTTTAGAAACTGGTAAACTGGATCAAAGAACGAAGACACAATACGAAAAGAGACTGACTTTGCTCTGCGATTCCAGCGCGTTTATTCATTTTAATACACTAGACCCAGCGTGTGTCAGCCAATCAGCGCGTCGCTCATTTCCGCTGCGCCCCGCGCTCGGTCGAACGTGATACACGCTGGGTCAGATTTACACAAAATATTTACGACCGGCCCTTTTCAGGGCTCCCAAAACATAATAATTTTATTTTTAATTTCTTTAAATTTAGATATATAACATTAAACAAGCATATAAATGTATAAAAATCGTATTTTCTTTGGCGCAGTTGGTTGTACGGGGTCAAGTTGATCGCCGTGGTTCCTGTTCGAAACAAATAGAGAAAAGTAGGTATGTAACAAAGCAGAAGTACAGAAGTAGAACTACAATTAAATGACTTTCTAAAGTAAATATATGTATGTAGTTTCGAAGTCTCTTGGCCATGAACGAAGAAAGCGTAATAAAATTTGTGGGTAGTTACATCACGTGACCCTCTGCAATATATAATATACAGGGTGAACCGGAGCTAGCAGCAGAGACTTGGCCGATAGATTCCTGACTTTGTTATAAGTCTAAAATGTTCAAGCACCCGTGACCTAATATCAATAGTTATGGAGATATTCAATATCAAAGTTTGTATATTTTTTTTCAATATTTCTGACTTACTTGAAAAGTTGAACTATCATTACAGTAACTCATATCGATTATGAAAAATTAATTTGCTTCAATACAACTGAAATAAAATGATAAAAACCTTGTAAAAAATAACTTTTTAAAAATTTTGCAAGGTTTTTATTATTTTGTTGGACTTCTATTAAAGCGACTTCTATTAAAGCGAAAGCAAATAATGAATTTTTCATAATCGATATAAGTTACTGTAATGATCGTTCAACTTTTTGCAAAAAATAAGTAAGAAATATTGAAAAAAAAATGCAAACTTTGATATTGCATATCTCCATAACTATTGATATTAGGCCATGGTTGCTTGAACATTTTAGACTCATAACATAGACAGGAACCTACCGGCAAAGTTTCTGCTGCTAGCTCTGGTACACCCTGTATAATATACTTATTATGTATTATCTCTTTCACAATCGACCCGGTTATTAATTTAGATTTATTATAGTTGCCTCACAGCGACCAAGCTATTTTTATATGGGAAAGTAGGTATGGAAGTCTTTGGGTATTACAGGGCTTACGGCCTGTCATATGGCTAGCTTCATATAAAAAAATAGCTTTGTCTCTGTGTGACATAGCTATAAATATCTTGATTAATAACCGACATCATGATATTTGATTAGTATCTTGATTGATGACCATCTGTTCTGAGACAAAAATCCAACCTGTAATCAGTGAAAATAATTGTGTTCTTGGAAAACTTTGAACATTCACAAAATGTTGTGAATACCCGGCAATAACCAAAACTGTGGTCATAAGGTAAACAATAATAAATCGTATTTCTATCTTTGATAATTTTTTATATCTACTTTCTCTTTCGCCTAACTTTTTGTGATATTGCCTCATGAGACTCGCCGCGCTATTCTGTTATTATTGCGTTAATACGAGTAGTTTGTTGATTGCATCCTTATTTTACTTGTTTTTTCTTTCAGGAGAACCTGTATTCATTTCTTCTAAATCTGGAAAACGTCTCCTCATGTTTCAAAGGTACACGTACTATTTTAGAAGAAAGTCTTCCAAAGGTAATGAAAGGTGGGTGTGTTCAACCCACCACAATAAAGGTTGCAACAGTTCTGTTCACATTCAAGACAATATTATAACATCAATAAGAAACAGTCACTGCCACGCTCCTCCGAAATACTTTCTTAGTTCATGTGGTACTTATATCAAACTGTAGGTATATGCATTAAATGAATCTTAAACCACTTAATTATAAATTATGGGCAGTAAATATAGTTATCTTACAACCATTTTTATTTCTCACTATTCTTCATCACACCCTGGGCTGACACTTTTTATCCCTTGCTACGAAACAATATTTCCGTTTAAAAAAGATATATGATTTGAAGATACCCTTTACGCCTTGTCCATGGGATGAGACACTGTGAGTTAAGTCTCGGAGATTAAGTTGAGATAAATCTCGATACCGTGTACACACGATGAGATTTTTATTTTGAGGTTAACTCAGATTAACTTAAGATCACCGCTTGACATCGGTTTGATAAGACAAACTCAAACTCATGAACTCGAGATTCTATACGTGTGTATAAAAATCGCATAGAACAGTGATGGCGGACTTTTTGGGCTCGCGTGTCGAAAATTCAGAAAATAACTTTTCTGCACTGGCATATTATTCAGTATTATTACAATAATAACGAACTCTGGCGAACGCTATACGAGTATAAATACGTATTCCGCCATACCAGCTGGTCTCTGCTGGCATATAATACCTCAGTATCATATGTCATCAGAGACCAGCTGGCGCGACGGAATACGTGTTTATTCTCGTGTACGATCGTGTGGCATTTTACAGAGTATTGTATTGATGCAGTGTATGATGCATCGGCCACAATCGTGTTTCTTCGGTAGCTTGAGCATTGGTGAACGCTGGAGTGTCACCCAAAATATTTTAGCGTATCACCTGTCACGCGTGTATCCGCGAACAAAAGTTCGCCATCGCCACAGAACTACAATTAAGAATGATGATAAACAAAAGGCTTTAAGAACACGAACATGTATTGCGTTTTACCGACCTTATTCAATGTGTCGGTTTAAAACATATTGACATCAACCATCAATATAATGATGTTTAACGTTTGAACAATAAACGTAAAGTAAAGTACGAGACAGAATAATATCGAACCTTAAGTGGCGGTGCTCGGATCTCTGAAACTTGGTGTGTACACGGTGGACCACAAAAATCGAGAATTGTTTCCAAAAAATTTCATGAAAGCATTATCCCAGAGATTGGTCTCAAGAAAATCTCACAAAGAAAACCTCACCCGTGGACACGGGCTATTATGGTGCATTTGAAACCACCGAGTATTTTAGATAATTTTAATGAAACTGAAATGCATAGTAAGAACTTTACTACAAAAACATTTGTCATGGTATGTGTTCATAATCGTTATTAAGAGTGGTGGGTCTTACCGCTATATGCCAAATATTACAAATGTCGAAAAATGAGCCATGCTCTTAATTAACGTAGAATAAGCATGTTTCCGTATATTTTGTTTTATATTGAATTTTTATTTTAAATTGAGTTCAAATGTGCATTTTTGCAATGTTTCTTACATATCTGAATGTTTCAGATTGTCCTGAATATATTTCATCTCGCTCCGGGAAAAAACTGTTATTACTCGAAAAGTACACTTTTTACTTGCAAAAAAAGTCTATTAAGGGGATGGAACGCTGGGTCTGCTCCACTCACCACACCAGGGGATGCAATAGCTCAGTTTCCATTCTGAATGGCCAAATAATGTCCATCAAAAATCAACACAATCACTACCCACCTGTAAAAACGTAAAATGGGTCTCATTTTATCTGAGCTGCGGAATGTTGTATTTGTGAAATATGAGTTGTTTTTTTTAATGTATGTCTCTGTATGTATATCTCTATCTAATGTGTATGGATTAAATAGAAGGCTAAAAAGATATTTAAACTATACCAAAGTTGTAGAAGAGAGTATAAGAGTAATAAATCAAATGTCCAATAAATATTTTTATTTTTTCTCATACATTTTCCACGCCATTCCTTTGCAAGGACTCCCGAAAAAGTGTAATTTGGGAATTCGAAGATTGTTGCGAACTCTTTGAAAAACAGAAAAAAGAGATTTTTCTCTTTTTTAAAGAGAAAAGATTTTTTCTTCAAAAAGAGCAAATTAATTTTGTGGTAACATTATTATTATAATTAATAAAAAAGTAACCCATAAAAACCAAGTTTTTATTATACTCCCTTTCTCATTTATAAGTAGAAACTGGTTTGGCGCTTAACCTACGCTTTAGGCTTCGGTCGAGCGACGCTACGAAAGGGAATTATAAAAAATTTCCAAAAATCCAAAATTATACTATAATCAGGTTCCGTGTCTACCAGACGCGTTGAAATATTTTCAAACAACTAAGTAAGTTGCGTGAAAAAACCATTAAAAATTTGAAAAATCCAAAAATTTATTAATTTTTTTAGCGAAAATTTGATAGATCTTCTTGATTATCGCCACGAGTCTGCTTGAAAAGTTTCAGCTCGATTGGATCGAGTTTGGTAAGTTTCAACTCGATTGGAAAAGTTTTTATTACACTCCCTTTCTTTGTAAATTAAGTTTACCATCATGTAATTAAATAATTGATTGACTGAAAATGAAACATGTCTAGACAAATATCTATGTCAAAAATCTCTAAAAATATCTCTTTATTATTTGATTTCTTCCCAAAAAACCGAAGTGTGTTGTCATCTGTGAACCAATTGTCATAAATTTTCGAAATTCGTAGTGAAGTACCTATTATACCAACCGACGGAGTAATTCAAATTTTAAATATTCCGTGATGTTATCGGGCCGCCAGCGCCGTTGGTAGTAATCAAACTTTTGTAATGATTCCAATTTGAAAAAACCATTAAAATTTCTAAAAATCCAAAATTATACTATAATTGTTATTATTTGTTAACGAAAATTTGTTAGATCTTTTTGATCGTCACCACGAGTCTGCATGCAAAGTTTCAGCTCGATTGGATCACGAGAAAAGGGTTAAAAATCGATCCAAAATTTTTTCGTCAAGAAAAGCAAGTACGAGTTAAAAGAAAGGAAGTAAAAATCAACATTGTTTTCACCACTTTTGTATTGAAAAATATCAACACTTAAGATGTTTAAGTAGCAATAATAATTCCGAATTTTCTAACCATCTTTTGGCCATGGCCTTTTATATTAAGATATTAATAAGGATTTACAAATTTTACATTCAAATTACACAGAATCACAGTGTGATAAATTATAAATTTTGGAAATAAGAAAAAGTGTTAATAGTAAATTGAATATTATAAATAACCAGGTCCTTTTAAATTTATTTTTATTTTTTATAAATACATTTTTTTTACAGTTAATATAGCGACAGTTTTTTTTGCAATGGTATTTTTCTTCTACAGTTATCTTTTAAATTTGTTTTCATGTTAAGTAAGTATAACATTATTATTCATTTTCCGTATAGGTATAGCTATTTTTTTAAATATTTTCATTGTCTGTACTTCGATTTATGAATTTATTAGTATACAATTGTATCCTGGAAACATATTGATATTTTTCAATACAAAAGTGGTGAAAACAAAGTTCATTATTTTTTATTGTAAGAATTTTAATTTTTATTCTTGAAGCAAAAATAATAATTATCTGTAAATTAGCTATTCTGTATATTATAATGTATTTAAGTTCAATTTTTTAGGCGTGTTTATCGTCTTATTTGATTGAAAACCATACCGTCGATTATGAATATTTACGATTTTGGTCGGTCATTTCAGTCAGTTTATATAATTGTTATTATCGCAAGATACTTCGATATAGGCTTAATCACATTAACTATCAAGATAATAAAATACAGTTAACTAAACAAATTAATTTTTGTCGAATGATAATTCCAACACGAGGAACTTTACCAAAATGTATTAAACATGTATATCGATATACTAAATTGACTTGATTTCGGTTAAAACTTTCGTGCTCTAGGCAGGGGCGCGCAGTGAGAACATTGGAAAGTGACTTTTTCCTAAGAATATTACTCAGATTTTGATATTTCATAATATTCTGCCACATAAATATTTAGATTCGATTTTATTTCCCAAATACAAGCTTAGGAAAAAGTCATGCCTAAATTTTCTCACCGCGCGCACCACTTTACTAATAGCATTCTTCTTAAATAATTAATATTTCCAGATCCTCTCGTGTACGTACCTTCTATAAAAGGTAAGCAACTCCTGCTGCATGAAAGGTACACTTATTCGTTCCAAACAAGGACACGGAAAGGTATCGACACGTGGTACTGCTCCACTCATCAAAGGAGAGGGTGCAAAGCGGTGGTTCACGTACAAAATGGAGAAATATGTAAAATAAGGAATGAACACACCCACTGTGCCCCCTATCACGTCACACCTGGCGGTAGATTTTTTAGAAAATTATAAATAAATAAGATTTTTTTTAAATAAACAAACAAATTTTAGAATACGGGATATTAAAATTGTTATGTTCTAGTGAACAATAATTGTACATAAATTAAACATATGTTATTCAATTCGTTCACTATATTTTAAACACTATTTAAAGTGTTATATGTTAATATTTTAATAATAATACTTACCGTGATATTTATTTAGTTAATTCCTACTTCGTGATATACAAATAGTAAAAAGTCACCAATATACGCAGATATGGTTTCACCTAGTGCGGTGTTATAAGCTAAATTTAAAAAGTGTAATTGTGATTATATTTTAATAATAATTTTATGTATTAACTACATATCGTCGCTGTATATAATAAAGCCAATGTACCGTTTAGTACATTCTGAGATGAACGAATCAATTTCTCATTTTTTCATATAAATAATGGAGATTTATAAAAAAAAGCATTGCCATTCATTTGGAAAATCTGCCTAGTAATTATTTAAAATATTTTTTATAAATCTAGTCTGTGCAGTTATTTTTTAAAACAGTTTATTGGTTTATCTCAGAATGTACTAAAACGGCACATAGGATTAATTATATATACAGCGACGGTACATACACTTTTGGAATTAAATGATGAAGAAGATAAAATAAATAAATAAATACCTCAAAAAAAATAAAACTGATCACGCTTAATTTAAGCATATTTTTTTAATGAATGTCACCCGCGCGAATATGAAGTGAAGCAGCGAAAATGAATCTTATACTAAAGATTTATTAATGAAATGATATTGGACAAGTCAAATTTTTAAGGAGTGAAATCTTAGCAATTCTATTTTAAAAATTTATGTTAGATATACTGTATACACCAGTAGAATTTGTGCAGTGTTTTTATGCGTTTTTTAATTCGACTTTTAGAATTTAATAATATTATGTTCTATCAGCATATATAATTATTTAATGAAAGTACAATATTCAAGAATATTCTACGACTGGCCAACATACGAATATCACATGTTACATTTTCTTGTCAACATAAGATAATTTGTAATGGCTACATTTTAAATATAATATAATGTTTATTTACAAAAATCACCTCAAAAGAAACACTGAAAAATCTTTAGAAAAAATTATCAAAAGTATCTAAAAATTATCAAAAAATCTATCTTTAGAAAAAATTATCAAAAGTATTCAAACAGACAGCTGATTGATGTATATATTCTTAGTACCTTCTTCGATTAAAGCTGTACTTACAATGTAAACTGGGTTCGAGTGATTGTGATTTCTCTTGATTTGTTTGAGAGTTTTGTTTTCAAAAGTTTGAAATTATTTGAAAGGTTTGAAAAAAAAGATTGGTCTGAAAAAACATTGTACGTTTTGTTTTGTGTCTTAATTAGAAAAAAGGCGAAAGAAAAGGATTTTAAGTAAATCATTTAATTATTTTTCAATGAAATTATTAAAATTAACGTAAAATATTTAAAAAAAACATTCTGAAACCGGTTTATTGTTTAGTAATAAATTTCAAGTTATTATAGGCAAAGTTATTCATTATTAGAATGTCTCACATCCTATTCCTCGAATTTTTACAAATATAAATGATTATATTTATATTATACTACGTATCACGATGTTTTTTCTAACTGAAACTTTGACAAGTTTTCATTGAAGTTACACTTTAATAAAAAAATCTGATGCCTTTACATATAATGTATATGGTAAGCGATTACATTATCTTTTTAGTTCAAATGTAAACCTCTAGTCTTCTAAAATAAATATTCTTCTTATGTCGGTGAATGTTTCAGGTTCACCCGTATTTATTTCTTCTAAATTTGGGAAAGAATTACTATTGTTTCAAAAGTATACGTACGCGCTACGAAGTCGAAATTCGAAAGGGATTGAAACGTGGCTCTGCTCAACCCATCAGAGAAAGGGATGCACTGGACTCGTGTACACCAAGAACCATAAAATTCACCAAGTAAGCAATGTACACTTCCACGACCCGCCCAATTATTATCTCACCCCTGCTGGGAAATATATAAAAATATAAAATCACCCAATGCCGGTCGGATGAGACCATGATGAAGTTTACATTGGTAGAAGCAACATTTACAGCATTAAAATTATATAACGAATTATCTCAACAGAGGGGACAATTGAACATTTTAAAAATATGTGATAACCATACTAAGTCGCGCACAGGCATTTTAATCACAAAAAATAAATAATTTATAAATATTTTTAACATTTTCAATAACAGCAAAATAATTTTGGTAGGTAGCATTATTTATATTAAATGAAATAAACACATTGTATAAAACCACTATTTATTGAATTTTCAACATGTTTCGGAGCACCGTTCAGGAAACAACATATGCTTGATATTGCAACATATATTGAAAGTATTGACATTAACAAAAACAAAAAATAAGTGTATTAGAGTTGAATAACGAATAAAGAATTAACGTGAAAAAAAATTAGTTTACGTTGTCCTACCTGATGAAGCGACCATTGGCGTCGAAACATGTTGATAATTAAATAAATTATAGTTTTACATGAAGTGTTTTCTTTTTTTATTATATAAAGTAGATGTCAATTAGTCCTCCTAGGATTCTTATACCTTCAATATAAAAAAAACATCATCCCCAGATGATAAGTAGTGGAAAAGTCTCATCCTTAAATCAATATTATCTTCACCCGGACACGAAACAGTTAACATTCACCAACTGTAAATCAACCTTGCCATTTTGATAATTATTATTATTTTCAAAAGATGAAAGCAGGCAACTGCGAAATTATATAATTTCTGGAAAATATTTTTTTAAAATCTAAATATAACCACTAGAAATAAAAATATCATATTTATTAAAATTTTGACGGTTTTTTGTATGTTCATGTTGTGATATTTTTTAAAAATTATGAAGATTATTTAGAATATTAATTAAAAATTATTTTTAAGTGCAGATAAAATCATTCATAAAATATTTAATCTTATTCCTATCAAAACGATTGACTGCAATAGACACGTTTGTGATTTTGTAATACCCGCATGTTTTGTATAAAAAATAAATTATGAAAATTTATATTGTTGTTTCATTTAGACAAAAATTCATCTGCGACAGGGTTTAATGAGTTTAGTCCATCCAAATTTGTGTCTCCGTTGCTTTCTAAATACTATTGTATATGTAACTTATACTCTGTCTAAAAATGTGTGATAATGGTGTATAATGTTAAATGCGGTCTAGAAATTTGATATTGTATAAAGCTTTGTTAAATAGAAGTTTTATTTCCAGCCCATTTTATCAAGTCAAGAAGTGGGAAGCAACTTCTAATGCTGAATAAATACACATTTTGCTACCAGAGAACATCTTTCCAGGGTAAGCAGAGGTGGCTGTGTTCTACGCACAACTCAAAGGGATGTTCAGCATCCCTTCTCATTACAGATGGCACCCTGCTCTCTGCGAAGAACATTCACAATCACGACCCACCCCATTATTACATTTCACCCGGAGGCGAGTACATCAGAACATAATTAATTTTATATTACACTATAACTATATGTACAAACATACAAGACGTTCGCGGAATTATCGCGGAGGGGTTAACAGAGGGATGGACTTTAGCTTATGTATGCCTTATTGCTTCAATAATTATTCAGACATTGATAAGCAAGCAACTTAAGAAAACCCAAATATGGACAGAATTGAGTTTAAATCCCTCACATTATTTTTGAAAAGGCCTTAGCTGATGCCCTTGGAAAACCATGGTTCAATGGTGGGAATGTGTTTTCATGTAAGAAAGATAGTCGATAGAAAACGAGTTTGTTGAGAATACTTCCTCAGGCACTGTCACAAAAGTTGTAGACTTGTGGAAGTTGGCGGATTGAAGGAAAGGCATCTTGCAGAAAGGCTTTCTATGGATGTTAAAATTTATTGCGAGGTGGGTGCCGAGAATACTCGTACCCCTTTAAAAATGCCCTTGCATAAGAACAATGTTGCCTTGTCTCCTCTACAGTCCAGACTTGACCCTGTCCGAATATTATTTATTTGCAAAACGCGGGATAAAACTTAAGGACGACGAAATATTTACGACGATAGAATTATTTGTCTTATTTCTTGTTTTAGGTAAAACCAAAATATATATATTTTATTTTTAACCGTATTACATCTTTTTAATAATTTCAATTTCGGAACTATAGCTTTAAATAGTAATACATAGAGTGATTTAGTAGAAGAGAATGAAGATTTTATCACTTGTTTTGGGTTACCGGGACGGGACCTCTGTATTCCTACATTTATAATACGTTACTTTAAAATATGGTAAAATAATTTTGTAAAAGCAAATTGGTGTTTGTATTTGCTGTAATTATAATTTCTTTTGTGAAAACCTTCTTGACCTAATAAAATTTTGCTTACAATAATTTATTTTCATTTACAATCCTTTGACAGTAAAATATCTTATATCCAAACTCCTGCAACTCCTGTGTATTTTTATGCGGTTTATCCATCTTATCCTTCCCCTACCCTCGTCTTCAGTAAGATTTCAATGATATTTTTACAGAAAATTCGGTCAGATTTTTTAGGTTCCCTATTTTAAGTGATGAAGAAAAATAAGTATATGGTTTTCAATGAAAATTATTCGATTTTTTGAATTGAAAAAACTTCTTATTTATTTTATTTTTAATCTGAATTTCACTTTTAAAAGTTTGTCGTCTAAGTGAAGTCCAATTCATGGAATGCATTCATTCTTTTAAGCTAGCCTTCATGTTCGTAAACACGTTAAAAATGCTGGGTTGGCATAGTTGAATCAAATATGTAAAATAAGTTGAATAAATAACGTATAATTTAAAAAAAAATTACAGCCAAGGCAGGTCGTAAGCTCAATAAAGCCTTCCAAATATGCTTTCCCATGTAAATAGCTTGTATCTGTGAAACATCTTTAATTTTTCTGAATTAATGATTATCCCTCTGTGGATAAAATCCAGTAGTTGTTTTCTTAGAACATATTAATAAAAATATTCTCACATTTTATTGTTTCCAGCCACGTTTATACCTTCCCGGGGCGGAGGACGCCTTCTTATGTTGAACAAATATACATACTGCTTTCAGAAGAGGCTAGGCATAGGAGACAGGTGGATCTGTTCCACCAACAAGAACAAGGGATGTCGCGCCTGCGCTCATATTATGCAAAATTCAGTTACTATTTTAAAAGAAAACCATAATCACGCACCACCAAAGTACGTTTTAACTAATAGCGGTAGTTTCGTAAAAGTGTAATTTAATATTTTTTGCGTGTATTTTGGTGACGTGAACAGTGGCTAATGTCAGTGTCATTCACTGTTTACGTCGCCGTTTCACATATTTTTTAACCATTTCGCACTGATGATATCACTGTTGCTTAGTTGGAATAATAGGGTCCACCTCTCATTAGTATTTAATCGTTTCATAGCAATAATAATGTAATAAGAAAAAATTGTTTCTCCGAAACTACCCTTATTTATGTCCCTTATTTATTTATGTGCGTATCCGCACCCCACGCCCTTTTATCGCGTGGGTATCTCGGAGATTTGTTTTACCAATTACCAAATATAGTTATAGTCAATTATCAATATTCAGAGAAGAAAAAATTGGTGCAACTTTTGTGACTTTTACAAAGTAATCGCCATTCGAATACAACATGAATTTACAATGAGGAAATGTAACACAATTATTATATATAACATACTTTTTTAAACAAACAAATAAACTAATGAAACTTTTTAAGGTGATTTATTATTCTTTATTTTCCTTTAAGTAAAAATTAAAATAATTATTTTTCATTGTTTTTTCAGTATATCCTTGCTATTGACAACAAAATAATATTTTTGTAGTGTTAAGAAAAAATAATATTATTTATATGCAATTATTTTTTTTAGCCAAATTCATTCCATCTCGTGGCGGAAAGCAGCTGCTCATGCTGAACAAGTATACGTACTGCTTTAAGAAGAGGCAAGGCTCGGGGGACAGATGGGTCTGCTCCACGAATATGAATAAAGGATGCTGCGCTTCGGTCCATATTCAAAACAATGTAATTGTCAACGTGAAAGACGTACACAACCACAAACCACCGAGATATTTCATGACCGCCGGTGGAAATTACATAAAACTCTAATTACCGTACAATATTTTTTGGTTTTATCTTAATTTTATTTACCCGATTTACGTTAATAAATGTTTTCTCAAGACCAATGTGATGTATCGTCGATCTCGTCAACATTTTTCTATCAGCAATTCCCAATCAAATCTGTTATTTGAAATAATTATATTATCGCCTAGTAATTTTGTTTTTAAAAATAAATTAATCGACTGAGCTATGCATTTCCAACTCAGGTAAGTTCCTACTTGCCATGTATTCAATAATAATGTAAGTACAAGTACCAGATCCCAGAAGTTATGATTTTTTATCAATCATTAATGACGGGATTCTTCCAATAAAATCATTGTTATCCATCTTAGCGATCCCTTCTTTATTTATCTACTATGCAACAGCCATCATTACATTCGTTTCTAATTTGTTCATTCCTTGCTATCGAAAAGAGAGTAAAGTTTATACAAAAATGGCTTGAAAGACAAATTGATGCTATCGAACACATGTATCAATAAAAAGGATTGTTTTCCTACAGATGTGAGATTGAATTCTTAGTTATTAATTTTTTTAAATTATATATTTTTATATCGTTGAATGAATTGGCAGTCCCTTCGTTTATTTTTAAAATATTTTTTTTATTAGAACTTTGTACTACATAGATTATTTTTTATTTATTTATTACTATTATCGTTTCGAGAGGAGCAGTCCCGCTCGACGTAGGAATAGTTATTAACTATGCCTGTTGATAAGGGGGACTGCTCCTCTCGAAACTATAATAGTAATAAATAATTCAATATAGTGCGTATATACTACTAATTAAAAAAAAATTAAAGAAACATCAGGTCATTAAGTTCAATTAATGTATAGAAATACATCATAAAAACTCTCGGGCTTAAGTAATCACATGATATATTGTGACTTAACCGGGAATTGAACCCGGAATTCCCGGGGCTAGAAGACAGTATCATGCCCACTAAACTACGATTATTATCGATTCCTTTAAATATTCTGAACAAGAAAATATGTAATACGTAAAAGCTTCAAAGATGAATCATGTCTCCATATGGAACCTCAAATATTATTGCGAGTTTTGTATTTTCCATTACTTATTTTATACTTTCTTCTTTTTTTTCAGCGGTGTACATTCAGTCTAAAAAAGGCAAGAAGCTGTTGATGTTTAACAGATACACATATTATTTTAAGATTAAGGTCAAGAATGGGATAGAAAGATGGTGTTGTTCTGTAGGTCGAACTTGCCGAGCCTTTGTGCACGTGCAAGAAGGTGTCATACAATCGTTATTCGATGGACATGATCACAAACCACCTATGTATCACGTCACCGAGTCTGGGAAGTATATTAAAATATAAAATGTAGAAGATTAATTTAATTTTAAACTCACAAAAAATCATATGTAGCACGACAAATACTCAAACAATACATTCTTTTTTCGTATATATATATATATATATATATATATATAATATATATATCTATCTATATATATATCTCTATATATATATCTATATATATATATATTATATATATATATTTATAATATTCAACTCTAAAAATCGTGTGTGGATTTTTAATTTATACAAATTTATTTTCGTTTCATAGAAAGTAAATATTAAAAGACTTTTTTTAACATTATCCGAAAATATTGTAAAAATATCCAATGGTTTAAGATAGAAAAACGAAAATAGAGTTTTGCAGATACGTAGGGATCGACGATATTAGAACATAATATTTGTAGTACAACATTCTTATTACAAAACTTGATTCATTGTATTTTATAAATCATGAATCTTATCTCACAATTCTTCATTTCAGCTAAATAAATACAAATGACTATTTTTGTAAGAGAAAGATTGACCATTTGACATAATTACATTATTATGTATTATTATTATTGTTATATTTACATTTACATTATTTAGTGTGTCTGACACATCTTACACGCCTTTGATGTTAACAACTAACTAATTTTATTGAATAAATAGTCAGAATCACTTTCATAAAAGTATATTTTTTAATTTTCCTTTTTATTTAAACCAAAACACCTTATGTTATATATATCTTATATACCCTACGAACTCTTTAGAATTAAATAATAGTCTGTAGATAGTATTTATGAATATGTTATTATACCTTTTCAAGATTATTTATTTTGATTAGATACCCTATCGTGTTATTTATTATTAAGAGTGCGGGCAGTTGAATCTCCATTTTACGAGTAGGTATGTCTGGTATAGTCTTAATTTTCTTAAAAATGTATTTGATTCCTTTAATCTTCAATAATTAGTGTATTATTTGTGACCATATATTAGATATTTAAATATTTTATTTTGTGCAAAGCTATATAAATAATTATGGAAAAATGTTAATATTTATGAATTTTTAAATATTTTTATACATCGGTCTGAAATTCTGCATACAGACAAAAACCTGTACCGGAAAAACTAAATAATGGGAAACAAATATATATGAAATAATCGAGGTGTACGTCATAAACAGACAATATTTTTCATAGTGACGCTAGTGCCGCCGTCTCGTTAATCGCTATTGCCGTATAATTCTTAATATATTGCTATTAGAATTGTTAGCCACTCTTTTTCCTCCCTTTATATTAACTCGTGGCGTCTACTTGCTTGCTTGCTTGCCGGCTTGCCGAGTGAAAAAACTTTGGATCGATTTTTAACCCTTTTCCCGTGATCCAGTCGAGCTGAAAAACGGCAAGTAGACTCGTGGCAACGATCAAGAAGATCTATCAAATTTTCGTTAAAATATTTAATAATTATAGTACAATTTCGGATTTTTAGAAATTGGTATCATTAGAAAAGTTTGCTTACTAGCAACGGCGGCCCGATAACGTCGCGGAATATTTTCTAAATTTGATATACATAATAGGTACTTCACAACGAATGTCGAAAATCTAAATTGACTGACAAATGTTTTTAGAATTTAATCGAAGTGTCTTATCAAAGCTCAAATCATCTGACATTTTAGAAATTTATTAAATTACTGTAAGTTTAGTGTTATGTTATATGTTTTAATTCGTTTTTAATTGTTATTATATTTTACAAAGAAAGGGAGTATAATAAAAACTTGGTTTTTATGATTTACTTTTTTTATCCATTGTTGTACTCGAACCGTACAAATGCAACATATTTTATTGGCAATTTCACTGAGTCGCGGGGTCGGAGACAGATCAGCGGATTTGCTTTGTTCGGAGTTATTACACAATCTGTTTCTTAGTCAGAGCTGCGCTGAAATAATTTGAATATCTCCTTCTTTTACTTAACGTATTTTTTCGTGATGCGTTCGAGAGTAATGTGTAGTATGATAATTGATGCCTTTACTTTTGCGGTGACATTTAAATTGCAATTTTTTGCAAGGAAGTTTATTAACAAAAGATGATGGATTTATTTAATAAAAACATAGCTATCAAATATTTCGCTTTTATTATTAATAAAAGTTAACTTATAAAATAATTATTTCTTAAGTTATTTTATGAAGGGATTTCAAACAGTTAATGAAGCATTTTCAATTACTCTTAAAAAGTAACCCATAAAAACCAAGTTTTTATTATACTCCCTTTCTCATTTACTAGTTGAAACATTTTTTTCGCTTAACCTACGCGTTGGGCTTTGGTCGGGCGACGCTACGAAATTGAGTAATAAAATTTTTCCAAAAATCCAAAATTATACTAAAATCAGGTTTCGCGTCTACCAGAGGCGTTGAAATATTTTCATACAACTAAGTAAGTTGTATGAAGAAACCATTCAAAATTTGAAAAATCCAAAAAATTATTATTTTTTTTTAACAAAAATTTGATAGATTTTCTTGATCGTCGCCACGAGTCTGCTTGCAAAGTTTCAGCTCGATTGAATCACGGAAAAGGGGTTTAAAATGGATCCAAAGTTTTTTCGTCAGACAAGAAGACAAGCAGACGCCACGAGTTAATATAAAGGGAGTAAAAAAGTAACCCATAAAAACCAAGTTTTTAATATACTACCTTTCTTTGTAAAATATAACAACAATTAAAGATGAATTAAAACATATAAAATAACACTAAACTTACAGTAATTTAATATATTTCTAAAATGTCAGATGTTTTGAGCTTTGATAAGACACTTAATGCTTTGAAGATTAAATTCTAAAAACATTTGTCAGTCAATTTAGATTCTCGACATTCGAAGTGAAGTACCTATTATGCATACCTACAGAGTAATTCAAATTTAGAAAATATTCCGCGACGTTATCGGGCCGCCGTAATCAAACTTTTCTAATGATTCCAATTTGAAAAAACCAATAAACTTTCTAAAAATCCGAAATTATACTACAATTATTAATTTTTTTTAACGAAAATTTGATAGGTCTTCTTGATCGTCGCCGCGAGTCCACTTGCCAAGTTTCAGCTCGATTGGATCACGGGAAAAGAGTCAAAAATGGATCCAAAGTTTTTGTTGATGGCAAGCAAGCAGACGCCACGAATTAATATAAAGGGAGTAAAAAGGAATTATATTTAATACCAAATTATTTAAAGACACGCAGAAAAAACAAATCAACGAAAATAAATTTGGCTGCTACCGGGATTTGAACCCAGATCACTTAGCTTTCCGGATAGGTATTTAACCAATTACACCACATCAGCCTTGTACCTTTCCGCCAATATATCGACCTTATCAGAAAGTCTAATTTATTGATCGATTAACATATATTATTCATTTTTAGAGCAATCCACTTTTTCTGGTTTATGTTATGTATCTGCCCCTAGTTGACGCCAGAATTAATCATTTAATTAATTTTTTATTTTTGGACACATTTGATACAACACAATACACTTAATTTTCCTTAAAACTTTCTTCGAATACTATAAATAAAAAATAGTAAATTGTGTAAACAACATATTCCTTTTGCCAAAAAATGTCATTTAAACGAATGTTCGTATTCCTACGTAAATCATATACGTAAAATTATACTATTGTTTACCACATTACTTACTATTATTAGCCCAGCGGTAATTGAGTTCTTATTGTTCGTTACCTGTATTATGATTTTCATGCAGATTTGTTATTATTATTAATAACGAACTCTTTATTTAAATAAAAAGAAAAGACTGTTTTAAACCACTATTTACGAAATTGTCAACATGTTTCGGGGCCAATGGTCTCTTCATCAGGATACATCGTATACTAAAAATTAAAATTGAAAAAATGTGGACATTAAAAAAAAATATATGGGACTCCAATAACTAATAAAGAACAAATATGAATACAAATTTAAAAGATTAATATGTATTCGCAAAAGGATTTGGATATTCATAATATTCAATTTGCTATTAACAATTTTTATAATTTATTATAACTGTAATCAAATAATATTTGTGTGGAAAATTTCTAGACGATTGTTAATATCAAAAGAATGGGTTGTTTACAAAAACTGGTTAGAAAATTTGGAATATTTAATGCTATTCATATATCTTGAGTTTTGCTTAATAATAATATCAAAATTTCTACATGTTTTACGTATATAAAATGATTGCAATTATTTCAATTAATTTATAGATCCACGATTTTTTTAAAATATCATTCGTGTTTTTCTAATAATATTTCTTTAATTTATTATAAGTCAAGAAAGCTATAGATTTTTTTTTATTTAAGTATATTATTTGATTTTAGCTAATTAAATATTTTAAACCGCCGAAACATTCTGATAATACAATAAATAGTGGTTTTATGCTAAGCATTTTCTTTATATTAATATAAATAGTGTTACCACAAAGTTATTCTATTTCTAATGAAGAAAACATTTTTTATTTTTACTACATCTTTTAAATTATATTTTAAGTATGTTCACTTATTGAATCTTTTTTCAGCTATATTCATATCGTCTAAGAAAGGCAAGAAACTTCTGATGGTTAACAAATATACATACCGCTATCAATCTTTGATCCGCGAGCGAGCACAGAGGTGGACCTGCTCCATCTCCAAATCCATGTGCCGCGCCTACATACACGTCAAGGATGATAGGGTCATTGCTGTGTTAGGGACCCACACTCACGAACCACCCACTTACTTCGTTACGGGGTCTGGTGATTATATTAAAATATAACAGATATATTGTGATAAATAGATGAAATATATAATGTTTTAAAGATTTGACCTTTAATATCTTAAGGCTTTGCATGACGTCCTCAATTCAATCCCCTTTTTTGCTGTCTACAGCTGTACATAATATTAGGATAGTCGTTTAAATATCCTGAAAACTATTATCTTGATTTTTTTACCAAGTTCCAAAATATTATCGCGCTTACATAGGTATGTACAAGTCAAGAAAGATGGGGTTATTGCAGTGTTCGGTAAATACTTTTGAACTACCCTCTTACCTCGTCACGGGGTCTGGTAATTATATTGAAATATGAGAAGTTTATTGATTAAAGAATTTGAGTTTTAATATCCCAAAGCTTTCACTTGAAATCTTCAAATTAATCACCATTATTGATATACGAGCATTCAGATAGCAGTTTCGATATCCTGAAAACTATTACCTTTATATTTTTACCGAGTTCCGAAATATGATCAAAACAAGAAATGTAACTAATTTACATATTTATCCGAATATTGAATTGATCTCATATTGAACCGATACTTTCGAAGGGGTTCGGGTCAGCTTCTGGACATGCCCGACATGCCGACTGCCCGACAACCTAACCTCCCGAAAGCCAACTGCCCGGCAGTCCAACTTATTATGTTAATAAGCATAAACTGATTAATTTTAAACTGTATTTGAAGAATATTTTTTTCTAGGGGGTTACCTAAATAGTTTATATGATTTCTAGAAATTGTTTTGTTTATTTACATTATTTTTTTAATACAATTTTGATTATAAACTATTTTTTACAACGGTTTGCAATAAAACACATCATCATATAAAAAAAATGATGTGTGTATGACACTGGGTATGACACTGGCTTCCCACACCGAGGGTTCCGGGTTCGATTCCCGGTGAGGTCACAATGTTAATCTATGTGATTTACTCAAGCCTGGGTGTTTTGTAATGTAGTTCGCTTCTGTAAGTGGGCCTCCTGGCCTGTTGAAGCGTAAAAAAAAAATAAAAAAAATCTAGGCTGGGTACGTAATGAATGATTCCCAAGCTCTTAAGTAAGTAGTAAAAAAAACCCACATGTAAAAAAATTTTCCTCAAAATCAGCCTGATGATTTTAACAGTTGAAGATTCATATTTGCGTAAACGTATACAAATGCGTATTTTGTAATTTAAATATATTTTTTATGGAATTTGGCTTATTGTGCATTCGATAGTCGGCTGTCGGGCAATTGGCTGCTGGGCAGTGGTCCGGTACCGCTTTCGAAGTTTGTCTGTCGAATAGTTTGAGAAAAAATCTAAGCATAACCACCATTGAAACAGTATAATAAAAAAGGAATATGTTTAGTACAGCGGTTTCTAAACTTTTTTGGTTCACAGCGCTCTTGGTGCATCAGGAAGTTTGCACAGCACCTTACCTGTCATGCGAATGTGTTCCAGCCCACATTGCATATCGATAATATCTCCTTCGTAGTATTTTTTAAATCACTTAAACGACTGAAAATATATATTTGTGATAATTTTCATATATACATTCGTCGCGAGAAAAATCAGCTTCATTGAAGATCACAAACTCTTGCAACAAATGAAACAACATTTCCCTCCGTTTTCACTCATTTTTCTTTGACACAAGAAACTGATCTGTTCTTTTAAGAACAAAACGATTTAAAAAGGTTTAGGATTCTCCAGTGGTGCCTTGACGTATACTTTGGGAACCGTTTTGAATAAAACATCACCATTGATAATGAATTATTACTTGCTAGAAAATAAATACAATCTAATTAGGAGGTTGTTAAAACTCATTATTCGCACTGCCAAGTGTGGGCTAAGCGAGGGGATTTAGTTATATTTAAATAATCTTCAAGTGACATGTCGCACAAGTTTACATAGGTAAATTTTATGAAGGTTATTCGTCTAGTTATTATTATTTTTGAGATCTTATTTTATTTAGCGTTGTAGTTTTTACTGTAATAACTGCGTCATTTACGGTGTAGTAAAGGGTCCGCCATCTAAAGTTTTTTTTTTCAACTAGTGCTTATTTCGTGAATGGTAACACTTAGCTCATGTCTGAATTGACAGATAATTAGTTTTATCCTTCCGCTGAACGAATATGGTTGTGTATACGCTTGAACAACGCTGGGAAATATTGCGACATTACTTTGAAAATCATGGTAATGTTGCAGAATGTGTGCGAAAATTGCGTACGGTTTTTGGAAGAAGAGAAGCACCGTCAGCTCCGTATGTTCGTTATCTTGTGAAAAAAGTGAAAGAAACTGGCATCCTCATTGATAAACCAAAGCGTGAAAAGCCAAAAACAGTGCGTACACCCGAGAATATTGATGCTGTGGCAGAAAGTGTGCGTGAAGCGCCATCAACATCAATTCACCGTCGTTCTCAACAATTGAACATTTCGGAGACATCATTGAGACGAATTTTGCATAAAGACCTTGGTATGACGCCGTACAAAGTCCAATTGGTTCAGGAGTTGAAGCCAACTGACCATACAATGCGTTTTCGCTTCGCTGAGTGGGCCTGCGATCGACTTACAGAAGATGCCGATTTTGCCAAAAAAATCATCTTTTCGGATGAAGCTCATTTTGATCTTGGCGGGTATGTAAACAAGCAAAATTGTCGTATTTGGGGCACAGAAAACCCGCACGCATACATTGAAAAGCCGGTACATCCAAAACGAGTCACTGTTTGGTGCGGATTTTGGTCCAGAGGCATAATTGGGCCATTTTTCTTTGAAAATGAGCAAGGAGTGGCCGTTACAGTCAATGGCGATCGTTATCGGGCCATGTTGAACGAATTTTTGTTCACAAAAATTGAAGAGGAGGATATTGGCAACATTTGGTTTCAACAGGACGGCGCTACGTGCCACACAGCCGAAGCTACACTCGATGTTTTGCGCCCTGTTTTTGAAGATCGCATTATCAGCCGCAGAGCTGATGTCGTTTGGCCACCTCGGAGCTGCGATTTGACACCGTTGGACTATTATTTGTGGGGTGCCCTCAAAGATAAATGTTACGCCGACAAGCCAGAGACAATTGACGCTTTAAAGGACAATATTCGTGAAGCCATTGGTGAAATACAGCTGCACACAATCGATAATGTGCTTAAAAATTGGACCGATCGTGTCGGCTACTGCATGGCCAGCCGAGGCAGCCATTTGAATGAAATTATTTTCCATTATTAACCGGAAGGATTGTACTTTCAAATAAAAAAAGAAATTTGAGAAAATATTTAGTAGTTTTTTTTTTATAGCATTTTCAAAAAAAAAAAGTTATTTGGCGGACCCTTTATTATTCTATTAATATATTACAAAACGATAATCTGGAAAATGGACGAGCACGCTAGAGAAAATGATCAAATGTGGTGAAGCGAAAGTTCTGTGACACTACATAATTCAAACCCCTATGCATACCTTCACGAGCATACGGCTTGATAGTAAGTTAGTTACATAATTAGTGATATATTAAAGCTTACATTGATAAGTATGGAGAATATTGATGTGACACATATTCCGTGTACGCAACTGTATTAAAAAAAGGAGGTATTTCCACGCATGGTCACTTATGTCCAACATTTCGAATGCTGAGTTGTTAGTGTGCTAAGAAGCCAAACATTAAAGCATTAATTCCAACTACATATGTTGAGAAAATAACACACTATAAGTACGTATCTACTGCACGACATCGGTAATTATATATCTGTATTGTTCGTTACCTGTATATGATTTGTTATTATTAATAATAATTTATTTTTGTTCATAAAAAGAAAACGTTTTGCATTAAACCACTCCTTATTGAATAGTCAACATATTTCGGGGCCAATGGTCTTTTCATCAGGATACAACGTACAATAAAATTAAAATTGAAAATATAGGTATACATTAACAACAAAAAAATGGTAGTTGAATAATTAATTAAGAACAAATATGAAAACAAATTTACAACTACTACCTGTTCGAAAAAAATATTTGGTTATTTATAATATTTAATTTGCTAATTCTTAACACTTTAACTAATTTATAATTTGTTTAACTGTACCTAATCCAAGGTTATTATTGCTATTAATACGTAATAATTGCTCATTAATTCTTATATCATAATTTCTACGTTTGACCTATATAAAAATTATTGCAATTATTACGAAATAATTTATAGATCCCCGATTTTTTAAATATCATTCGTACCTTGTTATCCCATCCCAATTATCAAATATAATGTTTGTCCTTCCATTCGTCCGTCCATCCGTCTCCGTAACTTCATGTAACGTCCGTAATTTCGTTCGAATTCAAGGCCAAAAAAACGAAATTAAACGGCCGGAAATGGGGCTTGAACCCCTGGCCAGCAAACCCGAAGGTGACAGCGATAGCGAAGTTTCTATCATCGAGCCTGCATTACCCGTCAAAAATAAAGTACATATAAGTAAGACTCAGCAAAGACGCGAACCATTACATGTTACGCCCAATCGCCACGGTTTAGAAAGTATATTTATTTTTTCAATTGATTCAGCAACATTGTAGATTGACATTTAAAAAATATTGATTGTATCTTTGTTTAAATCTACTTATATTATTTGATTAATTACACCCACATGTTTCGATGATGATGGAAAGGCATTTCCTAAACATGTAGCTGTAATTAATCAAATAATATAAGTAGATTTATACAAATAATACAGTCAATATTTTTAATAGTAGGTACATATAACTGCCGGCTGGAGAAATATTAATAAAATGTTCAAATATTTGGATAAATGTCGTTGTTACTATTTAATGGGTGTCGGCTATAAATTAATAAATACTTATTCTTTAGGAACCGACATGTAAAAGTACCATCATTTTTGACGGGTTCCAGCTTTTTTGATAAATAGTTCTTTAATTTATTATGAGTCTAGAAATATATAAAATATTTGTTATTTATAATACTTCATTTTAGCAAATGAAATATTAAAAGCCGCCAAGATCAGTTGATAATTCAATAAATTATACAAAGTGTTTTCTTTATATTAGTATAAATAATGTTATCAGTAAGTTATTTTGCTGCTATTTAAAAATATTTTTTTATTGATTAAGGTATACATTTTTCAAAGTATGTTAGTTAACCTATTGAATGTTTTTTCAGCAATACTTATATTGTCTAAAAAGGGCAAGAAACTTCTGATGGTTAACAAATTTACATACTGCTATCAATCTTTGATCCGCGAGCGAGGACAGAGGTGGACCTGCTCCATCTCTAAACCCGTATGCCGCGCCTACATACACGTCAAAGATGACAGGGTCATTGCTGTGTTCGGGAACCACACTCACGAACCCCCCAATTACTACGTCACGACGTCTGGTGATTATATTAAAATATAACAATATATATTGTGATAAATATGAAATATATAATCCTTTAAAGATTTTACTTTTAATATCCCAAGGCTTTACATAAAGTCCTCAAGTCAATCTCCTTCTTTGCCGTCTACAGCTATATACAATATTAAGATAGCAGTTTCAATAACCTGAAAACTATTATCTTAATTTTTTTATAAAGTTCCAAAATATTATCAAAACAAGAAATGTAACAAGTTTACCATTTTATCCGAATATTGAATTGATCTCATATTGAATAGGTATCTACTTTCGAAGGGATTTAGGTCAACTTTTGCCCGACATGCTGACTGTCCGACAAGCCAACTTCCCGAAAGCCAATTGCCTAATAGCTCAACTTTATATTAATTTTTTATGAAAATATACATATAAAGTTGGGTAAACTGATTAGTTTAAAACTGTATTTGAATAAATTTTTTAAAATTCCTAGATTTTTTTTTTGTTTTTTCACATTATTTTTTAATACTTTTTTTGATTTTTAACTATTTTTTTAGCAAGATTTAAAATAAAATACTTCAGATCATAAAAAAATTCTAGGCGTGTTATGAAATGAATGATTCCTAAATTCTTAAGAAAGTAGCAATAAATCCACTAGTAAAAAATTTTCTTCAAAGTTCTTCAATGTTTTAAATATAAATTTATCAGTTTGATGACTTTAACATGTGAAGAACTTGTTCGAGTTTTTGTAAATGTATACGAAGCCCTATTTTACAATTAAAAAATATTTTTTTATAGAATGTAGCTTATCGGGCAACCGACTGTCGGAATAGTTTGTAAGTGATCAATTTATTCAACTAAATTATACAGTTTGAGAAAAAATCTAAGCGTAACCGTCATTGAAACTTTATAATAAGAATGAATATGCTTAGTACAGTGGTTTCCAAACTTTTTTGGTTCACAGCGCTCTTGATGCATCAGGAATTTTGCTAACTAACACTAACTGTCCTGCGGATGTGTTCCAGACCACATTGCGTATCCCAGCAAAATTGTCGACACTATCTCTATGGTTGTGTATTTCAAACCACCTGATAAGGTGCGATAAATTAAAAATATATGTTTTATGTCGCGAGAACAATCAGCATTGAAGGTCACAAACTTTTCCAATAAAGGAAACAATCTTTGCCACCGCCTTGAATATTTTTTCTTTTAAATTCTAATAAGACCAAAACGACTTAAAAAGGTCTAGGATGCCCCAGTCAACCCCTGTGGAGCCTCAGCGCACACTCCGGGAACCGTTTTGAGTAAAAGGTCACCATTGATAATTGTTAGTTGCTGGAAAATATATAAAATTTAATGAGGAGGCTGTTAAAACTCATGTTTTGCAATGCCAAGTGTGGCCTAAACGTGGGGTTTAAGTTATATTTAAGTAATCTTTAAGTGACATGATGCACAAGTTTACACAGGTAAATTTTAGTTAGACTATTCATCTAGTTATTATTATTTTTGAGATCTTATTTTATTCAGTGTTGTAGTTTTAATATTTTACAAAACGATACTCTGGAAAACGGACGAGCGCGCAAGAGAAAATGTTTGAATACGGTGAAGCGAAAGTTATGTGACAGGACAGAAGTATGTAGCATTCTATCCCCTAAGCCTTTGTTGTTAATCATCAGTGATAATCATTAATGTAGTAGAGTAATAATCAATGAAGTTAGTTAATCAGTGTTATACAATAAGCTAGTCCACTAGAATTATGAATTATACAAACCTTACATCCGTATTTAAAAAAGAAAAAGAGGCATTTCCAAGCTAGGCCACCTTTTCGAATTCCGAGTTGGTAGTATGCTAAGAACCAAACTTTGGAGCATTATCTAACTATGGTGCGAAAATTGATCTAACCGTTCGTTCAATATTTTATCGTAAACTGTCTTTTTTGAGTGTTCTCATAAATATTGTGATATTTTCAGCCATTTTCATTCCATCCCAATGTGGAAAACAACTTCTGATGTTGAACAAGTACACCTACTACCGTCAGAGAACGTCCCGCAAAGGGATAGAGCGCTGGGCTTGCTCGACTCATTTCTCTAAAGGGTGCAAGGCGTACCTCTTTCAAGATAATGATTTTGTAACTTCCATGAAGGGCGATCACTTTCACGAACCACCAAACTACGTCATCTCTTCTTCGGGAAGATATATTAAGGTTTCCGCACAATCACCTCAGATAAAATAATGTTTAATTAATTATTATACATACGAGCACATACTGGAATGCCTTCTGTCTTTGTATTTTTCTACTGGAGTGCCTTTTTGCCAATATTTTATCTATACCTATACCAATATACCTAGTAACTTTAAACGTGAAGGGTATGAATATAATTCAAACATATTCCTTCTTCATAAAAATAATTCTCATTTTGAGATTACTGCACATGCGTGTAGTCAGAGATAGCTCACAAACCAATTTTTATTTTATTTGGTTTTATTGTTTTTTTTCTAAAAATCTAAATCGGAACAATAAATTTGACCAGTCTATGTTCACCAGACAACGCCCGATTATTTTTGATTACCAATATATGTCACTAATTTCTTTTCAAAATTTGGCACTGCAAATGATTTATTTTCATTAAAATACTTCAATTTGGCTTCAAACCAAAGACTTCTTTCTGTCTTGGTACAGTATAAAAATTATAAACTTTTTATTATTTCAATTTGGAACGCGATTTGCATCTTACATCGCTGTTTAAATAATGTTTATTTTAAGGCGGCACGTTCACTGCAAATGCATATTTCGGCGTTTTTTAAAGAAAATTTGATGATTTATTATTCATTTATATCAGAATGTATATTCTAGACTGAAATTTTTTAGGGCAATAACTTAGATACAATCTTTGTTCTTATATAAAAGTAATAAATTGAATATTATTTACAATAATTAAAAAAATATAAGCATAATATAAATTTTGAAATAAATAAATAATAAAAACCCACATTTTCGTAAAAAAACGCCCAAATATGCATTTTCTGTTTAAAGCCTTAAGTTATACTCGTGTAATCTCATTTCAAATATTCGATCTGATTTATAATTTTTTGTGGTTATTTATTAAGTTATAATAAAATGCTGGATAATTATTGATTTTTAATATCCCTTAACTTGTGATCAAATTCGATTTATATTTTACTTATTTTATTTCTCACAGTTTTTTTACAGATTTTTTCTTAGATACCCCTCAATTGACTTAGGTTGATAAGTATATTTTTAATGCGAAAAAAAAGATTGCCTGAAAATCTCTGAATATATGAAATTTTTTTTTAATTTGCATTATTCACATTTTTGTAGAGATTATTCATAATGATCATTAAAATAGATGGAAAACATACTTAACTACGTTATCTCTACTTGAGTTTAATTATAATTAATATTTTACTATTCAAGATTCGACATTATCAGAATCTCTCAGGAACAAGCGATTCTGATACTTCCACAAATAAATCAACAGGCTTTTTTGACATTCTTGAAAATTTCTTGAATTAAATTAAATTATTAATTAAATTAATTTCTTATTGCATCAAATTAAAATGTTTGGGTTTTGATCAGTAAATATTTTTATTAAGAAACGCCAGTTTTTTGAAATTCATCAATTTTGTTTTTTATATATCTTTATATTTCAGCGATATTTATCCCGTCGCAAAGAGGCAAACGACTGCTGATGGTCAACCAGTACACATATAGTTTCCAATCAAAAATAGCAAACGGGGGAGAAAGATGGCAATGTTCGCTGACAAGAAATTCTAAAAACAAGTGTCGTGCCTACGTCCACGTGAGAGAAGATACGCTCACAGGGGTCTTCAAGACCCACACCCACGCACCTCCGAATTATCATGTGACTGAATCAGGAATGTATGTTAAACTTTGACACGAGTGATCTACAGTCATAGTATAACCGGAAATTTTTCAATTTATTCACCAACAATTTTAACAATTCTTTTTCTATATTGAATAATAGCCAAAGATATAATCTTTACGTTTTTGAAACTAAGCTATGAGCTTGTTGAAATAAAACTAAGCTGTGTGCTGTGAAATTGTGTACTAATGTAATTTATTTTTAGTTTTTTTTTAATTATTGACCAATATATTTCTGGTTTCTGTCATTGAAATGTCAGTTATTAAAGAGTTAAGGTTGTTATTACGGTCGGTTGTTATTACGGTACGTTAAAATATCCGAAATTACAGTTAAATATGAAATGTCAGTTTTCAATAAAATTAAACTTTTTGCAAGTACTCACTTTTTTTTTATTTAAGTACAGATAAAGTACATTGAAGTATATATGATGTTTTAAATAAAGTGTATCTTCTTTTGCATCCCTCCTTTACTCCAGAACCAATCCTTGAAGGAAAATAATGATTTAAGGGTTTTTCATTGATTATTGAATATAATCCCATCATGAAAGTAATTAATATTGAATATTAAAGCTATAATTAATATATTATTAAAGAATATTATGAGCTCATGCTGAAAGTTCTTCATTATTTTTTAATGTATCATCTATTTGCTAATTTCACCGCTATTTTGCCTTAGTAATTTGTCATCCGAAGCATAAATATTGATGTATACAGGAGTTCTAGTTCCAACAATAATGTACTTATATGAAAATGTATGAAACCTAGAATTTTCAAGAAAAAACGAAATTAAACATTCAATTTACTTTCGTAGCGGAAATGCAATCACTCAGGCGCATGTGTGTAAAGTCTGTGCACGATATAGTGAAGAATAAACAAATTAAAAACGATTTGAATGTAGTAAGGGAAACTTTCCTAAATCGTGCCATCACAGTATCTTTCAAATTAATATAGATATATACAACACCACAAAATCAATAAAAGATTGTCGATCATATAGCTACGCAAGCTAATGAACGCTGCGTGTATTCTCAGTTGGAAAATATTTAAAAATGTTTCTTTACTAATATTTTCAATTATTGTTTGTATAAGCTGATAATATGAATATTTGTACTGAATAATGTTTATTTCTTATTATATTTTATGTTTTTGTAATGCACGTGGACGCTATGTGTTAGTGTTATAGATATTTTAGTCTGAGTGGCTAGTACGCATAATTCGTACTACTTGTAGATACATTCAAAACGTACTGATACGAATTAAGAGTTACAATTTGGAAACATGACATTTAAAACGAACTGACTAAGAGTTTATTTCAATTATTAATTTGTTTCTTTCACATTTTTAGCTAAAATGGCGAAACGAAAATAGGTACGATACCTGAACAGTGGTTAAGATGGAGGAAGCATTTTAAAGTACAGTGAGGGCACGTTAAAATATAATGAAGTTTGCAGATATTACAAGATTCCAAAACCTAACATTTAGACGGATTTGAAAAAACTGAATACATATAAGGCAGTAGGAGGACCTAAAAGGAAGACTTTGTGGCAGATGGGTTGTATTGTATAATGAATCAAATCTGTGTCACCAGTGTGGCGAATATGATTGAATGTTAATGTGCGTGTATTCGCGAAGGAAACAGTGTGATTGTGCACCTCTGCCAAAATGCCCAATCAGTCTGATGCATGTCGAGTGAACGCTGAAGGTGTGTGAATGTGCGTGAAGGTGTATGTAAGGCGGAGTGGGATGCGATACAGGATGAATAGAAAAATGTGCTCACAATTAACTCGATGGTTTATTGAAGTCACAAATACTTTACATGTTTGAGAATGCGTTAGACAACGATATATGGAGCGCGAGTTTGAGCGGGGCAACGCGGACGGCGGGCGGTGAAGGAATGAGTTGTACTTTGCGGGCGCTTCGGGCTTCTCATTGGGCGATGTCCCTCGAGCGCGATTGGTCCGTTCGACATGCTCGAGGGGCTAGAGTCCAGGCAGGTCTAACTCGCCACAACTTGATTGTAGAAATGGAATATGAATTAGTGAAACATGTACTCGAGTTAAAATCATGTTTTTGGACTAATAAAATTAAAGACTATCACCATTATGTAAATTAAATTATAAATTATCATACTTGCGATATATAAGATTATTTAAATAATATAAATAGAAATTATCACATGCAGGTACATAACAGGTAAGATATAACGAGAAATAAGTTATATAGCAAGAATTATTCAAATAAATAGAGCATACAAAGTAAGAAAGACGTGGTGTGAAGCGAAAGAGTAAATATTACAGCAATAATTATTAACAAAAAAAAAAACGTTAGTAAATACATAGGACGTATAAAAGAAAAGAGAAAACAAGTATAAGTATTAACATAAATGGATAAATAAAAAAATATATCATAATAACGGCTTTAGCAAGCGATTTCAGACCATTTCTCTAATAACATAATTTTTGAAGAGTTTTAATTTTTTATTGTTTTTTATAATATTTATTTATTTTTCGCTGATTTGTTTTACTAAATAGAAGACAAATAAATAAAGATACTATAGGTCGACCACAATCAAAAGACCATTCCCTAGCTTTGTCCGGTAAGAAGAAAGCGGGGGAAAGTTGCCTAGCAAGCCCGAATATGATATTCCAAATAAATAATTTATAAGTAATAAATAATAAGTATTAAAAAGGTTAGGTACTTACTTACTAGAAAAACTTCTTTTGTGTTTTGCATCGTAACAACACACATATTTTTGCGCACATTCTTTTGAATGCGGTCTAGCTATAATAACATGCATTTCATTTTCCCACAAAACTCGATAATTCTATAACGGAAATATTTTCTAAAGGGGTACGATTAAGGAAAGTCTCCCCTTCCTATAGTTGATATTATTGGGAATAAGTTACTGAGATGAAGTTTTGTAAGAAACGATGGTAAATAAAATAAATGAGGTGAGTGTTTTTTTATTCGCTTAATATGATTGAAACATCAATCCGTAGCAGTTTAAGCCATAGTTTATAATTGAGTATACCATACTATTATATAAACAATACGTGTATGTCTTGTAATACAATATTTTAGATGAAAGAATTTACCAAGTAGTGTTCTTAGTTTCTTACTTGTTTCTTCTATGAGATGTGTCCAGTTAAAGTTTTGTCTATTGTTAGAACCAAATATACATATTTATGTACATTTTCCAAGTTCAATTTTAAACATATTTTTTTATTTAAACTTTCTACCACACTCACAATATTTGGGTTATTGAGATCTGTCTAATAAGAATTATTGAGAAGAATTTTTAACGTTTAATATTTTCAACTAACTAACTAACCATCACGCCGTTTCCATGCAGTGGTAGACAGGGAGGATAGAACGCCATATTCCTCTATGTCGACACACTACTTTTGCTTCGGCTGTATTCATACAACTTCTCACGCATGCTCTACGGTTGTTGAGGCTAACAGGGCCATCCTCCAACACTTGTAGAACCTGATCATGCCAGGTCTTTCGCGGTCGCCTTCTATTCCTTAATATTTAATATTTTTATATTTTCAGCCGAATTTATTCCATCTAAAAGTGGAAAACAGCTTCTGATGCTAAATAAATATACATACTACAGTAAAAGGAAGTCCCAAAAAGGAATAGAACGCTGGGCCTGCTCGACTCACAGCTACAGAGGCTGCTCGGCCTCCCTAATAGTTGCGGACGGTACCGTGACGTCAGTCAACGGAAAGCATGCCCACGACCCACCAAGATATTTGAAGATGACGACGGGAGAATACGTAAAACTTTAATATAATAAATAATTAATTATTTCGTGATATCTTTTTAAAGCACAACTTGTGTTAATAAAATTTCTTGGATATGTTTCAGTAATAATTATTTTTTCTAGATCTAAAACTTGAGGATGTTAATACTTTTGTTACGTAATTTAACTGAATACATGTTTTTTTTCAAATCAAAATATCGTCTCATTTGATAAACTGTTGTGTATAAAAGATTTTATTATATCACATTTTTATTGTAATGTTGCGATTTGAAAACACAAATTCCTTATCAACCGTCACTTTAGTATGAAGCGGCTATTTAACCACATGATTGTTTGAATCATTGGGGGTTGATTGTTTGAATTGAATATTGCTGCTTTTGCTTTTAATAGTGATTTGGAAATATGATTTGGAAGGGATAGAGCTATATTTTTTATAAACTGTCTAATTCAGTAGGTACATTATGAATTAGTAATCCTCGGCGACGACATTTAAAACGATTTATTTTTAAAAATTTGAATACTGCTACTTTTACTTTTATACCCCTCAATTGATGTTCATTTTATGTTCGTTTACATGTGTGTTTTTTTATTTTTTTAATTATTTTTTTAATTTCGATTTAATTCCTATTTGATAAATAAGATACACGTTACAACTTACATTTAATTCGTACGTGTTATATCATTTAATCAATATACACATATAAGAATTCTTTTCAAAGATATAGCATAATCCTGCTTTGGAAAACCTCTTAAGAGATATGGAACAGATCAATATCCAAAGTGATATTCTTCAGCATAGCTGTTGCTTTTCTAACAGGCATAGCCATCGGCAGGTTGGTTCTTGGAATGTGAAACAATGTGCTAACGCTGTCTAAGATAATTATCAGGAACACATAAACTAAAATACAGATATACGAACGAATCGTAAACACTAAAATTAGAAAATTGGTAGATATATACAACAATCAATGTGGCTTCGTATCAAGAAAATCTGTAGTGGACGCCATCCAAACCGCCAAACAAAAAAATATCTTTATATGTTCTTTATAGTTCTTGAAATGGCTTTCGACAGGGTCCCAAGAAGCCTGAAATGGGTAACACTCAATAACAACCCGTAGCACATTTATGGTACATACTTACCATTCATTATGTGCTTACCTTCCATCATGTGCCTACCATCCATTGTGTGCTTACCATGTCGGGAACTTCCCCAGAATTTCCTTTAAAAGTGGGGATATCCCAAGGATCGGTACTCAGTCCGCTACTGTTCATCTTATTAACGAACTATTTAACTTATTAGGAAACGAAGAGTCTCCTAAAGATTCTACTGTTTGCAGACAACAAAGTATTAATAAGTGAAAAAAATGAAGACCTGTAAAATAATCTGGAAAGGTAGAAAAGGATCTTAGAGGACAATAGATTTAGACTAAGCAGGATGAAAACAGAGTGTCTGCACTTATCGTTTGAGAATGCTTATGCTGCCACTCCCGTAATGCAACTGGATGGAGAAACATCACCTAATAGCGACTCCTTTAAATATCTTGAATCACTCACTTATAACGATGGAGGATGTGCAGCAGATGTAAGACATAGAATCAGTGTGGTATGGATGAAGTTTAGATCCAGACGGGAGTCTTATGTGATCTAAAAATGCCATTAAAATTAAAAGGTAAAGTATACCAGAGAATGGTCAGACTCGTCTTCATCTATGGCTCCGAATGCTGGATGATGTAAACTCCTACAATAGGCAGCTAGAAACAACTGAAATGCGCATGCTGTGATAATTATATGGTGGGCTTCCCGAAGAGATAAAATAAAAAGTTCGTTCGTGGAAGCATTCGTGAAAGCCTGGGTATCACAGATATCAATAGCAAGATGAAAGTAAGGTAGTTGATATGAAAGGCGTGCAGAGTATCCGATCACATTGTTAACGAGGCGATCTCCATGGCTCTTCCCCGAATACATGAAGAGGATGATCAAAAAATTCACGGATGGTGCAAAAAAATGGTCAGATGCAGAGGCACAGATTGGGTGATTCAGGACAGAAGAACGTAAGGCCTAAGAACAAGTAGAGCTTATCCCAACAGTCGACGATGACCTGAGTTGGGATGAAAGCAGGGAGAAGAACAAAAAGACGAAGGAATATACCAACCAATGCTCCGCATAGCTTCAGGATTATTTTTCATACCGCGCAATAATCGATAAAAATGATAATCCATAAATACACATTCCTTCTAGTTTCTAAACCATTGTAGTCAAGCATGCCCTGGAGAAACTCGATTGGGTAAAGCCAAGGATATCAGAAACTTATTTTGTACTTTCTCTACCATCAGAAAGTAGGTACTTTACTTCGTGTGACACCCAATAATTGATCCATTCTCGAATCTACTTCGCACCAAGGAGTTGTATAGAGTTCTCAGTACGCGGGTATTTTCGTAAACCTCGGCAGTGCGCAGAATAAATATTAGCAGTTTAATTTTTTCGATTGATATATTTTTCTCTGTATCTTTCTACGTAATTTATCTTATTTATGATAATTATCTTAAAAGTGTGGACATGCGTGTTTTAAAATTGCAACTTTACTTTAAAAATATAATTTCTTGAAAATACTTAAATACATAAACCTTATGTATTTTCAAGAAATCATATAAACCGTGAGTGTTAGACTATCACCTTTCCAAAAAACGTTTTTGGGTTAAGAATGTCAAATTTTTGTACATCGTTAGTTCTATCTACTACGTATCTAAAGATCATCTTTGTGTGACTTTCCATTGTTCTTCTTCAAAGAAAAGTGATACATTTACATTTGATTTTTTTTATTAAGTGCAAAAATATTCGTGATTGTTTTGTATGTTATAAGAAATACGAATACAACAATAATATTTTGTCATATTAAAATGCAAAAGTATCACATTTGCTTGTTTTCTTTCAGTACTATTGAATTAGAAAAACAAAAAAATTCATTGCTGATGTACAGGTAGATAAATTTTAATACGAAAATAAATATCTCACTTAAATAGAATACTCAAATATAAATTCGAAAGTGTTCGATAAAGTGTAATTATTGGTAACTCTTTCTGTCACTAAGAGAATATTTCAGGTTTGATTTTCAGCGGTTACTTAATGCAATATCTTTTGTCTTAACTATGTTTCTTAGTGTTTAATCGTATTTTTTAAAAATATTTATGAGTTGTTTTATCGCAATGTGTATATTTGTTTTAATGTTGATTTCTCAATTTGTACTCATCACTGTTTTTATATTTTCAGTCATTGATATTCTTCCCTCCAGACGGGGAAAACAAATTTTGATGATGAATAAGTATACGTATTACTTGCGTACAAAATCATTGAACGGGAGAGAGAGGTGGCCTTGCTCCACGCATTCCAATCGAGGCTGCAAAGCGTTTCTCATTGTTAAGGACGGACTTGTATCTTCCGGCAACAGTCAACATTTTCACCCTGCACCCAAGTATTTGAAAACAGTAACTGGGGAATACGTTAAAATTTAATAAAAAAAGTAACCCATAAAAACCAAGTTTTTATTATACTCCATTTCTTTGTAAAATATAACAACAATTAAAGACGAATTAAAACATACAACATAACACTAAACTTACAGTAATTTAATATATTTCTAAAATGTCAGATGTTTTGAGCTTTGATAAGACACTTCATGCTTTGAAGATTAAATTTTAAAAACATTTGTCAGTCAATTTAGATTTTCGACATTCGAAGTGAAGTACCTATTATGTATACCGACGGAGTAATTCAAATTTAGAAAATATTCCGCGACGTTATCGGGCCGCTATGCTAGTAATCAAACTTTTCTTTTGATTCCAATTTGAAAAAACCAATAAAATTTTTAAAAATCCGAAATTATACTATAGTTATTTTTTTTTTTAACGAAAATTTGATAGATCTTCTTGATCGTCGCTACGAGTCTGCTTGCAAAGTTTCAACTCGATTAGATCACAGAAAAGTGTAAAAAATCGATCCAAAGTTTTTTGGACGGCAAGCCGGCAAGCAAGCAAGCAGTCGCCACGAGTTAATATTAAGGGGTAATAAGGCTAACTATGATGCGTAATCAATCATCCGTCACCTTGCGAACCGAATCTGACTGTTGTGACATGAATCGCGTGTCGTTTTATTTTTTATAAAACACCGTACGGTTCGATATTATATTTTCGCCATTCTTTTGTATGGGGTGGAGACATGGACACAGACCAAGAATTAATCCGAAAAATCGTGGCTCTGAAGATATGCCTCTACAGACGCAAACTGAAAGTTTCCTGGGTGGATAGAGTTATGAATGTTGAAATGCTCAGGCGTATGGAGAAGTGGCGCGGACCATCAAAATAAGAATGCTTGAATATCTCGTACATATTATAAGACCACATCAGGAAAGTATAGTCTCAACCAACCCACTATCCAGGGGGAAATAAGTGGATAAAGAAGCATATTACGCTGCATCTCTTGGTTGTGTAACTTGAGGGATTGCTACCAGCGTAACTTGACGCTGCCGCCGGTGAATTCATTGGTGAATGGAGTCGTGATCGGCAATATGATTGCCGACTTCCGCAAGGAGATGGAACTATAAGAAGAAGACGAAGATATAACACCGCTTCCACCAATGAATGTTAACCACACTTATTGTTTTCCAAAATAAACATATTGAACTCATGTAAAACTGTTCAATAATTTGAATCGTCATATAATTATGACGATTTATTTTAATAAAGATGATGATAAATAAACTCCAATAGATTAAAAAATGTACGTCAAATGCCAGCAGACACGATATAAATAAGCAGTGTATTAAAATATTTGTTTACTATGTTTTCTTAATCTATCATATATATGTAAGTAAATTATTGTTTTCCAATCAAATTTATTCGCAGGGTCCTTTAAATATTTACAAAAGAAAATACGCGGGCCAAAAAATATTAAAAGAGACAGTACACAAAGTACAGACAAATGGACTTACTGAAACTTCAGAGGATATAAAAGTATTTGTCGGAAGATGGAATGGCCGCTAAAGAATGTTAGCGTTAGCGCGACTATTGATTTAGTTAGTCTCGGATTCCCAACGCACGTGCGCGCATTGTATTATGTTGGATAAAATAAACATAAAATAATACACTAAACGTACTTGCTTTTCCAAATATCTTCACGTGATATCGTTGTTTTAAAATATTACTATGCACTACTTGAAAAGTGAAAAATAATATTTATTTATCGATAACATTGCCATCACAGCATCCAAGACTCTCCGTGTTTCACTTACGTACGTCAGGACAAGATTGGCTGAAAGGCTTTCTTCTTATGGTGTTATGGCGTGTTTGATTTGAAGATGATCTTATTTGATTGGTGTAAAAATTGTAAAGTATTACTTCATAAATGTTATCCCTAATAAAATAGTTTTATGTCTAATCTCATACAATTATTATTTTATTTGATATATTTAATTGGTTTACGATTTGTATGCGGCTTTGTTACCCAACACAGTTTGCGCACCAAATCTATTGTACATTTATAAACAATTTATATATTTTTTAGCTGAATATATTCCCTCTAGAAATGGAAAAAAGCTGCTCATGGTAAACAAGTACACCTACTACCTACACAAGACTTCGCGTGTCGGGCTGCAGAGATGGCCGTGTTCCACGCACTCTTACAAGGGATGTAAGGCCTTCGTTACTGTAAAGGACGGAATCGTCTCTTCTGAAAATTGTGAACATTTTCATGCGCCCCCAAAATACATTAAAATGAATTCTGGGCAGTATATTAAAATATAAAACATCATTTCCCAATCATTCTAGTAATTATACAATGTTCTTTATGAAAAACCGAAATGGGAAATAAAAAAATAACATTTTTGATGGGTTTGGCGATAACGTTGTACAGATTGTTCATTTATATATGAATAAAATATACACAAATAAACGAGATTGTTGAATTGGGTGAAAAACGTAAACTATGTTAAAGATTTAAGGTTTATATTACGGTCATTGATATTTTTAGGTATTGAAACAAAAACGAATATTTTATACGAACCTTATAGATGTGTAGAGATTCGATTCTCGACGTTTTGTCGGAGTTATATCGCATGAAACCAGATTCTGTCGACGATTGAGAGATTTTAATGAAAGATTCTGTTACTCTTAAAACTTGAGTAGTAAAATATAAAATTATAATTAAACTCACGTAGAGGTAACATAGTTTGTGTTTTTCACCCAATTATGTGATAAGCAATATTTGTATGTATTATTTTTACGCATTTTTTATATTAAAAATCATTGATCCATTGAAAATATTCTTATTATTTTTATTACATTAATTATTATATGTATTGCCGACCTTGCTTGATTTCTTGTGAAAAAATCTTTAAAGTGAAAATCAACACACTTACCGTCATCCAATCGAGCTGATATTTTTCAAATCGACTTGGTGACGATGACAATGTATTCTTACACTAATTTTATTATTTGGAGACACACATATACATAGGTACGTACATAAAAAATGCATATTTATCTCAGATGTTCGGCAAGTATATATCTGCTTTCTGGTAGGTACTATTTATTCTAAAGTTATTTAAATCATGGACGCTTTAGAATTTATCTCTTTATTTAAAATCGCTACAAAACAAAAGCTGGTTGGTATTCTGTAAATGAAATAATGGTTTTTATTGTTTAATTTTTTTATTTAATATATTGAATAGGTATTATTGTAAATTTTTATAAGCGACGAATCGATGGTAAGATTTTACTTATTTTCAACTGTATTACTAATACCACATTCCAAAGAAAGTTTAAAAAATCGTAGTTACTTATCTATCAATGGTATAGTTGTTAAGACTCGCCTAATGATCAAGTCTCAGTTGAGGAGACAATTATTCAGGAGGAGAGGAGCAAATTAGTCCCGTTTTCACAGTACATGTATAGGTGTTTAGCTAGTGTACGCATCTTCATTAAAAGAATAGTTTAATTATGAAATATATTTTATTGTTAAGTGTTACTTTATGTAGACAATCAATTCTACGCGCTAGCGGTATTGCGGTCCTGATTTAAACTCATTTAATTTATAGTCATTTACCTTGGTAAAATATATATAAAATATATCCAATTTTGAAATGTGTCGCTGGCGTGATGAGTGTGTGGTATTGTTTTGGTCGACTCATCATACGGTGTCTCGTGAACTGATGTTATTTTTACGCTAGCTATAACACGTAAAAAATGACGTACTTTTAGTAAATGAGTGTAGCGTAGTAGCGTAAATTATTAAATAGAGAATTATGCTTTTTTGATTCTAATACCTCATATTTATATTATACTTCATTATTATTTGAGCTATCTGGTAGCGTTAGTGACATATATTTTTACGTACAGAATCATACTTTTTATATACCTCATTTTATACACCTCTTTTGGTATTTGTGCGTTAGTAATGGACATTCTTTACAAAGAGAATTATATATTTTGATTAATGATTAATACCAATGGTAATATGCGGTATATTAATCTATACACTTTTTTGTTTTAGTTTTCATTAAGCTGAAATATAATAAAAAAATAAAAAAAATAAAAATTAATCTAATTCAGGGTATTTTACTAAAAAAACATAGAGTCAATGTTTTCATTTTATTTAATAACCATTTTGAAAACGGAATGCGTTACGGACGAACATTCGAAATTATTATTATTGGGGATTATAATATATTTTTCCTTAGTCAAGATTTTATATTTTATCAATCAATTCTATCGCAATGGATATTAGTCGCACTTTGAAGAATTCAGGAATTTTTAGGATGTTGTAAGCCAAAATGTTTTATACTGTTCATCATAGCATTTGTTTAAAAATCCCGAGCGCTTGTTTTTAAATTGTGATTATATTGCTGGATAGGGATCGCACTCCTGATCTACGCTTCTTTCCGTCAGACCAACAAGCAAGTATTAACATTTGACTTTACGTAATATATAAATGTTTTTTTTTTTCAGTTGAATATATCCCATCCAGATGTGGAAAGAAAATTCTCATGTTTAAGAAGTACACGTATTACATGCAAAAGAAGTCGTTAAATGGGGGTGAGAGGTGGCCCTGTTCCACCCACTCCTACAAAGGGTGCAGAGCCTTCCTCCAATTAAAAAATGGCGTCATATCCACCGGCAACTGTCAGCACTTCCATGAACCGCCCAAATATATGAAGACGGCATCGGGACAGTATTTTAAAATATAATCATGACTTTTTTAAGACGAGAAAAATAGTGACGTGTCATCTTTACAGAAATCAGACGAACATGAATAATATACTTAATTAAGGATAAATCATAGAAGTCTCACAGATACGAGAAAAGTGGATGTTAGTCTTTTATACGATGGCTCAGGGCTTACAACCTGTATGAGCTGGATAAGTGATTACTCTACACAATGCAACGTTTACCAATTCTGCCGTAAGAACATCCACACATTATCAATTTTTTTTAAAGTTCTATATATATATATTTTCGGATTAAGAATCATTCATATATTATTATGGTCTCTACTAGAGACATCTATTGATTTTTCTCATTAACAAGTTAATATACATATCTTTCGTTATCTTATAAAATTAACTGTTATCTGCCGAAATCCCCCGAACTCAAATGTCATAATATCCAAACCTTCTCACCTACTACAGTGTACATCTAGAGAAAATATTTCAGCTTTGATACTATAACGTTAATCTGGCCGTCGCTGGCTCCTACTCATAGGGATATGTGAAAAGTAGGGGACCTATACTCAACACCACGCAGAATGTCAGAAGAAGAAGATTAAAATGTTCAATGCAAGATGTTATTAGCTATACAACTTAACATCGTGGCTTAGGAAGTATATATTTGTTGTATGCTTTGACAAAACTTCTTAAGACGTTACCTACATATTATCGTTGGTCAATAAAATAAAGTGTTGAAGATTTCACATCACTTACAGTCTTAGTCCTGCAAGCTGTCTTCCTTTCTTTCTTATTTATAGTGTTTTTTGTAGGTCCAAAATTAAATGAGTAAACCTAATAAACATTTCTTTAATGGAGCGCGCCTAGTTAATACCAAATTACTTTGTGTTATTTAATGTTTTAGTAGTTATTTAAATGTAAATGTTTTCCTTCATAAATTATATGTATAGTAGTAATAATTTTTTTTATGTGCGCATGTTAAATAAATAAAATAGAATAAGACCAATTTATTTTTCTTTCCGTATCACTTACTTTAAATGTGTTTTTATGACGATGTTCTCCTTTGTAAATTTAATAACGTTTTTGCTGTGTATTTAAACAAACTTATAGAAGTTTTTTTCATATAAATTAATTTATTCTTTATAAAAAATGAAACAATCCAAAAAACATAGAATTTTAAATCCGGGACTGTTATGTTACTGAATTAATTAAAAAAATATACATAGCAAAGGTATACATATAATAGGGGCATTACGAGAATGTGCATTCCAAAAATGTATGTTACTTACTGGTTTAGTTATCTAGGTAGCTTGGATGATTTCTTTAATATTAATATAAGCTATACATATAATATCGACTTCTTGTGTCTAATTTTTTTTTTTTTTTTTAATAGAGATGTGAACACGGAATACGTGTCACATCAATATTCTTACTATTTTCAAACTAAGCTAAACGCTTGTGCTATGAAAATAGGACTAACTTGCTAGTCTGCAGTGAGGTTCGAACCCGCGACCTTTGGATTACGAGGCCAGTGTCCTAACCACAAGACCAACAAGCTACTCATTAATTAATTATTTACTAATTAATTAATTATATACATTAGAAAATGTCGTACTTATATCGTTAATGGGGAGTATACAAGAATGATGCGTGTTTTTGGAATAATTACTGAATCGTGGATTTGTTTTACGAAGATACTCGGCCGTGTTCTGAAATAAGCAATACTGCTCAATTAGAAAGCTCATTATTCATAATTATGAATAACTTTACGTTTGTTTACGTTCTAGAGCTTTCTGATTGATTGAATTCATTTATTTCAAACAATGTTACACAATAACTGTCATGATAGAGAAATAGCAATATTGCTTATTTCAGAATACGTCCAATAATCTGGATACTCTTGCAAATACCGTTAACCGTTGTGTTACTACCCGTTACTCAAGTTACCACCCAGGGTACCCTACCTGGATGGCCGTTCTCCCTTGGATTCTTTTGTTGTGCATATCGCAAATTGGTATGTAGACAATGGTCAAGTAGCTTCCTAGAATGTCCACACTTCTCACAACATCTGTCTTCCTTTAAACTAAACATGCATTTTTCATTTATAATATATATTCAGTTCTAGCTGCGACGTAGTGAAGTGCGGACATGTCTCCTACGCAGTTTATTAGTTGTTTATAGCAGGGAAGTTTTCATTGTCTTTACTTTTTTTAGATCCGCTAAGAATGGAGGATTCGTCACCAATGAAATATGTGAGGTAATTATGTACTTTTTATACTAATATTTTCACATTCATCGATATCATAGAATGAAATTTATTATATTTAATTTTTTTAAGGTTGAGCGTTACTGAAAAAACAGATTATAAACATAAATTACTGGATGACGAAAGGGTCTCAAATTCGGAGAACAGTATGATGAAGAGTAAAACAGATCGGCGCCGAGTATTTTTGAGACAACTAGATGAAGAATTGTGTCTTCCTATTATAGAAGATCGGTCACCAAATCAGCAAGTCACTAGGAATTTATCTACGAAGTTAGCAGTCGAAAGTACCCCGAATAGATTTATCGCTACCGCTTCTACATCTACACCAATTACCTCTACTTCCCTCCCAAGTGCATCTGCTCACACACCAACTGCCTTTGATCATCATTCTGCGCCAACCAAACGTGACGTTACTGGACGGAAAATCATCGTCGGTTCTTGTAATATATGTCTTGTCGCTCCGGACAAACGCAGAAGAAAAACTCGCAAATCATGTTTCCAATGTCAGAAACCTGTATGTGATGAACATTCATCTACATTGACCATTTGTAAAAACTGCCCAATACCAAATGATAAATAACCTTTGATGTCTTTTATCAGTCTAAAAATCAATTGATATGTTCGAAATAAAAAAGTATTCAAAATTTATTTACTTGCTTTTTATTTATTTTCGTATCTCTCACTACAAGAACTCCGGTAGTACATACAACACATATATGTTTTTAAATTTCTTAAATCACATCGGATAATACATAAATCCCTTTCATATTATAATCTAAATAATGGGAAACGATCGAAGCTACTTTCACATTAGGTAGGTACCAATTGTTATTTAATAAGTTTTTTTAAACTTATTGAATTCATGAAATAGCTTTTAAAATATTTCTGTAGATAATATTAAGTATACAGTATACTCCCGATTACCCGGGATTTGATTGACCGGGATGCGCATTATCTGGGACGAATTTTGAAAGCCATTAAAAAATATTTTATGAAACGAAAACGTATTTTCGAAAGTTTTTTATTTTGGAAAAAAAAAGAAAAAAATATGAAACGAAACGTAAACTTATACGAAAGCATTATTGTTCATAGTGATCCAATACGCTAAGAGTCGAAAATATCGGTTGTCCATCGTGTGGGAAATATGATACCTGAAAACATTCATTTTATGTTGTTTGTTTTAGTGCCTTGTGAGGGTTATTTACATCCAGGCGCAAATTTGACTTCTTTATAACAGCGCGTAATTTATGACGGCAGTGTTGCTTGCCGTCAATTATCAGGAGTATTTTTATTTTTATTTGAGCAGTTAAAGAAAAATATTATAATTTTATGAGGAGTTAAAGTTGCGGGGTGATTTTAGCGCGTCTCTTAGATTATGACTAATAAAAGAAGCAAGGCATTTGACAAACAGCCGTTTAAGACAAAAAACTAACTAATTAACTAACTAACCATCACGCCACTTCCCCACAGGGGTAGGCAGGGAGGATTGAACGCCACACTCTTCTATCCTGGCATACTAGTTTTGCTTCGGCCACTTTCATACATCTTCTCATACAAGTTATACGGTTGTTGAGGCTTTTAACAGGGCCATCCTGTTAAGTATAGTAGTATCTGATCGTGCCAGGTCTTTCACGGACGCCCTCTATTTCTATTGCCTCATATATTTTCTTAACCGTCCTTTCTTCGTTCATGCGTTCCACATGACCAAACCATCACAGCACTCCTTTCTTTATTCTATCTACCACACTACAGCCAGCATTGCATTCACTTCTAATTTGTTCATTCCTCACTCAATCGCCCAAAGATTTTCCACACAAGCGTCATAATGACCGCATTTTCACCGCATTCAGTCTACTTTCATTCCTCTTTTGCCAATTCCAGGCTTCACTTCCATAGATCAGGGTTGGCACTAGAACGCCATTATATATCGCTAGTCTTGGTTCCTTTGACAGATTCTTATTGGTCATAATTGCAAAATTGACAAAATACTAAAGAGTGAAATAAGCTGAATAAGAATTCAACAAGTTTCAAGCATTTATAGTATCCGTAAACCGTATGCCAGAGAAAATCTACTAAAAAGTAAGTGTAAAAAATATTTCAGAACCCTGCGACATCCCGGCGGCATTTTTGGACACTAAGCGCGCAAACTCAATATTACATTTTATTTTTGGCCAATATTTCGATGCTTTTGTATTAACCGTGAAATCAATTATTCGGAATCTTTTTCACCATCCATCCCAGATAATCGGGAGTCTAGTGTATATGTAAGTACACACATTTCATGGACGTAAGAAAAACTGTCCCTTTTTGACGAATGTAAACATTGTTTTCAGCCTTTTACATTCCCTCCAGGAGCAACCCCGAGAAGAAGCTTCTCGTGCTCAACCAATACACGCATTACCTGCAACTGACCTCTGGGAGCGGAGGGATGCGGTGGCTGTGCTCCACGCACGTCTCCAAGGGCTGCCGCGCTCTGGTTCACGTGAAGGATGACGTCATCTTGGCGGTCAAAGGCAGGCACAACCACGACCCGCCCAAATATCTCTTAGATTCTTCGGGAACATATGTTAGGCAAAGATGATGAGGGTTTACATCTTGCCAAAGTTGATCAATTATAATGGTTGTAGTGTTAAATAAACGTACAAACAACATATTATTTCTGTAATTTTAATGAACGCACAGTTCTTAGGGAATGTCAAATTACATATGTAATTACAAACTGTTTACCCTTAAACCATTAGTACCTACCGTAACTTTGTGTTTTGTTAACGCATATAGTCTTCGGTAGTTACTAGTGAGTTATCTAAGTGTCCTGGAAAGATTGGTTGTAAAAAATGTGCATGTGTATTTATTGTCTCCTTAGCAACCAAAAATGTTAATTGTACCTGTGTCTAAAATAAATCATTTGCTTATTTTTTTCTCTGAGTTTTGAAAGAGTGCACACCAACTAAAGGTATGATAACATATACAAAGATACAAGGTAGACTGTGAGACTCCTTTCTTTGGCTGTGCACACCAACTAAAGGTATGATAGCATATACAAAGGTAAAAAGTAGACTGTAAGACTTCTTTCTTTGGCTGTGCATACCAACTAATGGTATGATAGCATATACAAAGATACAAGGTAGACTGTAAGACTCCTGTATTTGGCTGTGCACACCAATTAAAGGAATGATAGGATACACAAAGATACAAGGTAGACTGTAAGACTCCTTTCTTTGGCTGTGCACTCCAACTAAAGGTATGATAGCATATACAAAGATACAAGGTAGACTGTAAGACTCCTTTATTTGGTTGTGCACACAAACTAAAGGAATTATAGGATACACAAAGATACAAGGTAGACTGTAAGACTCCTTTCTTTGGCTGTGCACACCGACTAAAGGAATTATAGGATACACAAAGATACAAGGTAGACTGTAAGACTCCTTTCTTTGGCTGTCCTTTTTACGCTTGTTAATTTATTTTTAGCTGTGTACATCCCTTCCAGATGGGGAGGGACGAAGAAGCTGCTCATGTTTAATCATTACACATACTACCTGCAGACAACCACCCTGAGCGGAACCACGCGGTGGCGCTGCTCCACCCATGGCTCTAAGGGGTGTCGCGCTCTGGTGCATGTCATAGAAAACGTCGTCAACGTCAAGGGCAGGCACAACCACAACCCGCCTAAATACCTTCTAACTCCTTCAGGAGAATATATAAAATTGTAATTTCCAAATGATTACACATTCCTAGCTTTACAAGTAAATCTATAGATGAATGCAAATTAAAATATTATTCAATTTAATAAATTATTTCGATTTTTTTCCTCCTTTCCTGTCCCTGTGCTGTATGTCTGAATATCTTGTGGAATGTCTTCAAGACCTTTTCAACGAGTTTGCAATTATTTCAATATTTTCAATTTTAATTTATTTTAATTTTAATGCAATGAGTACGCATTGTAGCGGGAAACAGCATGTAGCGAAAATGCGAGATCACGAAACGAACTTGAAATTAGTTCTCCAGTGATATCTAAATATAATAATTGCGTTCGAATTCACGGCTAAAAAAACGAAATTACACGGCTAGAGTGAGACTCGAACCCCGACCGTGGACAACAATGCGGCAACTACATAACATAGCCAACACCGGTTATCCTTAATCCATCAAAATATATATTACACACTAGCCGTACATTCGTGAAAAATCACGGAATATAACTTAAATATAATTTTAAAAATATTTATTGTATTATTTGTATATTATCTACTTCTACTTTGTCAATCTAAAATGTTGCTGAAATAATTGAAAAATAAATATTATTTATTTATATTTATAGGTACATGATAAAAATCTATCAAACGTTAAACGTAGAAGGTGTGAATTAATATAATACCATTAATTTAATCTAAAAATATACTTTATATTTTTGACTGGCGAAGAAGCGATGATATCCATGTCGTCTAGTTGCCGCACATTCGAAGTTGTAGTCTTTCTCCAGCCGTGTTTTGTTTTGTCATGAATCAAAGGAAGTTACCGACTTACGGGACAAACAGATAATGAAATTATTACATTTAGATTAAAAGCAGGGCTTATATAAGACGGGAACCATTAATTTATAATAAAGTTTTTGTTTGCCCGATAAAATCATCGATAATGAGTTGTGTACATTTTTACAACTCAATACTTTTAGCGTAATTAATACATACTTTTTTGTTTATTTTAGTTTTTAACTATAACTTCTACCGCGCGTACGTGAACACATTAACAAGTTTTTTGTTAGCTCTCTGAGTTTTGAAAGAGTGCACACCAACATAAGATTTAATAGCAGTATGTGTAAAGTAGACTGTAAGACTCCTTTCTTTGGATGTCGTAATTTGTGTCTCCTTTTTACGCTTGTTAACTTTATTTTTAGCTGTGTACATCCCTTCCAGAGGGGGGGTGAAGAAGAAGCTCCTCTTGTTCAATCATTACACGTACTACCTGCAGACAACCACCCACAGCGGAGGCACGCGGTGGCGCTGTTCTACTCACAGCTCTAAGGGGTGTCGCGCTTTCGTGCATGTCATAGACAACGTCATCAACGTCAAGACCAGGCACAACCACGATCCGCCTAAATATATTCTAACTTCTTCAGGACACTATATAAAATTGTAATTATCATATGATCGCGGCCCTTGTAGCCCAGTGGACATGACGCTGGCTTCGCACACCGAGGGTTCCGGGTTCGATGTAACGACTCCAGTAATCGGACCTCTTGACCTATTGGTATTCAAAAAAGAAAAGAAAAGAAATTACATATGAAAACATTGTTCCATTTAATAAATTATTCAGATTTCTTCTCTTTTTATGTCCCTAGATTTTTTCAAGGAGTTTGAAATTTTTTCAGTATTTTCAATTTGAATTTATTTCAGATGATAATGGATAGTTAATAGAACAGTGTCAAATATAAACTGTGCAGTAGATTTCTTGGATCTTGCGGGTATTTCGGGAATTTTCCAAAACTCCTTGCCGAATTTTTCGGATTCCGTAGCAGTGTTTACTACTGTTTACTGTCTGGCGAAGTTTTTTTCGTTAGGTTTTTTGTAATGACGATTCGTGTATACACTGCACTGCTAGCTATAACTTTATCGATCATCATTTCATTGGCTGAAGAAAATATTTCGTTCGTTCTTTAAAAATCTTCATCGTTCTTATAAACGATTCTCATTTATTTATATTTCCGAGTTCGTATTTAATTATATGATTAATATTTATTACAATAAATATTTTCTCTGTACACATTTTTTATGTCCAGTTTATATCGTCCCGCTGGTAAAATAAAATATTTAAAAAATTGCAAATATTTGCGGACTTGCATATTTACGACATAAGTAGTGTCTAAAACTGAATCAATTCAGATTTGCGTCGTGATATTAGTAATTATTTTTAGAATAAAAGTTGAGCGTTCCGATTCATAGTAATGCTAAGAATATACTTAACTACTAGCGAGATGGTTTGGATGTGACTCCTTAAAACAGCAAAGCTTTCTTATCTAGGGTAATCCATCACCATACACTTTATAAAAGCATTTAATATTAGGATTTTAATTTACAACTACGTGGAATCCACGGAGGATTTAAGATTATTAATGTTGTATTGTAAGGATTTTAATTTAGATTATCTTTCATTACGGAATGATTTAATATTAAGATCTGGTAGAATTCGGGAAGGACTTTAATTAAGTCCACTACGGAATGATTTTTTATTTCGATTGATAGATTAGATTAAGATTTGGGAGGGATTTTGGAAGGGTTCTGTTAAAATAATATACAACAATATTAGTAATGTACCTTAGGGTCCGCAGATCTCATGGCTGGAGATGCACAATATCGAATATTACCGGGTAGAACCTGATGTTTCGTCTCCCGAACCCTTGGTTGTTGATGAGTAACGCGTTGCAGATAGAAGTGTAAATAAGCTCATATCACTAGGGATGGGACACTTCTAGTGTTGTGCAGTGCAGGTGTTATAGGTTCTGCCTTCTTTTTTTACTAAAATCTTATGTTACAATATATACCTATTTTAAACAACATAGAACATAATATTTTCATAAAAAAGTTTTATTGTTAAAAAAGAAACAATTTCAATTCAATAGTATTTTTACTTTTGTGATTCTTCTTCTCGTGTCGGGAAATACAAATGGATATTGAGGCTGTTCAGTTTGGGGCTCGGGGGTAATGTTCTGAACTGGAGGGGTACAGCCACCGACTAAAAACAACAGGCACCGTTCAACATAGTCCACAAGTTTTATATTAATTTGTACCAGTGTGGGGTCCACAGTGTATAGTAATCCTTATTATAATTGTCCTAAAAATGCTGATAGTAATACAAATATTTCCATGGCCAGCATAAAAAAAACAAATGGCCAAATCGTGTAAAGTAGCGAGAAGTATAGATTGTTTTAAAACACACGCAGATAATATTCAATGTGCAGAAATATTATACACATAAAATAAAAATGATCACTTATAAAAATAATGTATTTAACGTGTTTCGAAATTGTTTGCGAATTTCGCCGTATTCTTTTTTCGTTAGGTACTGGTCAACCCAGGTGTCATTGCGCAGTGCGGCGTGCGGCGCTATCAGAGCGATGACTGCAGATAACAGCTAGGTTTTTTTATTTACGTTTTTTTTTTTATAGTTTTTTATATTTTATATTTATAGAAATATTTACGTTTTCTCTTTATACTATTACTTCACTTTATGCTACTTTTAGTTTGAAAAATGTTATATCATAGTGAATGAAATGAATCAAGTCGCGGACTTTAGATTACGGAAGAATATTTAGCTGTCATATGTCTTTCAGGTTAGAATGTCGTGTTTCGGAAATGGTTTATCTTTGCTTTATATTTTCCGTAACATTAATTATTTGAGAACATAAACAACAACGGCATTAAGAACAAATATGTCATTATATAAAAGTAGTCTTCAAACAAACAAATAAATAAATGGTTATTGCGTGTATTTAATACATATCACAGCAACAATCAAAAATGCTAATTTAATATATCGACTTTGTGCGACATTCCATTGTTGTTTTACGATGAAATTGTATTTGATAGATCTTTCTTTAAATTTAGTGTAAGACTATTCTTTTTAAAGTGTACGATACGAAAAATACGAAAAAAGTTGTTCTGAATTTTAAGAAAAGGCGCCACTATGAGTATGACATAAATACTGGACGACGTTTTTTAATATGATTATCTAGCAAAAAGTGTTATTTTGACAATTGACTACTGATAAATTAACCTGAACTATTAATAAATTTTAAAGCATGTTTGTGTGTTTTAGAAGCATTTTATCAAAATATTTATTTTAAAACTCCGCTCTGACTTATTAATCGGTTATAAATACTGAATAAATACTTTGTCTTTATTATATCTAAGCTAGCTGTACATCCGTGAAAACTCACGGGTGTAATAATTAACGACGACCCTTGCGCGTGACCTGGCCCACAGGCTGGTTGCGTTTCACACTCTGATTAACTGAAGTTGTAATTCCAGCAAGTTACGGACTTTACGGACCGACAGAAAAACGACATTATTATATAAAGGTAGCCCAGACAGCCGCCCGCAGGAACTAGCAGCAAGCAATCTTGCTTGCTAGATTGCTTAACTGCTACTAATCATTAATGTCAGATTGACTTTTACTAAGCACGCAAATTTTAAACAAGTAATCTGTTGTTTCCTTAATCTTGTCATTTTATTTGTCAATTTATTTTATTAATTTATTATATTATTTTATAAAATATTATTTTACATTTAATTGTTCCATTTTTATTTTTTTCTGTTATTCTTGTACTATGTAATTAACGATTTTATTTCTTACACTGTTAAGATAGCGTATGAATTCATTATTACGCTATCTTAATTTTTTAAACATTAATTTATTTTAAAATATTTAAATTATTATATTTATTGCACTTTTCTTTTTGTAAATTAATATTATTACTTCGATGTAAAAAAATCCTTAAGGGCGTATAAATAAACAAATAAGTAATATAATAAACTCATAATAATAAAAACATAATGATTTTAATATTTATTATCATAAATAAAAAAAATCATCAATCATCACAATGGTTAGATATTACGGAAAAAATTATAAAATATAAATAAGTATATAGAATTTTTTTTCCTCCTCACTCCTCCTCACTCCTCACTCATCTGTCTGTATTGCTTTCAGCTATCTTCATCCCGTCTAGGGGAGGAAAGAGACTCCTCATGCTCAACAAGTACACGTACTACTTGCAAAGCTTTCTTCAGAACAAAGGCGAAAGGTGGGTGTGTTCAACACACGTGTCGAAGGGGTGCATCGCTACCGTTCACGTCAAGGACGAAACCATACTACTAGTTAAAGGCTGTCACGTGCATGAACCTCCTAGGTATCACGTGTCTCCAGCAGGAAACTATATTAAGTTGTAATTTTTTTTAAATAATGTATGCTAAAATATAATCAATTAAAAAAGCTGTGAAATAAGAAGAATTTAAGTAAATTTCGGTTCTCCGTGATATTTCAAGCGTCGAGCGCAGACTGTGAACTGAACACTATCAAATCACTATAAGCGATAAACTAAAAATTGATCATATAGACAATTTACAGAGAATCTTATATACGGAAGGAAAAAAGATTGACCTGAATGAAGTGTTAAAGTTTTAGATTTACTGTAAAGAAAGACGTGAAAAAAAAGCTTATTTATTTTTTTATTTAATGAAAACACATTCTATGATATAATTATGACAAATAAGATGAATTAAATATGTCAAAAATTCGCACAGATATAGGTATATATTTTTCGTAAAAAAAAAACTATCCCAAACAATTAAATTTGATTAATTACGTATCATTTTGATTAACTACTTGATTTTACAACGTATTTTGTAATAATAAGTTGAAAAATAATTACCCTTAAAGATCACAAAATAGATTTTTATATTTGAAGGCATTTCTCGAGTTTTGATTTTCCACTACTTTGAGAAAATAAATCGAACGTGATTTTGTTTTATTTATTTTATTAAAAGAAAGATGTCTTTAAAATTTATTATACCGCTTGTATTGTATTCTATATAAAAATATATTAAAAAATCGTTTTTCTTTTACCATGTTTTTTTATATGAACCTAATAATATAATTGATATATTTTCATAGAACAAATTAAAATACAAAATTTTATTATAGATATTCAAATATGACATTTAAGTTTGTATGATTGTAAAAATTGTGTCGCACTCGCATATTTGGTAATTTGGCCTGCACAGCTAAGGACATCTGGTGTTAAAAAGATCTTTACATGAAACGTAAACTGAATGCAATACAAAAAACTTCACAGATTTTATTATAAACTTAATAAAAAATTGCGTCCGGTATTTTACTTGTTGTTAGAATTATTGTAATACTTTTCAACATGATTACAACATTGTATTATGATTTTTTTATTGTAATATAAGACTTTATTGGGTTATGATAGTGTACATGACCATTGCGCCCTTGGAGTGAAATTTTCACAAAAAATGGCATTGTAAATTATCAATTTTTATTTTTATTGCGGAACACATTCGGAAGTTTCTATGGGATCTTATGGGAAAAAATTATTCGATTTGTGTTGTTTTGATGAGTCTAGTTTATAATAATGAAGCCTAGTGTAACAAAAATATAGCAAACTAATTTCCTAAAATACTAACATAAATTGTAGATATCTCACAGAGGCGAAGCTATTTATATTGGAAAGTAAGTATGCAAGTCTTTTGGGAGCTTAAGTGATCATTTTACTCAAAAAGACTTAATATATATTTTTAATTTATGTTATGATGTTTTTAATTTATGTGATAATTATGATTCCTCTTTTGTCCCCAGAGGAATTGTGTTTATAAAATTTTGAACATATCAAAATATACTCTAAAATACTCTTTTCAACTTATTAAACCAAGTGCCTAACCAGTGAAATGGCCTCGCATTGTATTTACGTCTGTTATATTCATTGAATCCGATGTCAATCAACATAAAAATGCCTAGGTAGGTACGTCGTATTTTTTTATAAAATGTCATTTAATTGTTCCATTAAGCCCCGTATTCCACGATTCGTCTTGATTTTCATAATTTATTTTGAAAAATGCAATGAATGCAGGAAGGCAAAGTTGAAGTAAATTTAAAATTGTATTTGAGCATTTTTATGTCAGTATCTGAAATGACAAGGCGGAGTTCATAATACGGTGTTGTAATATGCAAGTAAACTGAAATTTTGAGGTGAACTAATACATATATAATAATTTTTGATGACTATCCGCAGTTAAATGTTCGTTTTGCTTATTCAATCGAATATGATCGTGATTAATAGATATAATATCTATGAATTAGTTGAATATACTTCAATATTTTTATTTTACTAATTCAAAACTTGTTGCAGGTGTCTATATTCCTTCTAGAAGAGGAAATTCTTCCAAGAAACTTCTGATGCTCAGCAGGTATACTTACTATTTTCGAAATACCCATTCAGATGGAGCGGAAAGATGGATTTGTTCAACTCACGTCTCGAAGGGTTGCATCGCTTCAGTAGTCATTAAGGACGACACCATAAAGAACGTGAAAGGCACTCACACCCACGATCCTCCTAAATATTTCATCGATTCATCGGGTTCCTATGTTAAATTGTAATTGTCAAATATTTGTTTATTTTCAACATAAAGCAATGATCTAAAACCTAAACTATACCTCCCTGTATGGCCACTCGGACTAGAATCAAAACTAATGATTCTCTTTGGAGACAACTTATTAATAATATATTATTATTATAGGGATGGGATCATAAAGCGAGATATTGGCGTATACATACGTATGCACCAATTGTCAAGTAATCATGTACCTATTTTTTAAGAGAATACATATATTTTTCAAAGCAAATATTTTTATTAAGAATATATATTTCTATTCGTCTTTGGTTAAGTGTTAATAATTTATTTACGTATTGATTTCTTAAAATAAATCAAGTTTGGTAAGTTTTTTCTTTTGTACCTACTTATTTTCTAAAAATAAAATTGTCGGCACGTTTCATCTATTTCTGTACGTAAAAATTGTTAGTGGAATTACGCTTAGTGATTTTTGCTAAGATATTTGCCCAAAAAGTCGATATTCGTCTTGCCACTTGAGTCCGTCAGTCTCGGGCGGTGATTCAGTGTGTGTGATCAAGTGCGCGCATTAACTCTTGTTCACTACAACATATATTTCTTTTCACCGCCATTGCCACCGGACCTATGTGCGGCGAAGTGGCCGGTGAGTCTGATAGCGTGCAACATCTTTGTCACTCTTAACTAAGTCACAGGCATAGCTTCACCCACTAACTAATAGAAGAAAAGGTATAAAGACTGTCTCCGAGAATCGCTGAGCATATGTGGAGCATCCGAGAACTAGGAGAAGCTGACACAAGACCGTGTGAGCTGGAGGAGAGTGTGCTCTCGGGCTGAGGGTGTTGCGGTGGCCAGACAATTAAAAAATGAGCAGCGAGCCGCAACAATGCGTCAACGGAACTGACTAACACAACCTGATCCATGTAAAGTATGCATGAGAGAGCACGCCTCTCAAACATGCCTATTTTCCCACCGCAAAGCTCATGAGAGACGCAGCAAAAACTAAGTTAGGATGGCGAAGGGATCCTCGATCACGAGGTCTGGCATCAATAAGATTTTTTTTAATGTTGACGAGTTTTGCAGCTACTTTTTAAAGAAATAAGTGACCATATTGTTCTGGAACCAGAGTAATTAATATCACCTTTTATATTTCTGGTAATTTTTGAGTTGAGTTTCTTGTTTATTGTTGTAAATTTTGAAGCTTTTTGGAAAGTTTTCCGTGTTGGTCAGCCATTGGCATTATTGTTTTATATAACATTGTTGAGTTTGAGTTGAGTTGTGGTACTCTTGTGTGCTTTGTGGTCTTTTGTTTGCCCTGTCATTTGTGTTTGCTATTTTACTGATTTATTCACAGAAGTATGAGTTTTGTACATAATTTAGGTAACTTTAATAATATCTGCACATCAACATAGTTGATAACATTTATGATTTTGTATGATTGAATTGAATCACCTGTAAACCGTCAAATTCTTTAGGGACGATAGCTATAATACCTTAACCTAACTTTACCTAGCTAATTTCATTACTTAACTTTCTTAAACATATTATTATCTTTTTTGTTATTGTTTATTGACACATTCTTACAAACTTTCTCCTTTTATTGTTTCAGAGATCGAATTCGTACACATGGATCATAAAAAGTGCGGTGACGATAAAAAACAAAAACGAAAAGCGGTGAGAACCACCATTGAATTTAAAAAGAAAATTATAGCTAGGTTTGAAAGCGGTGTACGCCTCAGCAGTTTATCTAAAGAGTATGATATTCCGAGAACCACTATAGCTAGCATATTAAAAAAAAAAGACGTTATTAAATCAGCTGAAGTCGCTAAAGGTATTACAATTCTTGCTGCTAAAAGATCGCCAATGTTTGATGATATGGAAAAGCTATTATTAGTATGGATAACTGAAAGGCAAAAGGACGGTGATAGCATTTCAGAGGCCATAATATGCGAAAAAGCCAAGCAGCTGTATCAATACCTTCAGCAAGGGGCAGCAGGAAACAGTGGTGATGGTTCGATCGATTTCAAAGCGAGCAGTGGCTGGTTTCATAATTTTAAAAAGCGCACAGGTATTCTGAGGCGATACAAATATTGAGGGCCTACTTTTATTGTTTATTATAATTTATTTCTTATTTTGAAGCTGAACAACTTTTTGTTTAGTGATTGAAATAATTAAATTATCTAAAAATAATAATTTTGCTGTCTCTCCATCACACGCTGGAATGACGACTATAGATAATAAGAGTGTGACACGCAATCAGCGCGCGGCTGATATTGCGCCGTCACGCAAGTGTTGTTATTAATTAATATTATTATGTGTAGAGTTAGTTTATTTATTGATTACACAAATGATTGACATTTAATGACACAATGAACAGATTTAAGAAATGTTACTATAAGAATAAGTCGTAACACAAATGTTTACGAATCAAAATTTGTCAACCCACACCCTACACTGGGTACAAAATGAACACTATTGCCAATAGCTAATAAAATAAAATATTTCGTTCTGTTGGTCCAAGATGATTTTGCACTTTTACATAGATCGAATTTTTTGTTGTTGAAGTCTTCTTATTCTTCTTCAACTTTATTTAAATTCAAGAGTCTGTTTGTGCAGGAGTTTTCTCTTGTGATGCTAAAATCCAGCTATCTCTCCCATCGCTTATTGTTAAAATATATACTGACATATGAAAGGAGTTTAAAAAATTGAAAATACTGATTTTCAGGCGTATTCTAGTATATGTTAAAATAATTCTTAAGAATTTCATTTATACATTAAAAAGTATATTGCTCCACTTTAAAAATATAGAGGTATCATAACCAGCTGCGAAAATCTATGTATACTATTCATGAGAAAACATTACAGATATCTCTAGTTCATTCAAATAAACGAAAGATTCTCAGATTTGAACACATATGGGTACCTAGTGCTTACAAAATTTGACAATGCAATTGGTGAACGTTGCATTGTGTAGAGTGATTACTTAAGCCAGCTCATACAGATAGTAAGCCCTGACCCATCGTATAAAAAGACTTCCACACACGTTTCCCGTACATATACTCGTAGTTGTCTCTGTGAGACTTCTAAAGTTTATCTTAATTAACCGGCTTTGTTATGTGTTTACATAGAGAATGTTTACGTAGTAATGTTTACATAGAGAAGTATGCGCACGTGATAAGGCCAACTGTCTGTATGGATGGACGGATAACCACAGCTGGATACAATTATAACTGTCAAAAGTGCCACAATATTTTCTTTTGATTATATTAAGAATATGAATATTACGACGATTTACATGTAAGAATCAAGGAAACGTGGATGTGGTGTGATTGTCATTTACAACATTGCAAAGTGTTTTTTATTCTCAAATCATATTTCTCCTCAATTTTAATAAATTTCAGAGCCAAATAGAAATTGATATTGTTGAAATGAACAATTGTCATTGAATAATATTCAGTATTTACCATTCTAACAAACAGTATTCATTTTGGAAAAAAATGCAATGATGATTTTATATATAGGTACTTCCTTCGACTACGAAAAATTTGCACAAATTAAAAAATTAATACCTTAATTTATGCAAATTAAAAAATTAATACCTTAATTTTTGTTTGGTTAGAGTCCATAAGGCGACCGTTTTTGCGAGGATATGTTGGTTTCACAAAATGTGAAGACAGGTGACAAGGAAATTGTAATTTAGAACTGGAATTTTTAATCTTCTAACGACTTTTAATAAGGTTATATTAAATCAATTTTAGTAATTTTATTCTAGAGTTGTTTAATTCGTATCGGATTACTTTGATGTTGTTAAATATAATATAATAATTAATTATTTGTTTTATTACCTCAGGTAAACCCAATATTAGTGATTTTTAGAATAATAAGGGCTAACATTTTGTAATAATATTTTACCATTTAAAGTTTGTTTTATGTTTTTTGAAATAGTTTTTGATACGCCGGTAATAATTTCAGCTCCAGTTATCATGACAGACGAAAACAACAGAACGAATCTCTATCTGGGGAACTACAAGTACTACAGGCAGTACGTGTCGGGAGGCAGGAGCAGATGGGTCTGTTCCAGGGGTAGTAAAGTTTGCTTAGCCTCCGTGATCACCTACGACGATATCATTATTCAAACCAAAGGAAATCACCATCATTAAATCTATTCCAGAGGTAGGATAATTCGCTTAGCCTCCGTGATTACCTACGACGAAATCATTACTCAAACTAAAGGAAACCACCATAATTAGGTTTCCCTGTTGGCACTGATTTTTCAAAAACAAAATTAAATATAGCACATTCTTATGATTATATGTAAAGTACCACTATTTATAATTTATACGTGAAACAAAAATGCTTTAATTTTAGGTGCAAGCGACAAGGTATGGAAACATTGGAATATATTTTTTTATAGCAGAAATGTTGATATTTGGCAGGTAATCGGGCAGTCCATCAAAAATCTATACGAAAACATACACATACGTACATATTAAATTCTGCCGCATTTCCAAGATCCCGCTTCGATACTTTTCTCCTTTTGTGGCTTCTTACTTACTATCGTTGGTATATACAAAATCCTAGTTTTAATCTTTCCGTTTCCAAGGTTTTTTTCAAGGAGTAGGAGATGATAGTTAGACATCTTTATAACTCTTCCGCACAATGTTCAATTGAAGACTTAAATCCCACATTCCAGTTTTGATTTTTTTATTTAATATATTTTTACGCAATATTTATGATGAAGTGTCTGTTTTGATTAACTGAAATCTATGGGCTTTGTGATTATGATTCATGTTATTCATTTGGTTATTTAAAATAAATAAATTATGAAAAATTACGAATTGTTTTTTCGCTAAGGTTTTTAACTGTAAAATGAAATTTTAGAATATTATTTTACCCTAGGAATTTTATAGCGACGCGTCACCGCGAGGCAGGAAAGTGAAATAAATAGAAGAAACACAGCTGCGGCCGGCGTTCTATGTTCTCCATATAAGTGCGGTGATAAGAAAATCCAGGCTAAATTTCAAGAAAAATCTGACTGTTATCAAATCTATGTACAGGCCCAACCTAATGTATGGCCATCAAATTTGGATCCTAATGGAGAGAGTGAGAGCTATGATCCAGACTGCCTTGATGAGTTTTCTGGTAGCGCGAGTCACACTGATGGACATAGTGAAAAGTGCCGACATAAGGCACACATTTGGCACAGACCGTACTCCTATATATAGAAAAATCACAAACGAGATGGCTGGGACACGTGCTAAGAATTCTAGAGGAACGAATAGCCAGAAGAATTCTCTTGGTAACCCCGGAAGGAAGACGGCCGGTCGGTCGCCTCAGCTTAAGCTGGGAGGAGCAACAAAAAAACGTATATGAAAACAGACTGGGTCTGGAATGGTTGACTCATGCGGAAGCAGCGCAAGATAGAGAAATATGGAAGCACCTTGTCGAGTCCTTGGACTCCCGACTCTACTAGGATAAGGGGATGAAGATGATATTTTACCCTGGAGGATGTGTGTATGGCGATATATTTTTCAAAAAATTGCTCATATGAAGTGTAATGCCTCCAATTTCACAACATAACAAACATGGCGGAATGAAGTAGGTAATCGGACAAGACAATGTTTGAGTAAAAGTTTACGTACGTAGTTTAAGTACGGTTAAAACATGTAGTTAATTCAGAATAGTTACAGTATAATATGTAATTTGAAACCCACTAGATTAAAGGTGTTGTCAAAAGCTCTATGTGGACGAGGCTGCCTGGTCGGTGTGTGACGAAGAGTGAACCGTGGAGCAGCCGTCCTCCCGGCGGTGGTGCTGGCGGGCGCATCGGATGTCATATGCTGAATATTTGATCGCGTTCCCGAGGTGTCGTCCTATATCTACCTTGGGGAAGTGGGACCCACCACCAGGGCCGTTCTATGAGCAATCGGTTCAATCAGTTCCTATATCGGCCGTTCTCACCGTCCCGCTAGGAAAGCGTAGGCGTATGCATAAAACCTCTTCTCTGTCTCCGAGACGCAGGGAAAAATAATAGTTGAAACATACAGTCGTATTATTATCCATTAATGGGAAATTACAAGTAACATATAAACAAGAAATGCTACAGTTGAAGAATAAAATTTGAATGCACAAAGTCCATAATGTTCATATGTACCTTACTATTTTACAATATTGTCGCAGGGTTGCGGTAGTTTGAGATAAATAAAACACTTATAATTAAATAATGTAAAAAAATTAAATTACTAAATGGACACAAATTTAACTGGAGCACTGTTGCTTGTGATGGCTCCCGGTGCTGACGGGGATACTTGCAGCAGATCTTGGAATTGGAGGCGGCGATGGTAACCAGTGCCAGGCGAAATCTGAGGCTGGGCGCGGGGCTTGGAAGTGAACTTCGGTAGCAACTTCAGGCCCCCGGACACAGAGCGACACCAGATGTCAGAGATTGAGAGATATATTTGAGTAGATTGTTGGTGTAGTGGTCATTACGCTCGCCTAATAATCTTGTGGTCGGTAGTTCAAGCCCCATTCCAGGACGCCAGCAAGTTATTCCTATTTTCATAGCACACAATTTTTATTTACTCCTTTATCTTACTTTTTTCAAATATGTTACATTATTTATTTAAATATGCTGCTTTTGTATGTCCATTTGTCAGTTACTTATATTTTTACTTTCTACTTTTGTTTTAATTTTGTCTTGATTTTATGTATATTTACTTTTTGTTTTATTTTTTGTGTATAATTTTGTTTTTCTTTTTCAAATAAATACGTAGGTCACTTTGAGACAGAAATCAATGGATTTTGTTTCAGTGGCCGTGCTGCCTCGCACCGGTTTATATGACCGATGCGGGGCAGAACGGTCCTGCTAACTGTTAAATATTTCAACCAGGCGATGAATGAGCAGGACCAATGAGGAAGTTTTCGCTCATAAAACGGTCCTGGGTAAGCGGTGGGTACCGTTCGCTAAACTTTAATTCACACTAATTTTTCACTAGTCACTCGTCTTTCGAACACGTCTCATTGAATATTTGCATTTTTGTCATTGCACTAATCGAGTTTCCGGTAGGTACTTTCTAAATTTTTTTCTATAAATTGCACTGGATCGTCGTTGGTTTCGCTTCTATGGTCTCGCTTCGCTGTATGAGTGTTCGGCGATTTAAACGTCAATTTAAAACTCTTAGTTTTCGGCGCAACGCTGTCGCGTATTTATAAAAACTCGATGTTCTCGGAATATATGTAGTTTGTTTTAGATTCACGTGACAACATTACATTAATATTTCTAATGTACACCCTTGTGTAATTTAATGTGGACAAAACATTTTTTTCTTATTGTTACATGTTTACTTTATATTCTATTATGGTAGCACTATTAGAATCTGTCAGTCATTTCAATGATATTCTAACAGTAACTAGTGCAAGTGGACGTATTGTTGGCGAAGTGATTTAATTTTTTTAGATTTTTAGGGTCGCTCAGGTGGTTTGGGCATGTTGGGCGAATGAATGAGGAAAGAATGGTAAGAAAGATATATGATGCAAGTGTCGACGGCGCCAGAAAGAGAGGGCGACCACGGAAGACGTGGCATGACCAGATTAACCAGATACTGGAAGATGGTCTTGTTAGAAGCCTGAACAACCGTCGAGCTTGCATGCGAAGATGTAAGAATGTTGACGAAGCGAAAGTTGTATTTCAGGACAGAAGAGTATGGCGCTCTATCCTCTCTGCCTACCCCCACGGGGAAACGGCGTGATGGTAAGTAAGTAAGTAGATTTTTTTGACTTCCCGGTGTACATCTGAGATTTTTGGTTATTTTCTTCGGATTTTAGTGTTAGTTTGGATGTGTATAAGTAATGGGTACCTCGATTGAAGTCCGTTCTAAAGTCATTACACTGTCTGAGCATACTGAAATGACTCGAAGACAGATAGCAGAAGAGTGTGGCATTTCTAAAAGTACAGTGAACAAGCTGATCAAACTTCATAGAGAAACTGGGCCAAAAACCGCAGAGACGGAAAATGTGGGCGAAAAAGAAAAACCACGAAGAAAGAAGATTAGGATGGTGCTGCGAGCCAAGAGTGGACATATTAAATATTGATGCTTCCAATTTTGTAACAGATTGAATTTTTTAAATGAATAAAACACATTTTAAGAGAAAAAATGTCTTGTCCACATTAAATTGCACAAGGGTGTAGTTACCAGAGTAGAAAACGTCCATTGTTCATTGATTATCTTAGACTATTTATTTATTACTGCTTTAATTTCACTGATCTCTACAGAAGCAGGCGCAACGGTTCGCACGCAATTTGAAGACTGATATTATTGATTGTTATATTTTCCAGCAACCACAAAGACTGAAAAATATTTGGATCCTGATGAGATGGAAGGAGTGACGGTCGGCGCGTGGCTCTGCCCACTTCCGGGAGTCCTGGACGGCACTGGTCACTGGCCTACGTGGGCCAATAAAAGGTCCCGCTGTAAATTTCCCAAATGTACTGGGTTCACTCAGACACTATGTGAGAAGTGCCAAAAATCATTCTGCTATACCAAAAGGAATAATTGTTTTAAAAAAATTCACACTAAGTAAAGTAGATAATATTATTAAATAAGAACAGTTTAATCTTTCAAGTTTGGTTTTTCTATTTAACACTGAGATGGAAAAAGTGATATTAATATGATTTTATTTTATTTATTATTGTTACCATCCCGATAAGATTATAAATGAAATATTATTTTCTACTGATATTTTTTAGATTTTTATAATTTTAAATTCATGTTATATTGTGAAATTATTAAATTGGAACTGTGTGATTGTAAAAAGAACAAAACCTACGTATAGGGTGGGGTGGTACAAGAGTGCGCAGTGTGCAAGAGTAGGCAAAAATGCCAATAAATGATGGCTTGTAGTGTTGACATGTTGCCGTCGCAAGCTGTCTACTCAAGTATTTACGATTCCATGTAATAAAATCGTTTTTCGCTGGTTCATTATAATATTTATCTGTTCTGGAAACTCTCTCACGTGAAGGTTATATGCAATATAGTATTCTTTTGCTATTATTTTTGTTACAAATCTACTTAGCTATCACAAAATGATAGTAGTATGATCGCCCGCTGTGCATGATACGTTAATTGCTACTATTATTATTATTATTTACTGTTATTATTAATAATATCAATGTTCAATTTTTATAAAATCTATATATAATATATAATTTGTAAATGCTCCATCTGGAGCCGTTCCTAAATTAACAAATAAAAAAGATAACCGACTTGAAGTCGTGGAGGACTATATATAGTGCGAAATATGCCAGGACTGGATATAGTGCAAAATATGCTGGATCTTTGTCACGGATTATCCCATTATTATAGTGTGCGCACTGGTGCGTAACTTCCTGCGCACTCTTGGGCTGCAGGGAGCACACAGACTTTAAAAAAAATATATTATGTGTTGTAATGAGTGAGATTCCGATGATTCTTCATATTTTTTCTTGTAATAGGTAGATGACCAATACTTAAAATAAACTTTTTGTTTCCCTTGAATGTATAGTTTTATTTGCACAAATTTTGAAATCAGAAACTGCGCGCTATTGTACCACACTACCCTACATTATGTATTACATATTTAGTATTATTTGTCGAAATTAATTTAAAAGGACCAATATTTAAATGTTCTCTGTTTATAAAAATATATTAATTTATTATGTTTTTAAATTAAATTATGCAACAACTGCTCACATGTGTTTTAAACTCTGTCCAAATGATCATTTACAAAAGGCTTTATGTTTATTTTTTATTTTCAAAACGATTAAAATAAAATTGTTTAAAAATGCATATTTAAGTTTATTTGTGTTACTAGCCGTACAGCCGTGAAAAATCACGGAACACGAAATGGTTTCGAGTTACTAAGCCCAGTAGATAGATAAATATATTATATATATATATAGATATATATAATATATAATATAATATATATAATATATATAGTATATTTTTGACGGTCCACGGAGAGGCGATGGTAGCAATGTCGTCAGGGTGCCGCGCTGGCATTTACGCGTCCGAGGCTGGCACCCTACTTTCAGCCGTGTAATTTGAACGAAATTACGGACGTGACGGGAAGTTACGGACATATAGACAACGAAATTATTTTGTTTGATGAAAATATTTAAAAATAAATAACAAATTTTATTTAAGTAATTTTATTTTCACATTTTAAAGAAATGTGTACGATTATTTTTAATTACTGACATATTTTTACATACGTTTATCCTTATGTTCTCTTTTATATATTTTTTGCGTTTTTAATATATTTTATTATCTTATAAATTAATTAATATTATTATCATAGCTTTACCTGTATGTTTTTATTTCACACGCTTGTTATTAGTGAATTATTATATAAAATCATTGAATAATTTATTTTTTTATTTGCAGGATCTTACCAGTACGATTCTAATAACTCAACGATTGGATATTACTGGAATAAAATAGGAAATGCTTTTCTCTCACAGAAAAGCTTGAATAACCACTACGCGTTATCGTCGTCCTCGTTGTGTAAAGGGAATTTAGAGGCACAGTTGGAAGCTCAATATGAGCCAAATAATTTTGATGTGTTTTGTGATATTGAAGTTCCGGGCTCTACACATCAACCGCTTCCAGGAGTTGCATTTTCTGATAATGATCCTCTAGCGAGTATACGAACAGGAGTGAACTTAGATAGCCAGAAGAGATATCAAAGCGAAGAAAGTTCAAAAAATATAAAGTTGTATATGAAATACTTAAAAGACAAGAGCGACACATATACAACCAGAAGTAATGTTTTAAAACCTGCCAAGAGTTTTAGATTATTAGAATCATGTTGTCGCAAAACGTGTTTTTCTAAAATAAGTGAAAATCATCAAAAGCAAATATATTTAGAATTTTGTAAATTTACTAGTCGGAACGCGGCTGAGCAATTTCTGTCTGATAATGTTATGATTAAGTACAAAGCATATGAAAGAAAAGGCAGAAGCAAAAGCGGACAGTCGAGAGATCGTGTTATAACAGTCGTATACCATTTAAATTCTTTGCGCGTTTGCAAAATGATGTTTCAAAATGCGTATGGCGTGTCAAAAGGCAAAATTGACAGGATCATTGCAAAGAAACGCAACTCTCTGACAGCAATGGCAGCCCGGAAGCTGTAGATATTTATTTAATTATAATATATTTAAATTAATCACCTACCCTAAACATAAAATTTTTCTTCTTCTTCAAATATAGCAAATTTATTTTGTGGTAACATAATTATAATTAATATAAATTAACTTTGTTTAAACCACTTATTTATTGAAAAAAAATCAACATGTTTCAAAGCCAATGGCTTCTTCATCAGGAAAACAAAAATAATATTTAAAAATCGAAGTATAGATCAAAAGTTATATTAGGTCCTTACATATGAAATTGACGTTTTGCCGTACTGGCAAGTTTGATCTCAAATATCTTCTCTTTGGTTAGGAATTCCAAATCCAAATTTATACAGCTATTTACTCATGTATTTGTGTTTTGAAAATTATAATTTATTTATTTTTTCCTCAATTGTTTTTTTCTTTGCGTCACTCAGTTTACAAAATGAAAAACTTGAAATATCGCGTTATTTACGATTACGAGTTCCACCGTGGCACCAGTGCTGCAGAAACGGCTCGAAGGATTAATGATGTGTATGGCGACGGTGCCGCAAAAGAAAACACAGTGCGTTTTTGGTTCCAACGTTTTCGTTCTGAAAATTTCGACCTGCAGAACAAGCCCCGTGGACGGCCGGAGACCAAAGTTGATAATGAAGAATTGAAGGCTATTGTGGAAGCGGATCCATCGCAAACCACATCCGAGTTAGCTGCAGGCTGCGGTGTTAGTGATAAAACTGTTTTAATCCACTTGAAGCAAATTGGTAAGGTGAAAAAGCTTTAAAGGTGGGTACCTCACGAATTGAGTGAAGCAAATCAACAAACGCGCGTTGACTGCTGCGTTGCATTACTCAACCGGCACAATAATGAAGGGATTTTAAATCGAATCATTACCTGTGATGAAAAGTGGATCCTGTACGATAATCGGAAGCGCTCATCGCAATGGCTGAACCCTGCCGAACCAGCCAAACCATGCCCCAAGCGAAAATTGACTCCAAAAAAGTTACTTGTGAGCGTTTGGTGGACTAGTGCTGGTGTCGTTCACTACAGCTTTCTTAAATCTGGCCAGACGATTACGGCAGATGTCTATTGTCAGCAACTGCAAACCATGATGGAAAAGCTAGCTGCTAAACAACCGAGGCTGGTTAATCGCTCTAGGCCACTGCTGCTTCATGATAACGCTAGACCACACACTGCACAACAGACGGCTACCAAATTAGAGGAGCTTCAATTGGAATGTCTAAGACATCCACCGTACTCTCCGGACCTTGCCCCAACAGATTACCATTTTTTTCGAAATTTGGATAACTTCTTGCAAAGGAAAAAATTCAACTCCGATGGGGCAGTCCAAACCGCCTTCAAAGATTTTATTGATTCCCGTCCGAATGGTTTTTTTAGTAAAGGGATCGATGAACTACCTATGAGATGGCAAAAGTGCATGGATAGCAATGGTACATACTTTGATTAAATAAATATATTATAATAAAAAAAATCGGCTTTATGTTCCTCCCATACTAAACGTCAATTTCATATGTAAGGACCTAATATATGGAAAATAATAATATAAAGTACCTAATTAATATGAAAATAAATTTAAAAGATAACTATAATCAGGTCCTTTTTGCAAATAGTTATCTTTTAAATTTATTTTCATATTAATTAGGTACTTTATATTATTATTTTCCATATATAACTTTTGATCTATACTTCGATTTTTAAATATTATTTTTGTTTTCCTGATGAAGAAGCCATTGGCTTTGAAACATGTTGATTTTTTTTTTTTCAATAAATAAGTGGTTTAAACAAAGTTAATTTATATTAATTATAAAATTTTTCTCATCATCTGTAAGTACTCATTTATCATATGAAATCGAGATTTCAATTTCGGAAATTTTTATTCTTCTCCAGTTGATCTAAAATGCTCTGAAACTAAAGTCTAGTAAGCATATAAAAACACGGCACAGTGCAGTTGCTGAATTGAAGAGATTTTGTGTCATCTTTAATCTTTTTTCAAAATATTTACAATGCGTTTTTCTTCTGAAAATATATACTTTAGGATTGGATTGAGATCTGTATATTGATTTGTATTTTACAAATATTTAAAAATTGATACATGTCAGTGCGTAAATACCGACATCCAGATACAGAACGTACTTACATTGAACGGGTGAAATTGAAAATGAATAACGAAACCATATTGCATACATTTTGCGAGTACCGAATCGTAGGGACTGGTTAATTTCTTTTTGGATATTCGGTTCGAATTAATATTTGCCTTTCGAAAAATCAGTATCTTGATTATATTTTTGTTACTTTTTGGGACTTACTTTGCTTGCATACTATGATGTATACACTTCGAATATATTACATAGTATAATACCAAATATAGTATAATAAGTCTGTAGCTGTTCACTAAAAGTCGGACATTTGTATACTCGTATGCAAATGAAAAAATAAGTTTATTAAAACATTTGAGTAGCTTGTTGGTGTAGTGGTCGTGACGCTCGCCTAGTGATCTGGTGGTCGATGGTCTGAGTCCCATCCAGGACACCAGCAAGTTAGTCCTATTTTTATATCACAAGCTTTTGGCTTAGTTTGAGAATAGTAAGAATATTGATGCGAAACTTGTATGTATTCCGTGTTCGCATCTCTATTTATTAAACAAAGAAAAAATATATACTTATTTACGTTATTTAGAGGTTATATTAATCGTAATAATAATATAAACTTTAATTGCAAGTTTATATAAAATATTATTAATGTTGGTACTAAACAGATATACATACAACCAAATATTGTTCATGTATCATAAGTCAATTTAAAAATTTATTGTTCAAATAAAAAAAATATAAAAAAAAGTTTTGTCTTTATTTCAACTCTAAATATAAATAATGCGTTCAAATTTAAATGTTCATTTGTTATTTTATAGATGTATGTGTTGGATGCTTCGCTTTTTACTTGAAAGTTATTACATTATTATTAAAATCCTTTTTGATTCAAAAATATCAATTGCGAATATGTTTTTAAACAAGACTAAATTAGTTATCATATTACCCGTTTATCCTTTTTACATATACTTATGTAGCATTTGATAACATTACTTATATTGCCTTTCTTACTTTAAGATGACTTCAGTATTTTTATCGGATATTTACTTTATATTTTTTTACCGACACAGCATAAACAAGAACAACAAGTTTATCAATGTGTACGCAGTACACGCAACAGAATAAATAGTTGCAAACAAATCTAAGCAAAAAGAAAGAATAAATTATTGAACTTAAAGAAGGCACTTTTCTCTTTCAAACTATTTTGTATATCGCGTTGATTTTCCGTGTCAACTCAGTCACTGAAAGGTCGTCTCAAGAGGTGGTTGCGTCACGTTGGTAAGTGCCGCAATTTTAAAAATACGAATTACTTGTCAGTAAAATCGATTAATAAAAGCCTTCTGGGTTAAACTAATGAATTATTTAGGCTTAGACGTCAGTCTTTCTACACAATGTATTACAATGTGATGTTTTTTTTTCAGCGCCCATCTTTACTGTATCCCGTTTGGGCAAGAGGAATCTTATTGTTGGGGCCTACAAGTACACATTAAAGTACACATTAAAATCCAAGTGTCGTTGGATTTGCTCCAAAGGTTCCACTGTTTGCAATACGGTTCTGTATACCATCGACGACCGGATTATCTCACGTCGTGGTGACCACACGCATTAATTGTAATAATCTTCTTACTTGTCATAATGCCGGAGATGCTGGGTTAGTAAAATACGCAATATTATTGTTTATGGCATTGTTTGTTAATTTCTTAGGTTTCTGGCTTCGTGAAACTTCTTCTGACATTTATTAGTCTACCCTCAATTTTTAATTCTGATTTAATTTCAAATACATTTTGAATTGTGATTCTTGCTACGTTTCATTAAGGGGTAACATCCACCTTGACATTTTCAAAAAGTCTTATAAGTTTTTTGCTTTGTCTTATAACTTGAACTTGAGAATATTCAATCGTTGTAGATGAATTTGAAAAACTTTTTCGTTTTTCTCGAAACTCCCCTTTTCAGAGTGGTGGAGATGATATATATGATATCATAACCTACTGGTTATGCCTGTTGGAAGAGCTACCACTATGCTGAACAATATCGCCTTGGGTATTGATATATTCCGAAGTGGTTTTCCGAAGCAGGATTCTCCTACACCTTTGACCACATTTGATGTTATTTTTAATTAATTAAATATTGTTATTTTGATATATATATATATAATATATATATATACTATATATATATATATATATATCTATATTCTCATAATTTATATGCTCTTAATACTTTGTTTGTAATGTACATATTAGAAAAAAATTTAATTGAATTGAATTGACTCTCAAAAACTTATTTGGCCGATTTCGTTCAATTATCAATGATGTGGCGTTAGATTTGTTTTTCGATAAAATGCACCGTTTGCTTATTATAAATTTTTATATTCTATACATATTTGCACAAATATATTTTCAAATGTTTTTCGATCATCATAGAAATTACATCATTAAACAAGAAAATAATTAACTTTCTCATTTCACTCCAACCCTGGTGATATGATTATCTCCACCAGCCGCGCGTGTCACGGAAAACGACATTTGCGGGACAGCACATAATTCCACCATTTAAAAAAATTAAAAATAATTTGTCTATTTATATAAGTAAATATTAACTAATCTATGACGTAAATAACGAATTTTATGTGTGTAATAGGTAGGTAATTTTTTTTTGTGAATTTAAATGCATTTTTTGATGCCTCGGAAACGTTGAAGGTTACACCTCAAAGTGGTGTAACCTTCGACATTTCCATTCCATGTTCTATTTTAGTTGTATTCGTTTTAATCCTTACAATGGTAAATAGTATTTTCATGTCCATGCCATGTTTATTACTAACATTAAACAAAAAAATATGTGTGTTCTAATAGATGGTTCGAGAAATGGAAAATATGGCTATGTGATAAAAGTCAGGTGGATGAGCCATCCCATAGAAATAATAGAATATGTTTTAATTGAGTTTAAATATAATAGTTTGAAATGAATTTGTCTGCATGAGGAATATTTGGACATTCATTATTATTAATTAATTTATGAGTCTAATATGAATTTCAATAAAAGCATAAATCCACATAAAATTCTTATTATTTTAGATTAGTTCTATTACTAACGGAGAATCGCTTTTGCATTATTTACAATATTTTATGTAACGTAGATGTACATTTCGACAAATGGTGTTATATGAAATATTATCAGATACATCAGTAAATCTGAAACCCAATGAGAGCCATAAAAAGTAAGGTGAAAGACGTTTATAAAGGACTCGCCTGTGGTATATACAGCCTCCTGCCCGTGGACAAGGGTAAACTAGGGGCGGTCAACATTTCGCCGCTGGTGGCCGTCGTGGGTGCCTGACCCATCCGATGGCCGACCTCCGCTCCTGCCGGGTAAATTCTCAAGGATCGCGTCACATGAGCGTCTCCGTTTTCGTTTGCATAGCGCCGTGCTTCCTACTCTATAGCGATCAAGTCGTTGGACAGGAGATTATATTTGTGGCAGCTTGTGAGACTCGTATATTAATTGTATATAACTGAATCTCAAGAAACCATATAAACTGAGCGTTGTTGTTGATACGCAAAATAATGTATGTGATTTTTCTGTAATTAGTGTGCTCGTTTCTTCGCCCTATATTGATTAGTATCACAAGATTGCTTAGTTACAACCCGCATGCTCGTCGCCGCCGCGGTGGAGGAAAGAATGGTTATGGAACGCAGGCGACTTTTACTTGTACTCGCCCGAGCGCTCTTGTGGGGTATTTGTGTCGATGGAGTACATCACAATAGAGTTGTCTTCTAATATCTGACCTAACTAACCTAATTGCCAAATTTTTCGCAGACACCCTCTGTTCCTGTTGCCTTCAACACTCGCCTGTATTTTCTTTACCATCCTCTTCAATCATGCTTTCCACACGCACAAACTATTTCAGTGATCCTTTCTTAATTGTATGATTTTGTCCCTTTTATTTTTGTTTGCAGTATTCGATATTTTGTATATTTGTATATTTGTTTGCAGTATTCAACTCACTTCAATAATGCGTCATAATTGGGTAATATTAATTTATTTCTTAATTAAATAACTTAATTTTTTCAGTTATGTTTATAACTACGGACAAGGGCAGACACCTGCTAATGGTAAACGGCTACTCTTGTTCCCGAAATCGGGTTTGGAACAAAAAAGTTTGGTGGAAATGCTCTTCGTATCGATCTACAGGATGCCTTGTCTCTGCTCTAACTTTTGAACAAATAATTCTATCCTATAAAGGACAGCACAACCACTCGGGAACGAACTATCGCAGAACCATGAATGGGACATATACAAAAAATTGTAATCCACTTATATAAGTGTAAATTAATTTCTCTCATTTTTGTTGGTGCGATATAGAAACAAATCCGCCTCAATGTAATATACGAATTTGAGACAAATGTATCTGTAATTGATTTTATGATCAGAGCGGAAATTCCAAATATGATATCCTTTTATAAAACGTCAAACATATATGTATAATGTTTTTATAAGCATTTTTAACTGTATAATTGCTACAATTTGCCTGATTAAAAACACTTTGCCCAATATTTTTTTATTGCGTATTGGTGGTTTCGTTTCTATACCCCTGGCCATTCCCATGGACAGGGTATGGACAGATGGCCTCACATTTCTCAGCCCTTCCCTTCCTATCAAACATATTTCCAAACACACAAACTCATCTAACTATCCTAAACATACCGGAACAAGTATTTCGAACGCAAGCGGTTGTTGAGGTTTGAGAAAAAGTGTCCCACGCTTTTGATTTTATAGACATACGCATGTATTATGATTGCTCTTAGTACTGTGTCTGTCAAAAAATATTTTCTACTATTCAGTTTTCGTCACATTGAACCTTATTATCAACTCTTAGCTGACTTATCTGAATTTAATAAAACTAAATTACAACGCTTGAAATTTTCAATTTTATTAAAAAGTATATTTATTGATTTACTATACAATACAATGTACCATAGAATACAAACAACTTATATATAAAACCAATATTTGAATGTTATTAAAAATACAAACTGACGGATGTCACCGACGTGTACAATGTCCGATAAAATAACGCGAAACTATTAACTTGATTATGTAAAATCAATGAACGATTATTGAATTGAATCATCATGAATACGTCTTTTTGCTAAATTTCAGAGTGATTATCGGTCAACAAATTGGTCAGTTCTTGAATGTAAGATTTCATTGATAGTGTGCTGGCAGACAGTGAAACTAAATAAAAGCATGTAAAAATTAAAATTACAAAATATTATATAATTTATTTTTATTCTTGTTTATTAAAATAAATGAACTCAACAAACCACTGCATCGAATATCGAATATATTTTTTGTTTTTAACTACACTCGCCTGATGCTTTATTTTATTGTATGGGTGCATCCTGTAAGAAGTGACCCGAGGATAAGATATATTATGTTGGTTGTGTGTTTCATAGTAAGTTTCACAATCATAACGACTGTTGTAATTACCAATTTTAAGGGTAAGGAAACTTCTATTTAAATGAAGTGTTGTTTAGTAGTATAATACTCTACAAGTGTTCTGGTGGGTTTGACTTCCGTCTTTCGTCCAATTCAGTCATATTTGCATATATCTACTTAAATAAATATATTTTGGGCTACACTGCCTTTTTGATTTTAAAGTAATGAGAAAATTAAAAATAATCGCCTAACTTATTTATTCGAAATACAGCATTTACTGCAAATCTTCAAGACTTAATCGTCTGTTAACTAAAAAATAAAACAACATAACGAAGTAATTTTGTTTCATTTTAAAGCAAATATTTTATTAAATATTTACATTTATAACAAGAAAACGCACGGTATAAACTAATACTTATTGAATTATCGAAATGTTTCGGGGCCAATGGTCCCTACATCAGGATTCAACGCATATACAAAAATTAAATTTAATAAGTATACGTTGTATTCTTATGAAGGGAACATTGACTGAAATATGTTGATAATTCATTGGTTGGTCAATTATTGGTTCATACGGAGTGTTTTTGAAAGTATCTAATTACAATTATTATGTTTCTGAATAAATGTAAAAACCCTATAAAACTTTTATTTACTTTAACTAAAAATGGTATACAATGAAAATAATTAGTTGTTATTTCATTTAAAATTATTTTTTCAGAACCTCGTTTCGTCATATCTAATGTCGGCAGAAGAAACCTCTTCATCGGAGAGTACAAGTACTGTTGTCAGTACACGAAAGGAACTAAAAGTAGATGGGTTTGTTCTAAGGGCACAGGTGTTTGTAATGTTGTACTATTCACCTTAGATGATCAGATCATTTCTTACCGCGGAACACATAATCATTAATATTGTTTCCTTTATTCATTAAGGCGATTATCTAGCAACATGAGCGAAATGCATCACTTTTTTTGTATTTATATTAAAATAATAATATATTTTCCTTTAATTTATTCAAGTAAAAAATGTAAAAAGAGTTGAAAAAACACTTTTTTTAATATACTATTTTTAGAACATAAATTGTAAGTAAACTTTTGAAAGTTTTTCAATAATTTTAATAAATCAAAAATAATCGTTTATATTAATATATATATTATTGACAAAAAAATATATATGAAGTGGAACAATTTTCTTCATTTTTGAAACATCGTTGATTTGATAATTTATCAATCGATAAAATAATTTAGTTTGTCTCATTTTAGAAAGATATACGGAAGAACGAAAATTAAAGTATACGGAACCTAATGAATAATCTTTAATTTGATGAGTTTTTCTTATAAAAATGCGATACAAAATGCAAAAGAAGATGAAAACAATTTTTGCCCGCATTGCCAGATAATCGCCTTAAGACATCTTCCTCTACGTAGTGTTTGTGCTTTTAACCCTAAAATTAATTGAATTAAAGTATACATACAATTATTATGTTTTTATTCCGATCTCTGAAAATCCTATTCCAATCTGCACCATTCTCGATCACCAATCTGCACCACGATCGCAAAAGAATTGTATTAAATTACTATTTTATGTTTTATTTTTTATAAAATACATACGCTTACACGGAATCCGTGACACATCAGTATTATTATCTACTATTTTTAAAATTTGCTTAACGCCTATGCTATGGATCAGTTAAGATATGTGGGCTGTGCTGTGAAATACGATTAACTTGATGGTTTTCTGTACTGAGGTTCGAACCCCCTGCCACTGGACCACTATGCGAGTGTCTTAAACACACGACCAACAAGTACGCCATCTTTATTAAATTTGTGGATATAAAAAAATGAGATATGTAACTTTTTTATGTATAATTTCATTTGTTTAACATTTTTAAATATAAAACACAATTATAGTATTTTCAAAATATCAAATAAATAAAAAATCGTATTAGGGTTTTTTTAGTGATGTTAATAAATATTTATTTATTTAATTAATAATACATATAATTATTTTTATTACAATGATAGATAGCAAATATTAACAATGAAATTTTTTTATATGTTATACCTCATCACAAACAATTATGATTCTTGTGTGTGTGGGTGAAGGAAAAATATGATTTAATATTTTTTTTATGTGCATATGTTCTGAGAACACATTTACTGGATTTTGTCTACAGATGGATAATTATTAATTAAGATAAATTATAAAAGTCTCATAGAGACAAAGCTATTTGTATGGAAAGTGTATATTATAGGGTGAAAACAATAATTATGTCATGATGTGGCCTTGCTATATCATCCGCTAAGATCGATTTCCACATCTCCAACTCTCATGGCCCTTGTTTTTTTGGCTTCTCCGACTTAACCTTATAAAGGGTGAACAGGATTGGTGAGATTGGGCAGACTTGTTTCAATATTATTTTGACATTGAATAACTCCGATATTACGCAGTTTATTCGTACGCAGCTCTCGCAGTCCTCTTACAAGGATTGAATTGCCCTGATAAGGTATCTCTCTCTATTCCGTATTCGTCCAGCACTTTCCACAGGATGTCACGTGGAATCCAGTCGTATACTTCCTCCAGGTCTGTGTTCCTATTTAAATATTTTTTCCATATTCCCAGCTTTTCTGGATAGTTGTTGTAGAATAAACAATTGGTCTCTTGTGCCTCTCCCGACATTTAATATATTTTGTAGTCAACTCACTTAAAGCCTACCTCTGCCCTAGTTAGTCTCTTGTCAATTATGGTTAGCGGTTAAAAAGCTAGATACACAATATATTTAATGAAATGTGAACTTATTTTTCTTTTAATCATATTAACAATATTAATAATTCTGATTATTGTTTCAGGTTTTCTGAGGACACCGAAAAATTATTCGTGGGATGAGTATTTTTTAAGACCGGAAAAAGTATCCGAAGTAAAATTTGCATTTGTTTCTTCGGATATTAGGATGATTAATAGTAGGACAGATAATATCAAAGAAGAAGACGTTTAATCTGACTTTAATATTTTTTATATTTAACTATTTTTATTAACTACACTTAACTATTTTGGGATCAAAAAACAACACGTCAAACGATATTACTATAAGAAACTCTATACCTAGAGCCAAGTTTTTAAATAATATATATACTTAAAGTAATAGATATTTTCCATTTCTATGTTTCGCAGAACCTGTTCATATAAATATTAAAATCATATAAGTTGTAGATTATTTTTCCAATAAATATTTTATTATATTATCAATGTTTTTTTTCTTTCATTAATACAGTACCTATTTTCTAAATATCTTTCTTAAATTATATATTATTAGAATGCAGTTCATTAATTATTTTCCTAAAGACTTAGAGTTTTTTGATGAGATAAATATATTGATAATGCCATAAACTTGTGCATTATCGTTTCGCATAGGTTTATCGTTCAAGTTGGGGGTAAGGTTGAAAGAAACAAAAACTGCTTCGTATCTAAAGAATACGTATCCAATCATCTACTGTATCAAAATTTTTATCAAAATTATTGCATGTTTTCCAGTAAATAAAATTTTGGTTTGCTGCACGCAAGTATGTAGATACCTACTACATATTTTACTTTCAGGAAAAAGTATTTCCAAAAAAAAGAGCTACTGCACAGTGTATCATTTTTATTTTTAAAACACACCCAATCTTTGCCTAAACAAATCTCAATATTTAAAAATATTTTATATAATTGTCCCTTTTGTTGATTTCAGCAAAATTCATAACATTGAAAAATGGCAAAACTTTATTGATGGTGAATGGGTACACAATGTGGTTGTGGGTCACTTCAAACGGGGGAAGACGGATGAGATACAGATGCTCTTCCCTTAAGAGGAACAACTGTACCGCTTATGCGGTGGTTTACAGCGGGCAGATAATAGATCACAGCGCCTACCATAACCACGAGCCTCCCAATTATGTTCAAGACAACACCGGAGCCTACGTTAAAATTAGCAAAAATTTTAAAAGATTATATAACTATTAAAAATTAAATGTATATGATGTAAGATTATACAGAGTAGGTACCTCGATAGGTAGAGGTCGGAATTTTGAATAGAAAATATTCTTTACACTTTCGGCGAAATGTCGACGGTTACGGAGATAAACGACATCAATATTAGTATTTTTATTCAATCTTTTTTACTTATTTTCTGTAAAACATTGGACTATCACTATAGTAAATCATATTGAATATTAAAAAAATTATTCGCTTTAATTATAGTCAAATAAAATGACAAAAATACAAAAAAAAAATATTTTTCTTTCTGCAGGGTTTTAATCTTTTTATTAGACTTGTATCAAATGAATGAATTTTTTATTTTTTATTTTTTTTAAATAGAGATATGATCACGGAATACTTGTCACATCAATATTCTTACTATTTTCAAATTAAGCTATACGCTTGTGCTATGAAAATAGGACTAATTTGCTGGTCTGGAGTGAGATTCGAATCCGCAACCAAAGGCGAGAGTCCTAACCACGAGACCAACAAAGTACTCAATTATATAAGTTACCTTCGTGGTTTTCTCACGTTATAAAAAAGATGAGTTACAAATATTGAAAAAAGATACTCATTTTGATGCCGCTTATCTCCGTTACGTCGACATTTCACCCAATGTAAAATAATGTTTTCTATTTAAAATTAAATGAAGAAGACTTTTTTCACCGTGAAATTTTTTATACTAACTACGAGACACTCCTTGTGTTTATTAAACACAAAAAAATATGCAATGCATGACTACCAATATATTTTTGTAAAATGAAAAAGCTTACGATTGAAAAAAATATTCTCAAGCCTAATCGAAATAAAATATTCACGGCAACAGTTAAAAGTCTTTTTATCATAAAATATAATGATAGTCATAATATACGAAAGCGTACGCAAACAAATTCTGCTTCTATTGCACCTTAATACCTTATAGACCTACAGAATTCTATTAAAAATAATTATTTTTATATAGGCAGAGTAAATACCACTCAAAAGAATTTGATTTTGGCAAAAGTTTTTTGAATTATTTGATTATTATTACACTTATTTATTTTTATAAATATATTTAGATATCTAATGTTGTATTAGACTTCAGCTTCTTTCTCAAGTTTCTCAATGGCCTTTTTAAGAACATTTTCCATGTATTATATACTCTTGTTGATAATATATACCTACGATTATTTATTGTGTAACTTATTGCTTATGACGAAATAAAATCTATTGATTACGTACTATATTGTGATTTAAATAAAATATATTGTTATAATTTTTTATAATTTAAACGTTTTTAATATGAGACGCAGCTTTTTTATATCGAAAAATAGGTATGGAAGTCTTTGGGAAAGTGTTTACAGGGTTTACGGAATGTCATTGGCAAAGTGATCACTTTATACAATCTAACAGTCACGATTCCACCCATGATCGAACAACACATGACAGATCTTGAGCCCTGTAAATAAACACCTAAAGACTTCCATACCTATTTTCCATATAAAATAGCTTTGTCTCTGTGAGATATCTACATATAATAAAACTTGATGACGACTTCCTTTGGGGACAAAAATCCATTAATTGTGTTTTTGAAAAAAATTTAACATACTCAAAAAAATATATGAAAATCATACATATTGAACCGGATACCTACATATTTTTTGTTTTTAATATTGATTTTAACATACACATATTCGAAATTTAATACACAAAAATACTTCCCACTGTCATTTTATTTGCTTGTTGTGTCTTCTTTTGTCGTTAGACAGTAATTGTGGAAAAATAACTTGTTTGGGAAATCTTACATCACCCATACACACATATATATATACATATATATATATGTGTTATATAATATATATATATATATAGATAATTATATTATAAATTTATATAATTATATATTTATATATATATAAATGGCTCAGAGCCAAACTCGTACCCACAATGTTGAATGTTGAGATTATTAATGGGAAAGTTATTATGATTCATCGAAGAAAACTGGTAGTTTAAATCTTATCTTTTAATTGCAATGTGTTCACAAAATTAGTATGTTTACATTTTATCTAAAATAAAAAAATATTGCTTCTAAAAAGCCAAGAGGCCTACTTACTGAAATTAAACACATTACAAAAACACACAGGCTTGAGATACTCATATAGATTTATTGTGACTTCATAGGGAATTGAACCCGAAACTCTCAGTGTTGTTAGCCAGTCTCATGCCCACCGCGCTATGAAGGCCGCATACAGAATTGAGACGGCAATATTTTTTAAAAAAGGACATATTTTTGGATATGACAAATATCAAAGGTTCGTTGTATTTATTGATGGTTAAGAACGTATATGGCACACCTGTATATCATGTTGTTAAGTATTTTTGTTATTAGGTAATAAATTAATTTTGAAAATTCAATTCTAATTGGTTTGCATTGTCATATCACGTCCAGATCCCTATTATCTACGTATGTAACATTGTACACTTCGTCAATTTTGACGTGATGAATATAATTATTATTATTTTTGTTTTTTAAAATAAAGATGCGAACATGGAATACGTGTCGCATTAATATTCTTACTATTTTAAAAATAAGCTAAACGCTTCTGCTATGAAAATGGGAGTAATTTGCCGGTGTCATTGCCTCTGGATCATTAGGCGAGAGTCATAACCGCTACACCAACAAGCTATTATATAAAATGAGTATTTCTTTCATTTTAAAATTGGTATAAATCAGTCTGTTTTACACACATCTACTATTTTCTTCTTCCCAAGTCTAAATATCAAATCAAAGCCAATATTTGCGCTACAGTGATAGGAATAGCGATAGAAATATAAACAACAATAAGTTCTATACTCTGTTTAACGAGCTAAACGTCACCAAATTTATAAAATTGGGAAAACTTCGGTGGTTGGGTCATGTGGAGAGAATGACCGAGCATCAAGCACCAAACTCCCTGCTGAACTCACGACCGATAGGGCGAAGGAGCTTAGGAAGTCAAAAATTAAGTCCCACCAGGAGTTGTCGAGCCAAGAGTGTTGGATGAGTGATAGAAATATTGACATTTGGCATATGTCTTGACATTTCTCATAGAAGTTTAGTCGTACATAAATAAGGACTTCCCTTTTTGTGTGTTACCATTATTGCAACCTTAGTGGGGGGGGGGTGTCTATTCGGTGTAAGTTTTGCAATCCAATGATATCGTATACATATTTTTCCCTCTTCATAATGGTAAATCCTAATGGTAGGTATTAATATTGTGTGTTAATAATAATAAGTGGATTACCACTTATTATTATTAACACAATAATTTTAAGATAAAAGAAAGATGAATAGATAAGTAATATAATATATCTATAGATATATATACTATATATCTATCTATATCTAATAATAGTATAATAATAAATAAATAAAAACTTTGAATTGAAATTCATACAAAACGTTATATTGTTTTCAGCACAATTCATCCCTTCTAAATTCGGGAAGCAAATGCTGGTCATTGACGGATTCCCCTTCCAGTGTGTTAAACAGCGTCACGATGGCAAGAAATGGTGGAAGTGCTACCAATACAGGAAGCAAAACTGCCAAGTTTTTGCGTCTACCTATGGAGATGCTGTTCTCAAATATCAAGGAGTTCACTGTCATTCGTTACCTATGTAGTGTATTAATTCGTAACAGAATATAATAAGTTTTAAGATAATGTATTTTCTGACTGTTCATATAATTCTACGTGATTATAACATTTTTTTATTGCATTTAAATATAAATACCTACAATACTACAGTAGCTGTTTTTTAAATACCAAACATTCTTGAATCACACATATTATCTTAAAAAGAACAACATAAAAATAATATTGTGACCTGAAATTATGCCTAGCAATTATAAAACTAACTTACTAACCATCACGCCGTTTCCCCGAAGGGGTAAGCAGAGAGGATAGAACGCCATATGCTTCTATCTTGGCACACCACTTTTGCTTCGGCTACACTCATACATCATCTCATGCATGCTCTACGGTTGTTGAGGCTTTTAACAGGGCCATTCTCCAATACTTGTAGTATCTGATCGTGCTAGGTCTTTCGCGGACGCCCTCTATTTTTGTTGCCTTTAACACTCGTCCCATATATTTTCTTAATCAACCTTTCCTCGCTCATACGTTCTACATGACCAAACCATCTCTGCACTCCTTTCTTTATTCTATCTACCATACTACAGCCAGCATTAATGTAATGCACTTCTAATTTGTTCATTCCTCACTCTATCGACCAAAGATTTTCCACAATTAGTGACGGTATTTCCACCGCATTCACTCTACTTTCATTCTTTTTATGCCAATTCCAGGCTTCACTTTCATACATCAGAGTTGGCACTAGAACGCCATTATGTACCGCTGGTCTTGCGTTCTTTGACAGATTTTTAGTGGCCAAAATTGTATTTAGAGCAATTATTAATGTTACTGTAATTCTGGCGAAAATTGTTTGGTCAGTACTAATAGTAAAAGTTATGTTAGATCAATCCAAAAACGATGCTTTTACTATTACTACTGATCAAGCCAAAAAAGGTTCGGAAAAATGCCAATAGGCGTCCGACAGTGTTGCCCTATTCCAAAGATTATTTAGTTCTGCTTAACGATTCTCACAGTAATTATGATCATCCTCTGTTTTTTTAAAAAAATTTTTTAATTGTTTAAAATCATTTTTTACTTGCTGATCTACTCGTACTCAGCATGGACAGGTAAGTGGCTCTCAGTTAAGGTAAGTTTATGAAAATATTTCATAAAAGTTTTAATTTTTTTTACTTTGAAATAATGTTTATCACAGAACGATCCTCAATTTTATCTTTCTTCAAACCACACTAAGATGACATTAAATAAAACCTTTTTTACAATAAACTCCAACTCAAACAGACTTTGTATTTTGAAATATATATAATATTATTTATTAATTAATTAATTTATTTAAACGGTTTTACACCTTTTACAATAATATAAATCTTATAACCCAGTGTACATTACTTGTGGAAGTATAAAGCGATATACATGCACGCATATACATGTTTATATACATACATATTCATAAGTAATTATACATGCACATATACACATACACACGCACATAATACACGTACATATACATACATACACACCATGCATTACATATACATAAACAAACGTTTGCGTATGCTTATAATGATAATAATAAAATCATAAATAGATACATGTACAAATCATGATTAATGATGTATGTATTAATGTCAAATCATTATTTTAGCCGATCACACATAGTACAGTTATTTGAGATTTGTATCTGATTGTATTGATGATTGCTAACAGTATAACTGTCGTCTAGTACTAGCGGTTGCCTGCATCCATACCATCAGATACAAATCTCAATTAACAGTTAGTGTGTCACCGGTTAAAATAAAACTGTCGTCTAGTACTAGCGGTTGCCTACATCCATACCATCAGATACAAATCTCAATTAACAATTTACACTCGGTCAGGGTGAGGCCGATTATCCCGCAGTTGGCCCTAACGTCGACGTCTTACGTTGCAGCCGAGTTCATCACCATCAAGGGCGGAAAGCAACTGCTGATGGTGAACGGGTTCAGCATGTGGAAGGCGGACACCTCGACGCAGGGCATCGTGCGCTGGAAGTGCTCCTCGTACACCCGGAAGCGCTGCCCGTACTACGCGCTCATCAAGGGCGGCGCCGTCATCCATCACTCCGGGACCCACAACCACGAGGCTCCAAAATATTTCCTCTCAACGTCTGGCTTCTACATTCGGATATAAATTGTATTTATCAATCTGACTGTGATTATCTCTGGATGTGGAAAGTGACTCGGGAGCTGAGGTGTAAGCTGTAGGTCCCTACGCTGCTTCTAACTCAAACTGTAGACTAATCGCGCGTGTCGTGGTTATCATAAATATGAATGAATGAATCGTCAATAGTAACACCATTATTTAGATTTATTTACTATCCATATTGAAAAATTATTTTTGGTCCTTGATTGTTGTACCTATTTTTATTTTGTATTTAAGTTAATAACGGAAGTTTAAATAAAAATATTGCTTCGATGATTTTACTCCGATTTTAAAATAATTTTTACTATATTAACAGACCTTGTAAAAGTTAAGTTTTATAGAAGAAGAAAGAAAGATGTGGGGATTCTTCGACTTTTAATATGGTGCGTCATGTTTGGGACTTGTCTCAATGACTCACCTTGAAAGATACATAAAGGATCTTACAGAGGGAGAACCATCTATGACTGTATCTATTTAAACTCGTGTATATATCGCAAATAATACGTATCTAACATTAGTAAAAAAATTCTGAGATGAGTCATCCGAGTCTGACCTATTTTCATGCTCCACTAGACATAACAATAATATTAAGTAAATTAATTTCATGAATAAATAAGAATTCTTAAAATGTGTTTAAATTATTTTAGAATATTTTTGTGTTTGTGTGTTACAATTATTTTGGAATATTTTTGAGTATGTCCAAAATTTTCAGAACAGAACTGGATTTTTTTGTCGCAGGGACATCAATAATCAACATCTGTGGTCATTCAAGGGGAATGAAAAAGCTTTAGGGCCGGCCGCGTTGAGGATCCTTGCAACTCACATGTGAAACGTGGCGTATAATTTAAATATATACAACTTCCAAAAATTAGTAGACATGATATTCTATCGTGGGTGGAAATGGCGAACGTTGCATATGTGTAAAGTGATCACTTAAGCCAACCGTACGATAGGTCGTAAGTCCTATGTACACCCAAAAAGACTTCTATACCTACTATCCCTTAAAAAAATACAGTTTCGTCTCTGAGACATTATAATATACATTGATCAATTATTTTATTACCGGTTCCAACCATCAAAAAGTTTCTTGTGATTGTATTTTTATAGCTTATATTATTAGAATGTAGAGCAAGTTCAGTTTTACGAATGATTTTAAACGAAAAATTCTCTTTCAATTTCAATTACTAGTCTGTATTATGCTCTTTTTTTAATTTTATTTATTTTTTCAGTATTTCTGACTTATCTTCTGTAAAACGATGGACTATCGTTAAAGTATCGTATATCAAGTATTAAAAATAAGTGCATGGCCTTCTTTTCTCTCTTGAGTAAACTTGCACTGGGGATTTTCGCATCTCAGTCACGGTGGAGGAGCTCCACGGGAACGGTCATTTTTTTTTCAAAAATTTTCTAATAAAATAATAATTCATATACTTCATAAGTACCAACCAAAAAAAAATTCACCTTCTTGTAAAAAATAACTCAAATTCTATCTAAATTACAAGCTACTAGAGTCGTTTCAATCCCTTAACACAAGTAAAATAAAATAACTTAAACCTCAAACTAAAAAAAAATGCTGTTCAAATTTCTGCAATCATTTTATTTGGCCTGTTTAAAATTGTATGCATTTTTTATATTCGATATACTTTACTTTAATGATATTACATCGTTCTGAAGAAGAGAAGTCAGAAATATTTAAAAAAGTGCAAACTTTGAAGTTGCCTATCTCCACATATATTTATATTACGGCATCGTTGTTTTCACACTTCGAACTCATAATTTAGGTGGGAAATCGGCCTTTAAAGTATTGAAGACTAACTCTGATACATCATGTTTAGTGGTAATTTAAATATACGCTTGATCATTATAATCGATTGCTAATGTAACCGGAGATGTTATTTATTGAAAACGTTAATTATGTAGATTGTGAGGGCTCTTTCAGATCATAGAAACTTCAGTAATAACGCAAAAAATTATATTGATAGCACATACCATTTCCAATAGCTCTTGAATTTTTGTCGTATTTTGCTAAAATTGTTTGCTTTATCTTTCAGCAAAGTTTATCACTATCAAGGGTGGAAAGCAGCTTCTGATGATTGATGGCTTCACCCTGTGGAAGGCGGAGACCTCGGCCCGGGGCAAGGTGCGGTGGAAGTGCTCCTCGTACTCCAGCAAACGATGCAGCTTTTTCGCCATCGTCTTGGGAGGTGAAGTGGTGCAGTATGGTGGCAAGCACAATCACGGGGCACCCAAATATTACCGGTCCGCAACGGGCCTTTATGTTAGAGTGTAGTTTAAATACATCGAATTTTCTTCAGAAGAAACCTAAAATACTCTACTGTTTCTTCAATAATTTATAAAATATTATTTTGTTGTTCGCACAAAATCAAATGTTACAAATAATTAAATTGTAATAGTATATTTCAATTTTTTATTATCTATGTTAAATTGTTCCTGTTCTTTGGTACTTCAAAAAGTACAACTCCCACCCTCCAAGTACTAGTCCTATAGTGAAGTAGGTATTCATAAATTGTGGAGATACACGTCATAGTAAAGTGAACAGGTGACGGCCCTCCGATTGGCCGAGTTAATAGTGTTGTCATGCAGCCGGCAGTTGATTCGCCGGGGATGTCGTCACCGGCGGCCAATGAATGGATCGGTTGGTGTCTACATCTTTTGGCTTTTAAGGCGCGTCGTCGCCACGACGGGCATCCAGATTCCTCGGGAGTAATATTGTACCTAGTTGCTATCAGTCGTACTTACATATAAAGTAAAGTTGCATCTCTGTCACTCGACGTATTACTAATTAATTACTACCCGCCTGACCCAGTACGAGTACATCACAAGTCTCTACTTCAATTAATTTAAAATACGTATTTTATTATAAAGTCAGGATGAACTACCACACCCACTAAAGATCGCCCAGTTAGCTTTGTCTATTTGTGAGCAGTACGCCGCATAAACTGAACAATGAATTTTTTGACATATTTCACATTAAACCTTATGTTCGGCAAAACAAAACGAATGTAGAAAAAAAAAATTCCGTTATCCCTAAAAAATATGGAGTGTAAAATAAATAAATACGTAATCGCATTTTTGTTGAAACAACAGATAGGTATATCACAAATTAAAATAAACAAAAACCTGATAATATGAATATTCCCAAACATAAGTTGAATACACTGAATACATTATTTTAGAATTTGTTGTAGACCAAGAAATAACAACAAAAATTCTATAAAATCTGAATAAAACCTAATTATAACATGCATCAAATACCATGAACATAAATTCATCATTTATTGCGTGAGAAATCATGACGATATAAATATAAAAATTAAGTAAGTTTAAACACGTTTCTCTAAGCTATAGAAATGTGTTTAAACTTAGTTAATTTTGATAGTTAAATTTGATTGAAAATGATCTATGTGATAGAAAATATCGAAAATATTAAAGGCAAACAGTGAAAATCTTATGGAACCAATGTGTCATGTATTATGTAATTTAAGTATAGAATCTATAGTCTTCCCAAGTATTTAAAACCATCATTCATCTGTTCGGCACATGAAGGTAACGAAGAAAAGTCTTTCACTAAGTTGACTGTGTGGAAAAGAATTCGTTTAAAATAATACGAATATTTAACATAGAGAAAATTGGCAATAACCTTGTTAAAGCGTGATTTAAAGCGTGGTTATTTTTTTTCTGTGCTTAAGTTGTTTTTTTAAATGTGTTTTTTGTCACGAATATAACCAGTTGTAATTAAAGTAAAAGTTAAACCTTCGTGAATAAATATAAGTAGGTTATATTTTTTACGATATATTATATATTTAAATATATTACACATAATTATGTTACAATTTTTTCGTTGTTTCTGTCCCATCAAAGTTAAAACTTGTGTATGGGAACAGGAGAATTTTATTTTATTTATTTCAACAATTACAATTAACTTTGTGTTTTTTTCTGATAACATGCAATAAATATAATAAACATAAATAAAAATATAAATAAGATTACCGATAAAAAATATAATAAATTAAGAAATACAATAAAATAAGATTAGAAAAATATATAACCAAATATGTTAAATATTTGTGGTGGCCCAAGACACATACACACACACACCCGTGTAATGAGGTACCGCATATGCTGACATCGAAGTACGGCAGGCCGTCGCCCTCGATACAGAGGTTGAGGCAAGATCGCTAAGCACAGCAAACAGGCGACAATGTAAGCCGGGCCAATGACCGAGTACAAAGGCAATGTATAGCAGAGGGCATGGTGAGCGAGGAAACGCACCTTGCTGATCTAGACTAAATACCCACATGCGCGGCCGAGTAAAGACGAAATCATTCGTCGAAATCATCGAAACACCCCCGATTCCTTTGTTCACGATCACTATATAAACGGTAGTCTCCAGAGCAGACCATCTCACTCCTGCGGGGCTTTTCGGATACGGCGGAAGCCTTCTTCGTTATACATCTCACTTTGACGTGAACCGCTTATACTGCGGAAGCTCTCGCCATTCATCGACTCATTATTGTGTAACTGTAATTACTATACTTGTAACTTTGTCATTATTAAATCTCCATAAATACTATTCAAACACCGCGGATTCATCCTCATCAGCCTTCCCACAACATATTTGATTCAATAAAAATATTTAAACAGGTAAACAGGTAGTTAATGACCTTGACAGATTGTCCTTGTGTAACATAAAAGTGTAATTTTATAAACATTTATATACTCACTATTGTACTCTCGGTAGGTATTCACTTAATTAATTGTCGCTGGTCCATTTCTACAGTCTCATGGCAGTATAAATTTTTATTTTTTAGCCGTAAATTCCAGGAAGTTGCGGACTCACTGGACATACGGACATCGAAATCATTATATTTCGATAGTAGATTGCAGGCGCGTGCAGTGGGAACAAAAAGCATGACTTTTATTAACTGTATATTTGGGAAAAAAATATCGAAATTAAATATTATCTGGCAGAATATTATGAAATATTAAAATCTGAATAATATGTTAATAATTGTGATTTGAATATTACGAGATATATCTCTTATTTCGGTTTCTTTTCAAAATATATGCTTAGGAAAAAGTCATGCTTCTTGTTCCCACTGCACGCCCCTGGTAGATTGGTGTAAACATAGACGATAATAACTTTTCTGAGTTTACTCATCAATTACTCGATATTTTTTTCAAATTCGGTAAATTTCTTACATTATTATTTGACTTATAATGATCGCTTTATCTTTCAGCAAAATTTATCACCATTAAAGGTGGGAAGCAGCTCCTGATGATTGACGGCTTCACCATGTGGAAGGCGGACACCTCGGCCCGCGGGAAGGTGCGCTGGAAGTGCTCCTCGTATTCCAGGAAGCGGTGCTCTTTTTTCGCCATCATGTTGGAAGGTGTCGTGGTTCGGTGTGGCGGCAGTCACAACCACGGCGCCCCCACGTACTACCAGTCTGCGTCGGGCCTTTACGTCAGGAAATGAAATCTATCCACTCTTCATTGTATTATTTCTAAAATATTTTTTTTAAATGTAAATATTGGTCAAACGAAATCGTATGTAAAAAATAAATTAAGAAAACAAGTTATAAATTCTTCCTATTTCAACAGAATGTAAGTTATAACCACTTACGAAAACTTTTAGTCTACCGGTTTCGAGACGTACCCATCTCTTCGTCAGGACAATCACTACAATGGCATATAAATATCACTACACCCCAACGCGCACGTGAGAAATATTTTGGGAAGGTGTTAGTGCTTAAATAATACTATGGTTTTGTGGTGTGTAGTGTAGTGTACTGGTTGTCCTAACGAAGAGACGGGTACGCCTCTAAACCGGTAGACTAAAAATCTCCGTAAGTAGTTATATGCTAACATAACTAACATTTTGTTAAAATGCCTGACCACAAAGTTATTGCTTTAAATATTAAAAATATAAACAGTATCTTACTACTTAATTTTATTTTTTCAATTCTACATATAACCTGTTCCAGTTTATAATTCGCTACAGTGTATTTGTTTAGGTACAAGGATCCTTCGAAATTCTGAGTTTATTGAAATTTAATCATTTTTATATATTGTTTTATTTTTCTAACCTAATTAACGTTGGTAATAATAATTTATAATTAACTAGCTCAACTACCCGGCTTCGCCCGTGAATTTCTATCTTGAGTATATTTTGTATTTTCACATCCCCTTATATTTCACTAAATAACATAAAAATAATGACGTATTGCAAGAATGAAAAAAGCTGAAATAAATCAAGTCTTACTCTCCAACCCGGCTTCGCACGTGATTTGCACTCTTGTTTATTATTTTTTCACATCCCCTTATATTTCACTATAAACGATAACTGCCAGAATGAAAAAATCTTAAATAAATCAAGTCTTTTATTTAAAATGACATTGAAATCAATTTTCTCCATGTGATCTTTATAACATTATTCTTTATTCTTTCTTGTTGTATTATTCTTAAAGTTTTTTCTGCTTACTAATTAAGTCTCCTTTTTTGTTTAAATTTTTTATTCTTTCTTGTTGTACTATTCTTAACACGCCTGAGTTTATTTTATAACATATTTCTAAAAGTGGCGACCTATAGTTGGCCATCTACGTTATATATTATTATTTTCACTATTATTTTTTGTTGCGCAGTTGGTCTTCCTTGAATAATAAATAAATTATATTCTCCAAATTTATGAAAAAGTAGATCAAACAATATAGCGCGTTATTTTTTGACAAATGATTTACGTTATACTTTTCAAAACTGCCGATAAATCAAAATTGTTCATTTTTGAGCGTGCATGAAATGATGAGAAAACAATAAAAAGTAAAATGTGTGTTTTTTATAAATCCTTGGAAAATAAATAGTCATTTCGTTTCAAAATTGCCAAATAATGAAAATTTTTGATATTTGGGCGTGCATTAAATAATAATTATTAGAAAACAATAAAAAGTAAATTGTGTGTATTTTCTAAATCTTCGGAAAATGTGGATGAAACAATGTGGGGCATTATTTTTTACCAATTAGTCATTCCATTTTGAAATTTGAAAGATTTTTTATATTTGGGTCTGCATAAAATAATAACTATTACAAAAAAATAAAAAATAACATGTATGGATGTACCGGAAATAATTATTTATTTCTATCATGGTAATGTTTTACCTTGTGCGTACTTCTAAACTTTTATCGTATCGAAAATACGATTTATACGAAATACGAAAATCGAGTTTTTTCTCATCGCTTTTTAATGATTTTTTGTTCATATATCATTAGGTAACCTTGATTTCAGTGATGCGATAAATTATTGTAATAAAAAGCAATAAGGCTTAGATGGATAGAGTAGTATTTCACCTTTAGTTTCTTTATATCAGTACCTCATTTATAACTTGCAAAATGGCACAAATCGCTCTTTAAGGGCGGATTGCTTTATGTCAGTACCTCATTTATAAATTGCAAAATGGCACAAATCGCTCTTTAAAGGCGGATCGCCTTATTTTAAGAAGAAGAAGAAGAAGAAGAAGTTTCTTTACGAAGTAAAAATGAATCATGTCATGTGACCAAAGCTTACATTTTTCCAGTTCAGATCGTACCGACGCGCAGCGGAAGACGAGTTCTTTTGTTTAACGGCCACACCTATGGCAAGTCGCACACAGAGGGTGTCAGAACATGGTGGAAGTGTAGTTCTTACAGAACCCAAAAATGTGAATCCTTCATCAAAATGTACGGAGACATGCTGCTGTACTTTAAGGAATTTCACAATCACGACCCTCCGAATTATACATTGTCGAACGCGGGAGTTTTTGTTAAGTTGCGATAGAAAACATCACGATTGCTATCAGCCTTCCCGAGTCAATATCAATATACTTTCATTAATTAAGATAAATTACACATGCCTCACAGAGACGAAGCTATTTATATGGGAAAGTATGTATGGAAATTTCAGTTAGGCGTCCAGAGGGTTACGTCCTGTCTTGGCTAGCTCAAGTGATCACTTTACACGATTATCGATCACCATTCCACCCAAGAACAACCACACATCTATAATTTTTTGAGTGTCGTTTATACATGTTATTTATGTAATTTCTTTTATATATTTGAAACAACTACGTTGTCACCATCTACAGTGGAAAATTTTTAGTTTGAAAGACTTGTGTACATGCTTTCCCATGTCAGTAGCTTTGTCTCTGTGAGATATCTATAATTATCTTATTTATTGATTATCCCTCTGTAGACCAAACCCATTATTTTTATTATGTTTTAAAAAATACTAATTAAAATTGTCAATATAATTTCATTTCAATATTGCCACCTTCAAATAAAAAAGCTTAATTTTGTAAGAAATAATATTGTTTAATTTCATTAATAAATTTTACTCAACACTTTATCAGATGTATGACAATTTGTATGGTCAGGAGAAGCCTGCAGAAAAGATCACCACATAGATCTGCTCGATAAGATCATTTCTACGACACGATATCTTCATGAAATAACTAGTTCAGTATCTAATAATAACGACTCCGCGAAATCTAAAGCATGGTTAAAGCGGTATGAACATGTTAGTCTTCCATATATGTGCATATATTTAAAAAAAATGCGTTGCAAACTCGAACATACATATGCATCATGGCACTTCTGCTTTTAATATGTTTTTTGCTCGCCCCGCGGAAGCCTTCGAAAAAATATATTCTATGATAAAAAAAATTTTGAAAACGTACAAATATAACTAGCAGCAAGCAATCTAGCAGTGAAGCAGATTGCTTAACTGCTAGTCAAATATTATTGATAAATTTCGCGTTAATATTGTAGGGATCATTCATGATGATCATTAAATTGGGTGAATACGTGAGATTAGTAATATTTTTTTATATTACTACTCAAGTTTCGAGAGTAACAGAATTTCTAATCGACAAGTGAAGTATTGAAAGTACTTTCAAGAATAGAATTTTTACATACCACACGTTCATTTTAACGTATTTAATATTTAATTAACAATAACGATGAATTAGTGAAAACCACATGAATTATATATGAATTAGACAAAACAAAGAAGTATATTGGGAAATCAATATAAAATGTAAACTTTTATGTGTTCTATTTGAAATCACACTGATTTTGAAAATGGAATAAGATCAGCTATTGCATTCTAGTTACGGTTAGAATCCTTGAACCTCTTGAATCTCACATAACGCTCTCACTCGCGTAAAGTTCTCAAAAACCATCCTACTCTTCCACATATTGACAGTTGTCGAAGCTCTTTGACTTACGAAGGGAACTCCGGCAGCGGCAATGGCAGGAGCGTGGTCAGCGCGTGTGACGTGTTTACTTTACTCGCGTTGCCCGCATTCATGCTCACTTCCCTGCTCGCCGTCACGGAAGAGGGCTGAATGTAAAGCTCGCTTTACGCGACGCCATAACGGGTAATAATAAGAGAAATGTTCCTGTACCATAATGTCTGCTGTATTATCGTAACAATTATAATTATAAAAAAATATTGATTATATTATTTGTTTATATCTACTTATTTTATATGAGTAATTCCACCAATATGTTTCAGAAAAACCCTTTTATCGTCGGGGTGTTGTATAACTGTCAAAATATCGAAATGAAATGTCTTTTGTTTATTGTTTTTTTTTTTAATTATTTGAAAAATTATTTTTAAATATTATTACTGAAGTTCTTTATTCCTCGTAATTATTGGAAAAAAAATTTAGAATTGGGCTAGTAGTTAAATTTAATTGATTATTAATGAAATTTTGTTTTCTATTACATGCTTTACTAATTTCTAATGATTCTAAATCATTTAATTTCAGACCAAAATTATTCATGTATAAAATAGAAAGTCCTAAATTTTTATCAAAACCGTGATCATATTCTAATAAATGATTTGCAAATTTCAAAAAACCATGATTATTCAGACATATTAAATGTTCTTTAATTCTTACATTGAAATTTCGACCGGTTTTTCCAATATATAACGCTGTACAATCTTTACACGACTGTTTATAAACACCTGAATTATTAATTATATTATCTTTGTCTTTTGCATTTATGAGTAGTTTCCCTATATTATTATTTGTATAAAATGCAAAAGACATTTCATTTCGATATTTTGACAGTTATACAACATCCTGACGATGGAAAGTTTTTTCTGAAACATGTTGGTGGAATTATTCATATAAAAGAAGTAGGTAGACATAAACAAATAATATAATCATTTTTTTTTTTAAATGTCAATCTACAATGTTGCTGAATCAATTGAAAAAAATAAGAAAAAATTGTAATTAAATTGTAAAAATATTTCAGGAACATTCATCACAACGGTGGCGGGAAAGCAGCTCCTGATGATAGACGGCTACACCTTCTGGCGAGCGGACACCTCTTCGCTGGGCATAGTGAGGTGGCGCTGCTCCTCCTACACCAAACTGCGGTGTCTGGTGCAGGCTCTCGTGCAGTACGATACGATCATCAAATACTCCGGACCGCATAACCACGAACCTCCGCATTTGTACTGCACCCCTCAAGGGCAGTACGAGAAATGTTCGACCACATCGGATGGAACGAAATTAATTAGTTGATTCCCTTATACCACCTCCAATTATCCGGCTACAAATTTATGTATAAACGCCGTATAACGTATAAAAGTTCTCTCCAGGATAATAAATTACTCGGAGCGTCCTAACGATTGTAAGGTTTAATGCCTAGATATTGAAATAAAATGGATGAGTTAAGATACGATTCTCGATGTTTCGCTGAAGTCTTATCACAGACGCTTTGATATGATACGCATCTATTTTTTGATTAGAGTTTTGTAAATAAATGTTCTTTTTATATGCATATGATATTTATTTCACTTAAGCCAGCCGCACTATGGATTGTAATCCCCATAAACATCCAAAGAAAGACTTTAATTTCGCATATAAAAAATTGCTTCGCCTCTATGAGACATCTATAATATATCCAAATTATTTCATGTTATTTAGTTCTTATGGCCAAACCGCAAGAAATCTAAATACAAAAAATTCTTATAATACGCCAACCACATAATTGAAACCAATCATTCGCTCGATAATAATAAATTATAACTACTACACTCGGTTCCACATAAAGGCTGATTATGAATGATTTGGAAACCATCGATCTTCAAGAACCTAAATTCTGAGAAAATATTCATGAACAACATCACACTCCATCTTATCAACATGTTTTCGATTCTTAATGTGTTTCCCCTACTGAAAAAATTATGCGACCGTAGTAGGGTAGCTACTTGTATAATTTAACAAAATTTCTGTATTTAGGTAAGCTATTAATTACACCTCATGATGACAGGGACTGCTCCTCTTGAAACTATAGTAGTGGTAAATATTATTCAACGTGTGTATTACACATTTTAATATTGTGTAAATTAAAATAAATAAATCAATTTTTGGGTCTGAATAATCGTTCTATTGCTCCTGAAAAATATTGAAAATATCTTTTACAACAAAAAACATTCATCCAAAAACGGCGGCGGTGATTGAATTTATTTTGGCATCTGACTTTTATAATTTTGTCTATTAATGTCTTAATTTTTGTTTCTTGTTGCCTTCCGTTATGATATTTTGCAATTGGCAATATTGAACACTAAGAAAAAAATTGTAAAACGTAAAAATTATTGTAATTTTTTTTTCAGTCGAATTTTTGAAAATAAATATTTAATATGAAATTGTGCACGATTATTTTTAATTCAACCTAGGGTTAATTAGGGTTTAAAAAATGTCTTGATTAATTATGTTCCTTTTAGGGATAAAATTCAGTATCCAAGTCACAATTTTTTTTATAGATGTGGTAATCAATCATGGGTGGAATTGGTGAACGTTATATTTTGTAAAGTCATCACTTAATCCAGCCGTCCGATAGGTTGTAAGTCCTATAAATTCCCAAAAAGACATGCATACCTCCTCGGGGGCGTGCAGTCGGAACAAGAAGCATGACTTTTTCCTAAGCATGTATTTTGAAAAGAAACAGAAATAAGAGATATATCTCGTAATATTCAAATCACAATAATTTACATTATATTCAGATATTAATTAATCATAATATTCTGCCAGATAAATATTTAATTTCGATATTTTTTCCCAAATATACGATCTTCTTGTTCCCACCGCACGCGCATGCACTTACCCATATAAATAGCTTCGCCTGCATGAGCCATCTATTTTGATATAGAAAAAACTTATTATAGAATGGATTTCACATATTCGCTTAATTGATTGAAACTTGACCGGTTCGAAATTATATTGTTTCAGTGAGATTCTTGCCAACTGGCAAAGGACGAAGGCTGCTTTTGTTCAATGGATACACCTTCAACAAGTCGACATCTAATAAAAGAGTAACGTGGTGGAAGTGCACTTCTTACCGGACCACGAGAAATTGTCAAGCCTTTGTTAAACTAGCACTAAACGATATCTTGATCAACTTCCAGGAAGATCATAATCACGACCCTCCGAATTACAAATTCTCGGAAAAGGGACTCTTCATTAAATTGCCACGGGCCGATAGTCCAAAAACAAGGCGGAAAGTCTATTTATAATAATAAGTTGTACAGCTCCATTGTATGAACTATTTTTTTATATTAATTTTAAACACCAACATGTCGATTTTAAATACTGTATGATTAACAGATTACTTACACTAGGGAACGGATACGCACACATTTCGGATATGTTACATGTTACATTGTAGTTCTACCGTATTTAACTCAATAAATACTTCTTAGAGATACAAGGCATTCCTTTTTAGTATCTAACTCCGTTGATTCATAAATTCATAAATTGTAATTAATTCACCATTTGTTAACTTCTTCATACTATTGAATATAGGTACATTGTTTCTGTTTTTATATTTAATCTGTATTTTATATCTTTTATCTTTGTAATTTTTTACTTAAATTTATTTACTTTGTCTTATACTTACTTTTATTTTTTTTAAATAAATACAATAGAGATGCAAACATGGAATACGTGTCGTATTAATATTTTTATTATTCTCAAACTAAGCTAAAGCCTGTGCTATGAAAATAGGACTAACTTGCTGGTGTCCTGGAATGGTGTTCGAATCACTGAACACCATATTCTAGGCGTGTGCCATGACCACTACACCAACAAGCTACAGCTTTAATTTTTACTTTGTAATTTTATATAATAAACAATGTATTTTGTGTAACATCAAATTACTGTAAAGTTTGATTGTAACCGTTGAAATTAATAAATAAATAAATTTGGGCGCCACCAATTGTGTCAGTACTGATATATCACATAAATAAATTTGAGTAGCTTGTTGGTCTTGTGGTTAGGACTCTCGCCTCGTGATCCAAAGGTCCCGGGTTCTAACATCTCTCCAGACCAGCAAGTTAGTCCTATTTTCATAGCATAAGGGTTTGGATTAGTTTGAAAATAGTAAGAATATTGACGTGACACGTATTCCGTATTCGCATCTCGATTTAAATAATAATAATAATAATGTGGTCCATTCGGAAGCAGTCTCTCGTTGCGGGCATGATGACATACGTGATTTATGAGCTACGGCTTTCCATTTATGAAGGTATTTTCTTGTTTTATTTAAATTCGTGTGTTGGAGTGTCTTTGTCTTGCCAGGTCCAAGTTGTTCTGTCGTCATGAACAACCTGGTCCTGCAAAATTTCCAAGAATGTCGCTTGGAGTGTAAACATGAGAAGATTCACTGCTGAGATATGTGGTCTCTCGCTTTCTCATCTAGTTGGTTTTCTTTGTAAACACACAACAACTAATTTTGTATTATGCCAGATATTCTGTTTTCAAATATCGTGTTATGCATTGTGTTACCATGTTAGACTTAAGGAGGTATTCTAGTCTAGAGGCACGAATTTCGGGCGTTTTTTAGAGCTTTGTAAACAACTTTTAACATTCGTTTATTTATATTTTAAGAATACATCAAACATAAAAAAAATAATTAAAATAATAATTAATAATTATAATAATTCAAAACTCGAAAAGTTATCGGCTGGTAAAGTGGTAGGTCCAAAAAAAGGGAGGGGGGGTCCTGGCGTGCATGGTTCCGATTCTTTTGGTCGCTTTGATTCGTTTTGATGTCGCTATCGCCCTTACTTCGGAGATATAAAGAAAAAACAAATTTTAAAAAAAATGGCGGCCGTTTGAAATTTTTTTTCTTTTTTCACGTTTTTTTAACAGTTTAATTTTCTTTTTAAATAGTAAAAATAAAAATTTCGACTTTAATCTGCTAGGGGCTATAGAAGGATGTATAAAGAAGGTTCTCACAAAAATTTTAATAAATCGGTTTGGTAGAACTTGAGATATCATGCACGCCAGCTTGAAAAATATAGTTTCTAGAAAAACACATTTAATGTTTTGAGTAAAGTTTTAGTACGGTATACTTACATTTTTTTAATCGGCGATTCCTGCTCCATACAATGGAACTTCCTCCACTTCAAAATATTCATATTAGTTAAATATAAATTATTTAGGTATAGAGTATAAAAAAAGGATTTATGGGGTAATCCATCCGCAAGTAGTCGGGCAACATCCATCATCTATTGTTTTTTCTTGCCGCATCACCGAAATCGCCGTATCTCGGTAAATAATTGGAATTTTGAAAAATTCTTTTGAGGACATAATTTTGAATATCTTAACTTACGAAATATGTAAAAAAAATGATTTTTTTAAATTTCTAAACTAGAATACCCCTTAAGCTCAGTATTTTTTATTATTATAGGTTTAATCAAATCTGTTTTTTCTTCTGAATATAAGTGATTCGAAATTGGTTGAAAAACATAAACTTTATTACCTCTACGTGGTCTCTATTATTATTTTATTTTTGACTTCTCAAGTTTTGAGAGTAACGGAATCTCTCATCGACAGGTAAATTTTGCTGGAGTCATTTTATTTTGTTATTTTTTAACAAACAGACCATACTAGTGTAGGACTAAACGATGTTAGTGTAAAGCGCCCTTGAGGTGATTTTTTTTACGAAAATGGCGCTATAGAAATTATCCATAATTATTATTATTTATTATCAATAGGTCATTAATGTCCCCAATAGATGGTCCTAAAGTGACATTAGAGTACAAAGTAAGAATATTTTGTGAACTTTTTAAAAATTACATAATTACAATTAATATTTTAAATATGCCATAATTACACAATACACCTTAATGACACATTGATAATAAGTAATGAATTAATAATATATAATAAATAAGTTTTTATAGAATACGTAATACACTTTTTATGATAAATAAAAAATAAATGATAAAATGAATTGTTAATAATTTTCAGAAAAAATAAATAAATAACGGAAATCAGTAAGAAACCTCTCAAAATGATAATTGATTTAAGATCTAATAAAAAGTATAATAACCTTTCCTGGAGGCATATTTGACTTTCCATGTTATTTCGTAAGTGCCGCTGCTTCTGTGGAACTATAAATCGACCCTAGATGGCGTTGGTCAAGCATGAGTCAGACCGCGCCCGCGCCGGCGCGAAGACAAAATATTTGAACATTGTAACAATTGCTCTGGTTTTTTTGATTGCGAATGAACGGATATTATAATCGATTAGTAAACGTTGTAATCATATTTTTTCCGGGATTTCACCAGTTTATATTCTTTTCGCGTGCTATTTGTGACGTGGAAGAACCAAAGAGACTTATCAAGATATCTGCATAAAGAGGCGATACGAAGATCCTTGTGACCGGACAATTTCGACTGCATTCGAAGTTGAAGAGAATAAATAATCTATCACAGGTCAGTGGTCATTTGTGTGCGTATTTGGTTTACTCATGTGTGTTTTTCAGAGAGAGGAAACGTAATTTGACATTTTTTGCATGATTATCATATTGAGAGGTATTAATTGAATATTAAATTCACTTAAAACCTCTCATTTTTCACATAATTCACCGGCGGATGGCTATTTATACGCCGTCTGCCTACATGGAAACACACTTTTGATAAATAAATAATACATTAATAGTTAAAAATGTCTTTTAGTGATGAATAAATTGTAAATAATATTCAGTAAAATATAAAGAAAATCACAAATTAATAATTACAGTTTAGGAATGATTTTTAGATAAATAAGTTTACGGCGAGTGCACGGGTTCCAAGGTCGACACCGTGTGTCTATCACTGTGTCTCATACCACGGACTTCGCCGAGAATCGTATCTGTATACATCCGTACGGTTCGTATAAAACATCCGTTTTATTTTAATATCTAAATAGGTTTAACCTCATTTGTCAAATTTAAAAAAAATAAATCGCTTATAAAAGTCATTTATCAGTGCGTGCTGTGAGTATACTGAAGCATAACTTTTATGAAGAAATATTTTTTGGAAAAACACATCGAGATAAAAAAATATGTTACAGAATACTAAGATAGTATTAAAATATTAATAATGTGGCGATTGGTCAGTGTTTACCTTTTTAGGCATTTTATTCTCGCGTGACGCGAATCCGTCATTCACGTCAGAACCCCCTACTCTCCCCTTCCTCGTCCTTCCTTGTTCACATATTTGAAATCTATCTGTCGGCGAGCGTAGATTGTCGTTGTGTCAATTACCTACCGAGTTGGTTTTCGAAGAAAAAACAGTTCGTGAATTAAATACGCACATTGAATGATCTGTGCAGTGAATCGAAAAGTGAACCAGACCTGGAGAACAAACACTTTCCTAGTGGGAGCTCGGTTTTTTCATCTGTGTTCCTTTAACCCTGAAAACATAGTCCAATCGTCTTTTTTTCTCTCAGTATTTCTCATCATCGCAGTATTTCTCTCCCCTTGATCCCGGCGATTCGCGTCGGGAACAATGATAATAAGTGTGGTAAAAACATTACGAGATATACCTTTTTCTTCGATTTTTTTCTAAAATATTTGTTTATCTAAATGTGACGCTTAGATAATTTCGCTGCACGCCCCTTGATGTAAGTTGGCAATACTCTGCTGTTTGCCCTACAATTTTTATTTCTTTCATTCAAATGGATGGTCGTATCTGTAATAAAGGCAGAAACTATTAAAAGTATAATTTTCTACATATAATTTTCTAGTTGTCCTGTGTCGGATCTCACATTATGTTTTAGAAACGTTAATTGCTTTCCGAAAGGCAATCGCAGACGGCCCCCACAGAATCGCGCCGGGGGCTGGTTTTGTTATAACATGTAAATTATAACTGTTCTCTACACATATACCGTTTGATAGATCTAATTCAAATTTTAAATACTTATTTTTTATAACCGCCATAAATAAATAATGCAACAATGGATTTGCAAATAACAATGGATATAATTGCACGCTTATTGATAAAACGCTAGAATAGTAAAAATACTACGAAAAACGTATGTGTACTCAGGGCATAAAACTAACTTCACTAAAAACAGTAATTGGTGTAAAATATTATCTTGGCCCGGTTTCCAATAAAATTTCAAATAATTTCCCGCACATATATAGATAATCCGCGTTTTATATTAATAACAACATTAGTAAAATCCTTCTTAACTCGAAAACTAAAATTAATTAATACAGGCCAAACCGCAAGAAATCTAATTAAAGGAAGAAAGGAACATTCTGTTATTTAAAGAACAACATCTCGCAATACGCCAATAACATAATTAATACCAATTATTCCTTCGATTATAATAAATTAAAACTAGTCCGCTCGATTCCTCATAAAGAATTGATAATGAACAGTTTGGAAATTGTCTGTCCTCAAGAACTTAAATTCTGAGAAAAGACTCATGAACAACATCACACTCCTTCTTATAAACATGTCTCCGATTAAGAGTTAAGATTATTATTACGGTCTTGTGGTTAGGACTCTCGCCTTGTGATCCAAAGGTCGCGGGTTCGAACCTCACTCCAGACCAGCAAGTTAGTCCTATTTTCATAGCACTGACACTGACACTGTAAGAATATTGATGTGACACGTATTCCGTGATCGCATCACTATTTAAAAAAAATAATAAAACGGATTTTGTATACGAACCGTATATTTCACTCCACAACGAAGTGCAAATAATTGATGACCTCGGAAGAAGGAAGAAATAATCAGTTCGGCCTCCACCCCCGCGGAGATAGCCTGATAACGCTGAATAAGACTTCAGCGAAACGTCGAGATTTGCTTCTCAGTGAAATATACGGTTCGTATAAAATATTCGTTTTATTTAACACATAAATATGCTTCCGATCCTTAATATGTTTCCTCTGGGTAATGTAAAGTTCCTCACCACTAGCGACCCCACCGTGTAGTAGGGTAGATATTGGAATAAGTTGACAACATTTCTGTGTTTAGGTAAGCTATTAATTACACCTCATGATGAGAGGGATTGCTCTTCTTTAAAGTATAATAGTGGTAAACTCTACGTGTGTGTATTAGACATCTTAATTTAGCGTAGAATAAAATAAATAAATTAATTTTCGGTCTGCGTAATCGTTTCATTGCTCCTGAAAAATACTGAAAATATCTTCTACAACACTTTTACATGCATCTATAAACGGTGGTGGTTGTTAAAGTAAAACTTTGAATGTAAAGCAAATCTATTGATATCCAACATTAATAATTTTGTCTCTTAATGTATGATATTTTTGTTTCTTGTCGCCTTCCGTTTTGATATTTGTACAATGCTTTCGATATTGAATATAATGTAGGTTCTGTATCAATATATTTTTGCAATTGGCAATATTGAAATTAAATTAATCAAATATTCTTAAAAAAATAGTCTTGAGCATTGGAAAAAACTTGTAAAAATTTAATTGTATTAATTTGTAAATTAAAATTGTTTTAATTTATTTATATATTCGAATTTAAGTCGATTTTTGGATAATAAATATTTAATATGAAAGTGTACATATTTTTTTAATTCAACCTAATGGATTTCACACATTCGCTTAATTTTTATCGCATATTCTTTCCTATGAATGAGAAAAAATAATTTTAAATTAATCTGTTTGAAATTATATTGTTTCAGTGAGGTACTTACCAACTGGCAAAGGACGAAGGCTGCTTTTGTTCAATGGATACACCTTCAACAAGTCGACATCTAATAAAAAAGTAACGTGGTGGAAGTGCACTTCTTACCGGACCACGAGAAATTGTCAAGCCTTTGTTAAACTAGAACTAAACGATATCTTGAACTTCAAGGAAGATCATAATCACGAACCTCCAAATTACACATTCTCGCAAAAGGGCCTTTATATTAAATTGCCACGGGATGATAGCCCTACGCGGTTGTCGAATAAGTAAATTTTGTTTTCCATCAATCGGTTAGGTTGTAGTTGTAGAGCTTGATAAGTATGAACTATTTTTTATAATATACTAATCTTAAAAACCAATATCGACATAAAGGGTGCTACCAATTGTGTCAGTATTAATAGATTACATGAATAATTTGTGGGGTTAAAAGCAACGGCAGCAATATACAAAACAAAATTAAAAAGTTTTGAATGCAGTCACCGAGGAATACTAATTGAAAATGTACTGAATTCTAGATTTATGTATCTAGGCCTTCCAAAATCATGTTTACTAAAAATGTATAGGGTATGTTTCCTATAAAATCTCCAATTCAGTACATTATAAATTGGTAAACCTCGATGACTGTATTTTTTTTTTGGATATTGCTGCCTTTGTTTTTATATCCCACATATGGTGTAGCCGTTGTTGCAAGCATGACGGACATGATTTATGTGTTGAACCACGATTCTCCATCTATAAATGTATTTTCCCGTTTTCTTCAAATTCGTGTGTCTTTTTCCAAGTCCAAGTTGTTCTGTCACCATGAGACGATTCCGCTTAAAATAATCTTTTTCACTTCTTCTTCAAATGTAGCAAATTTATTTTGTGGTAACATAATTATAATTATTATAAATTAACTTTGTTTAAACCACTTATTTATTGAAAAAAAATCAACATGTTTCAAAGCCAATGGCTTCTTCATCAGGAAAACAAAAATAATATTTAAAAATCGAAGTATAGATCTTTTTCAACCTGGTTTCGCAATTTTTCAGTTGGTTTTGTAATCTTGAGAAGATACGTGGTCGCTCGACTTCTCACCTAATTGGATTTCTTCGTCAACATACCCTGGTATTGCCAGATATTTCTCGTGCTCGCTCTTCGATTGTATTGCTAATTTTACACATATTTTATATTATAAACAATATTTTTTAATAGAAGTATTGATATTTTTCTTTTAGCGTTAATTTTCACGTTTTTATAACCTTTGTTTTTAATTATTGTAACTGTTGAGCCATGAATTGATTTTTTATGTAAAATGAAAGAATGAAAATAAATTTTTATTTTTTTATTTGTTTTGTATAATATGTATATCCTAATGCAACATTTTTTCAATTTAAGGTTAGTATTTAATGCAAAAACGCACCATGTTTTAATCATTAGACCGTTTCAACGTTTTAAAAATAGGAAGAGAGGATAGTACGCCATACACGTCTGTCCTGGTACACGCCTGCCGCCTCCTCCGCATTTATAAATCTCCATACGGCCGACTCTGATATTGATGGATTATTTATTATGATAGTGGCCTCGTAGGATAGTGGTAATGACAATGGCTTCTCTTATGGGGGTTTCCGGGTTCGATTCCCCGTGAGGTCACAAAACGTTTATGTGATTTTCTCAAACCTGTGAATTTGTGTTGTTTTGTTGGTGTTTTTCAAACTAAAACAAATTTAATTATTATAGGTGTCAATGATGTCAAAAAGATGACTTCTCACTTCTCACTAGGCTTCTTTACGACGTAGAACAAACATACATCAATTATAGAAAATTTAAAATTACGCCAGCTCTAGAAAAATTCACCCGACATTTCCGGGATCAGCCGCACGAGAAACAATTGTTACCCTAAATTTTATTTATTTATTAGAACTTAAAACTTTAAAACTTCAGCAGAGAATGATAAAATGTTGCGTATGGTCAGAAAACATGGACTCTGACAGTAAATGTTATGAATCGGTTGGGAGTACTCGAAATGTGGATACACCGGAGAATGCTTGGTTGGCATACCGTGGAACAGGGACGTGCAGTGAGAACAAGAAGCGTGACTTTTTCCATAAGCATATATTTTGAAAAAAGAAAACGAAATAAGAGGTATATCTCATAATATTTCTATCACAATAATTAAAAAATTATTCAGATTCTAATATTTCATAATATTCTGCAAGATAAACATTTAATTTCGATTTTTTTTCCAAATATAATATATATTTAAATAAAAGTCATGCTTGTTCTCACTGCACGCCCCCGCCGTGGACCAATAAGGTGCTTCAGAGAGCTGGAGTCAGTAGAGAGTTACTGCGAGTGTCAAAGTGAAGAAGGTTTCTTATTTGGGTCACGTGCTACGTGGGAAAGATATCACCTCCTCCGACTTATTTTCGAAATATGTATATAATTAATATAATATATTATCATTAATACCTTTTCTTCGTTTGAGGAATATTAGTCCGTAGGCATGTCGGAGTGTATATTATATAAGTTTATGCTATGCTGATTTGTCTAAAAATTATCGCAGTATAAAGACGCATAATATTCTGAATCTTCGCTTTTTTGATGACTGTAACTGATTTTTCGCAATTCGATGGGCAATCATGTGTACCAGACAATAGTTTTTTTTTTTTTTTTTTAAATAGAGATGCGAACACGGAATACGTGTCACATCAATATTCTTACTATTTTCAAACAAAGCTAAATGCTTGTGCTATGAAAATAGGACTAACTTGCTAGTCTGGAGTGAGGTTCGAACCCGCGACCTTTGGATCACGACGCAAGTGTCCTAATCACAAGACCAACAAGCTGCTCTATATTATATTTCAATTACCAATCATCGATACGATCAAGTACTAACTAACTAACCATCACGCTATTTCGCCGCAGGGATAGGCAGAGAGGAGGCAAGAGAGAGAGAGAGAGAGAAGCCATATTAGTCTATCTTGGCACACCGCTTTTGCTTCGGCTACATTCATACATCTTCTCATGCAAGCTCTACGGTCGTTGAGACTTTTAACAGGGCCGTTCCTCTATTCCCCCCCCTATATTTTCTTAACCATCCTTTCCTCGCTCATAAGTTCTACATGACAAGACCATCTCAGCACTCCTTTCTTTATTCTGTCTACCACACTGCAGCCAGCATTACATTCACATCTAATTTGTTCATTCCTCACTCTATCCACCAAAGATTTTCCACACGAGCGCCTTAGTGACCGCATTTCCACCGCATTCAGTCTACTTTCATTTCTTTTTTGCCAATTCCAGGATTTACTTCCATACATCATAGTTGGCACTAGAACGCCATTATGCACCGCTAGTCTTGCTTTATGACAGGTTCTTATTGGCCACAATGGTATTCAAAACATCATTTAATTTGTTACCCGCACTCACTCTCCTTTCGATAAATAACCGGTTAAACGGTTACTTTAATTATTATAAATTTTAAATTACTACTTATTATAAATAAAAAAGCATTTATTTATATATTTATTTATTTATAGGAAACTAACAGTACATATAAAGAGATTATACATGATTATTGAACAGTATAGAGACCATCTTACAAGTTTCCACAGAATTAACCTTTTGTGTTTTAACATAAAGCAACAATAACTTGAGTTATAGAATAAAAAACAAAAAAAGTGAAAGTTTTAAGTTATGGACAAACTATGGGAGTCAAAGAATTAGAGGTAAAAGGAGAATAAGGAATGGATAGGAAAGGACAAATCTACTTAGTAAAAAGGACAAGAGATTAGAATAAAAAGAAGTGCAAAAGATATATGTATAGCATAAAGATATCTGATCAATACATATGCATATATATATATATATACACGTGGTCCGAGGTGAATATCCAAGAGTTTTAAATTCATAGATCGATGAATTGAAAAGATCCAACTCGCTAAATATAGAGTTGAACAAATTAGACGTGCGATATATAAAAGAGTTTTGCCGGGAGTTGGTATTACAGTGTGAAAGGCTCAAGGTCTCAACCGATCTAGTGGATCTTCCGGGTACTCTCAGGGAGATGCGCTGCAGCAATGCCGGGCAGTCAATCTTACACGTAGCTAGTTTATGAAGAAATATAACATCAGCAGTATTTCTGCTGATGTTATATTTTATAACTTAATTGCGTACGTTTTGCGAATAAACTTAATTGATTATCCGTATATATATTTATAGGTATGTTTATTTTTGATGATTTTAAAATACAAAATATGCCGTTCTAGTACGCTTCATACCGACAAGCGGTGGCAAGTGCTTGCTGATGATAAACGGCTACACGTTTTCCCGGAGAGCCTGCAAGCCCGACGCCAGGGCCTGGTGGACCTGCTCGTCCTCCCTGAGCACGGGCTGCGGCGCCTCAGCCGTCACCCGCGCCGACCGCCTCCAGTCGCACAAGGGCGCGCACAACCACGACCCCCCCCGGTATATCAAGACGGCCGACGGATCTTTCGTGAGAATGTGGCAAAGGTCGAACAAGAACCGATAATTGAAAATTTAATTTCTGATGTGCTTAAACATATTTTTTCGCATTTTTTGCATTTACATATTCAAGCATTTTAACCTTGCATTATAAATATAATATTGTAAATAAAAAACACCGTATTCTGTTAAAATATCGCATGCCTTAAAAAAACTTTCTAAATAAAAATCATTGTTTTTTTTTTGTTTTCATATTTGCAATTATGTTACGTTATAATTATGTAGTCTTTTTGGCAAGATACGAATTCAAATATTAATTGTCTTGAGGTGAATAAATTTAATAATAAAATCTGATTCTAAACTTTATTATTTCATTTAAAAAAACCCATTTACGATTTTTGAATGTAAAGGAATTCGTTAATTATGTAATGTAATGTATATAATAATATAATAAAAACTGAAAATTTTCTTTATTATCTTACACCTATTTAATATTTCATTTATCATGTGGGCCAGAAAAAGCAACCCGCTTTCCTAAACTTTATTCTTAATTATTTTGATGAAATGTTAAATGAAAATAAAGGAGTATCTGTACTTAACTTTAAAAGGTTAATGTATAGACTTTCGCGTTGGTGATACTGCGGATGCAATTTTTATGTTCCTCAGTGGTATGGAAATTCTGTCCATTCACTATTCCCTTAAAACGTCCCTAAAATAATTGTGGATGCCTTTCTTGATGTTCCCCAATAATAAGGGGATTCTTTTCGTACACCCTTTCCTTCAGGTATTCCCACTAATAATAGTCAGATGTCTTGCGACCACGGCGGCCACAAGCCTCTGCTCAATGTTTGCTTAGCACTAACCATATGTTGGACACGATCAAGTGACCTGTCAGACAAGTACATATAATAAAAATTAATAAATAATATAATAAACATATAATGTAAACAAATAAAGTAAAATGTTGTTAATAATGTCGATTCAAACTAATTACTGTTAAAGCAAATCAGAAAATCTCAAGAAGTAAATATCTGTAAAACATTTAATAATTTATCGTTGTCGTTTATGATATAGAAATGCTTTTTCCGAGGTATAGTTGTAGAACTTCACAATGACAGGTATGGAAAAATATCACATATCAAATTCTACTTATTCAATTTAAATGAGATACAAATGAAATTTAACAAGTATCTTATATATAGTATATGAATTTTAATCTTTTTTTATATTTTGTTTTTTTAATTTTGTATACATTATCATGTTATCTTAAATTATTTTGGGTTCTTGGACAATATCATGTCTTTTTAGCAGCTTGTTATATTTTTATACGTGTTGTGATGACCCAGGTAGATAGTGGGCATCCTAATCATATCGAGCAGACTGTATTTAATGTCGAAATGCTGTTCAATTAATATTATAAAGCATTTTATTGTATTTCAATATAAATCGTTCTCCTGGTCACGGTAAGCACTGTGATGATCCAGGTAGATAGGGGGTCTTCCTAACGTACTAACGATGAATTTTGTATTAATAATTTATTTAAAAGGCCGTTGCTTAATCGCCGCGAGTTGATATTTAATTTTAGCTATTATATTCAATTAATTTGCCCACTCCTGGCCGCGGCTAACAATGTGATGAATCCTATGGGGTGACCCGTCAAAAATACGTCGTGGAAAATAATATTAAATAATATAAATTTCATTGCAATGAATAAAGTCATTTGCCGTATGATGTTAGCGAAAATAGTTGTATGGCGCGGGTGGCAACGGCTGAGGTCGACAGATACGCTGTAACTATAAAAGGATCGCGGAATAAAATATTATACCTTCTTGAAATATTATAATAATGTATTCTATACAATATTAATACTCTGCCTGTGCTAACTATACATTTAACTAAAATATATATTATTAACTGGAAATAATTATTCTGTGAAAATTGCGCTTTTGAATGCAATATTAACTAAAATATTTCTAACATCTTGGGTTCGCATACTATATTGAAAATACCTAATGCCCTTTGCATTTACTAAGTATATTACCTAAATAGCCACAGCTATACCATCCTGTCCGTCAGGGACTAAACATAAAACATAGTTATATTTCTAAAAGTGCTACCTCTTACGCGACAAAAATACCTATTGCAGTCGGGCTATGAATATGAACTATTTCCGCCTCATAATGGCGCCTGGAACCAATACTAAAACCCTCACTAGAAATAATAAATGCGACTAAATCTCGATAAATACAATATATACTATTCGTAATACGTCGTTGAATTGGCACATGAATCGTCTAATGGATGAAGGACCCCGTTGTGTATCGTAATAACTTCAAACTCTTTTATAGGAGCAGTGTGGAAACAATTGCATAATATTACGTAATAAAAACATCTAACGAACCTAATAATCGATACATTTATGTTACAATAAAATACATACACTAGAAAGAATTCGTATATTAGAAATAAAACATTTTCGATTTGAGACAAACCAGTAAAATCGTTCGAACGGCGCAAAGGGAAAAATTCACACATATTAAATAACACTGAAATTAATAATTTATTAACACTTTGTATTAGCATATTCTTACCTTGAATGGTTCCGTCTTATACGTGCATGAACCTGTTCATATTAATTCCGTGGGAAAATAATACATATATTTGCTATCTACGAAATACCACATTTTTTGAAGTGAAACTTCTTTATGAATAAATAGATAAGGTCTCGGGGATGGTTTGTTCGAAAGGATTCTACAACAGCCCGTGAGTCTATATGAAATAATAGTTTCTTTGAATGCTAAATTTTGTTTTTTTTAAACCCTCAGCATCTCTGCTGAGAGGGGTTGAGGCTCCGCGCCCGCCTAAACCCGGTGGCCGACTTCCTAAGTGACTAAACGGCCCCCCTTGTTCCTCCGGAACTTACTGCATCCCGAGACTCTATCTCTTCTTTACGAGATGTGATCCTGTGACGCCTCTCCTTTAGGCTTATAATTGAGAAGGCCGTACTCTTTTGGTACGAGTTTCTGATGATGTGTGTTGTCTTGAGGCGCCTTTCTTTTAGGCCGGTGTTTGAAGAATCATGTACTCTTTTGGTACGAATTGATGACGACATTAGCCTCCTTTGCGGGCATAGTCAGCGATGTTACAAATTATTGTGCAATCTCATTATGCCTTTTCAGAGCGGCGTCCCACGATTCTGCATCTTGCAACATTTACTTTGGTCAAATGTTAGAGTGTTAGTAACATATTTATAATATCCCAGCTATTCCATATGAGTGAATGATTTTTATACTGATTCTAGCTCTGTCTTTTTACAGAGGATGAAATAAAAGTTAACGTTTTCTATCGAGATTTCATAGCATTCAGGCATGAAAATCCTTCCAAAGTCAGAGAATTCACGACGTTGGTTTACGCTGTTTTTGAGCAAGATGAGGCGCGAAGGTCGAGTCTAGTGGCCACTCCGATCAACAAGGGAGGTCCCGCTTTTAAGAGTACCTCACAGGGGCTTGCGCGAATTCCAGGCTTATGACACGAGCGTCATCCACAACCTCACCTAGCTCAACGTTCGTAAACCAGAAAACTCCAATTTCAGTTAGATCTCCCCATTCTGTCCTTTACTCGTCGTTCTGAAGCTACTTGTTAAGCCAGATGTACCGAGGTACTCAAATCATAAAGACTTGGCTGAAGACCGGATTGCGCAATACTTATGCAACACAGTTATTATAAGGCTACTAAGCATTTCTTATAGAATTACGTGTATTCAATTATTAGTAAAAATAGTTTGAAAATCCCCATACTTTAAAATATATTCGTTCGGAAGAATTTCTCGTACGATTTGGATTGATATCTGGTTATGCAATACATAACGCGTCGACAATTATTATGAATCTATTAAGCACTGCTTATAGAGCTCCGTAAAATCAATTGTTAATACAAATGGTATGAAAATCCCCATGCATCAAAATATATTCGTTTGGGAGATATTCCCGTACGAATTGAGCCAAGATCACACAAGAAATCGTGATATTAATTATACATTATTGCTCCGATTTTAAATCTTCCCAAAATAAATACATTTCAATAGTGAAAATAATTAATCGATAGATAATATAAATGTGTTCCTTAGCTGTTACACAGTGGCGGTATGATCCTCTCTGGTACTGATGAATGGTAGATTCCTCCATACGTCCGGGCAGCAACTCCGTCCGCAAATGCTGTTCTGGAACTCAGGGCTCCGTCGGTAGTCTGTTGGGCAGCGCTCCCGCTCGCAAGTCTGGTCTCGAACTGAAGGGGCTGAGTATATCGTGTTCGCTCCTTTTATAGTAACGATTTCACCATACCTCTGAAATCCACGCTAGTGCAGTGACTCATCCTATGCGCGATGACCTCACCGCCGGCGCTCGCCATTGGCCGGACTCAGCCATCAGGACGGTCGCCTCCGGCTCAACCCGTCGAAAGGTAACGCGTGCCTGTGATTGGTCCGTTTCGTTAAAATAAGAGTAAAGCACTCGCTACACGCGAGACTTGCTGTTCCGTTTCATAAATAATAAAGGCTCGCTCGCACCTACACACAAGGTCGAGTCTATTAGGATTGGCAAACGATATCAATTTAACACAGAATTATATCTATGGTATAATAAAGATCTAAGAAATATTACTTGTATAGCTGATTATTCAATATTTTGTTAGCCTCTTGTAATACATAGAGTCTTAAGAAGAAATATATCAGGCTTTTACTTTTAAACGATTCCAAACAGAAGAAATATATTTTTGATGCCCATACTTGACTTTTTTGAATATTATTATCTTAAGATTTTCTAAATTTATTAAATCTATCTCTATGTCTACCATCACATGCTTCTGTGTACACTTTTAAAATGGTATCTGTACTATTTAATATTCATGTGTTAGCTAATTTTTTTTGTAGTTTGTTCTCATAAATAAATAAATATCCCAATTATAATAATTTCGTTGTCTGTCCGTCTCTCCGTCCGTCTATCTATCTGTCCCTGTAACTTCGTGTAACGTCCGTAATTTCGTTCGAATTCACGGCTAAAAACGAATTTAAACGGTCAGCAAAACCGAAGGCGGCAACTATAGTGATGTTGCTACCGCCGAGCCTGCGTTAACCGTTAAAAAACCATTTCACGTGCAGGGGAAATATAAAAAAGATGTTCAAATATTTTGATAAAAGTGGTTATTGCTATTTCATGGGTGTGGGGCATAAATAAGAAAATGCTTATTCTTTGGGACCCGGCTTGCAAAAGTGCCGTCATTTTTGACGGGTTATATCTAGCACATAAATAAATCTGTTCCGATCTACAGCGTTCGTGACGGCTTCCTGGTTCCGGCAGACTCCTCGAGATCCGCAAAACGAGAGCTTCTCAGTAGAGAAAAACACTGACCTCTTTGTAGAAATCAAAAACATTTATTTTTTGTACATTTAAAACAGCCAGATCTATGACAAATTTGACCGAATGATTGGAGGTCATTTTCTTACAACTTTCGACATTGATTTCTCGATACTGTTGCCTAATGTTTTAAAATGAAGTAAATCGTCGACTGCAAAATTGTCAAATCATGAGATCGACAAAATAAATTGCCACTGGACTGATGTAGAAGAAACCATCGTAGAAAAACCTGGCTGTGTGACAAATTATGTAAGACGATTACTTTGAAAGAAGCGAAAAGTAGCCCTGACCTACGCAGGAAAGTACTTGCGGGTAAGCAGCGAAATGTTCGAGTTGATAATGAACGAAATGATTAAAAAAATTATTATCGATTGGATTGACAATGGTCGATTGTGATAGATGAAATTTATCATTTGATCGATATTTTTTTTTTTTTTTTTTTTTATTTATTAGAGACACTAACAGGATAATGGGTACATGACGCTCAGATAATAAACATTATAGTGAAGACTATGCCCATTATCCCAATTACAAGTGTCTTCGGCAGGCTCTAGTAACATGTATTTTTGTAATTAATTATATTTCACATGTACATTTATGTATATTATATATTTGTGTTTGAGTGTAGTGCGATTAGTATTTAATGGTTCTATAGGTTCATGTCGTCGTTTAGAAAATGACTGTTGTGTATGAGTGAGTTTTTGAACGAAGATAACGTGTCTGCAAGAATATCAGCATCAATGTTAGGGTCAGCACAATACAAATTATATGTGCGACACAACCTTGTAATGGGAGAAAAGTAACCGACATTATTAGTGTGCTGACTTATTCTGAAGAACTCCGGGTTTCTTATACGGGGTTTAACATGCAAATTTATATCAGATAGACAGAGAGAATCAATAGCTCCGCTGAGAATCTTGTGTAGCACAATGAGATCGGATATTTTTCGTCGGGACTCAAGTTTGTGCATCTTGAAAAAGGCAAGTCGATCTTCGTAGCTGTGAAGGTTATTGTGTTGACCAGCTTTGTATGACAAAATACGTAGAAACTTTTTCTGCCCTCTCTCGATTCTCATAATATGTGTTGTGTAATAAGGTGACCAAATAACTGACGAATATTCCAATATACTTCGTACTAGTGATGTATAGAGAATTTTTAGACTTTGAGGATTTTTAAAGTCTTGAGTAATTCCGGTGATAAATCCCAACATAGTATATGCCTTGTTTGTGATATTATCAAAGTGGTTTCTAAAAGTGAGTTTAGAATCTAACATGACGCCCAGATCCCTTATTGAATCGACTTTAGCGAGTGGAACGTCACCCAGTTTATAAACAAATTCTATTTTTTTAATATTTTTAGTGAAACTAATACATGAACATTTCTTAACATTAAGTGACATATTATTTGCTTTACACCAATTTGATAGTTCGTCCAGATCTCTTTGTAGGAGATGACTATCTTCCAGGCTACGAATGGTGGAATAAATTTTTAAATCATCGGCATATAATAGACACTTATTTCTTAATATATTTGGCAAGTCATTTATGAAGATAAGAAAGAACAAGGGACCAAGGTGAGAACCTTGAGGAACTCCTGAGGTGATAGAAACCGGAGATGAATCATATCCATTTACAGTCACCACTTGAGTTCGATGAGAAATGTAAGATTCTATCCATCTCAATAAGTTGCCGTGGATTCCTATAGCATGAAGTTTTTTCAAAAGTATACGATGTATTTTTCAAAAGTATACAATATACCTTGTCAAACGCCTTGCTGAAATCTGTATATATTACATCCACTTGAGATCTCGAATCAAACGATTTGCAAATCTGACTCACAAACTCAAGCAGGTTGGTAGTTGTGGATTTTTTTGGAACAAAGCCGTGTTGATTAATGCAAAGTGTCTGACGAAAGTGGGCGAATATGTATCTATAGCAAATAATCTCGAATATCTTTCCAAAATAAGATAGTTTACTTATAGGTCTATAGTTACTAACGTCACTTTATTTCCTGTCTTAAATATTGGTGTGATGTGAGCTACCTTCCATAAGTCGGGAAACTTTCCTTCTTTTAAAGATTTGCTAAAAATGATATAGATAGGATCTAGAAGAAGGTGAGCACAATTTTTTATAAGAAGTGGAGGAATACCATCAGGTCCTGCGCCCTTGGCGATATTACCGTTTTTGTAATCAATAATGAACGATATTAATCGATACAAACCTTTGTTATCGTTACTTGTTGTTAATATTCGACTAATATCTACGGTTAATTTTATACAACCTCGAATATTTACGACAAATTTTATAATTTTCATAAGTAATAAGAAAATCAATTTTATTATAAAATTATCTTGGACTTTTATTACATTACTTTAGATCTGACATGACCAGTTATAAATTAATTTTTTTTCAATTGGTTCAGCAACTTTGTAGATAGGCATTTTAAAAATTAATTTTATTATTTGTATGTATCTACTTATATTTTATTAATTATACCTACACGTTTAGGAAAACCTTTCCATCGTAAATTATAAGGGTCCAGAAGTGTTATTAATTATTTATTTTTAATAATCAATTAAATTTAACTACTAGCCAAATTCTAAAAGAATTTTAATAACTGTATGTAATCAAGAACTTCAGCAATAATATTTAAAAATAATTTTTCAAATAATTTAGAAAAACAAAAGACATTATTCATTTTGATATTTTGACATTTATAAAACACCCTGACCATGGAAAGGTTTTTCCGAAATATACAGGCGTAATTAATAAAATATTAGTAGATACATACAAAAAATAAAATATTTTTTTTATAAATTAAAATGACCAGAACATTAAATAATCAAAATATAACTTATTTTTAATGCCAAAAAATTACGAAAATAAAAATTGAAAAAATTGAGTCTTTTTTAAATCACTTTTTATCAAGCAAGCAATAGTTATGGAGATATGCAATATCAAAATATGCATTTTTTTAGTACTTCTCACTTATTTTTTGAAAAGAAAACTATCATTACAGTAACTTATCGATTATGAAAAACTCATTCCCTTTAGTACAAGTGGAATACAATGATAAAAACCTTTTGCAAAAATTTAAAATAGATTTTTTTTACAATGTTTTTATCATTTTATTTGAGTTGTATTGAAGCGAATGAATTTTTAATGAACGGTATAAGTTACGTAATAAATAATAGTTCAACTTTTTTCAAAATGTACGTCAGAAATATTGAAAAAAACGCAAATTTTGATATTGCATATCTCCATAAATCCTTATCATGGTTGCTGGAACATTTTTGAATCATTATCAAGGCAGGAATCCAGCTGTAATTTTTTTGTTACTTCCTATGAGACACCCTGTACAAGTGACAGTATTCTAAAATATGTTTAAGGAAGACACTTTACCTAGCTACGGTACTGCGCCTACGTTACAGGCGAGTAACTTAATAAGGTAAATGTAAATACAGTATATAATGTAGTAGGTAGGTACCTCCGTATCATAAAGTGTGTTTCTGTTTTTTACGATACTTTCTCGTGTTTCAGAAACTTTTTGCGATAAAAATTTATTTCCGGAGTAAATTATTGGTCTTGCTGTTTTGGGCACCACTTTCAAATAGGCGAAAAAAGTCGGACATGAACTACATTCGTGTTTTTTTCCTTGTCAGAGATTAAGTGGCTAGAACCTCCGAAATAGTGACGTAATTATTGAAATAAGGCAAATACTTTACTACAATTTATTACATAATTACAAATATGTACAATTTATTACGTATATTTATATATTTATAAATATAGTACTCTCGAAATAAATTTGCACAATTTGCAAGCATTGTTCTAGCGTGAGTCTATTCATGGTAAAATGGCAAAACAAACTGAGCTCATATGAGCTTTCAGCTGTCAAATTGGCTGTCGCCTGATATCGTGTTGCCAATTTGAAAAACAAACCTCTGAAAACCACACAAACGTCATAAAATGATCTTTCCAATAAAATCAATACCATGGCCATTAGGTACGTAATTTATATGTGATTTATTTCATTTTAATGTTCTATGTCTACATCTCTACATGAGAGAGTACGGGCGTTATCCTTTTTTCCTTTACTCAACCGAGTTCATCCAGGGTATGCATGGCTACAATAGTTTAGAGACTAGAAGGAATTTGTATCTGATTACGCATTTTTATCGATTGTTGCGCGGTATGATCGATAATCTTGAAATTATGCGGAGCATTGGTTTGTATGTTCCCGATAATTATCTAAGACAGTGTCAGCATAGATTTTTTCACATTCCAATATACAGGATCAACCTGCCAATGGTTACGCCTGTTGGAAGAGCTACTACTTAAAGAAACAAATACCGACTTATTGTTTATATTTTATTTTTATTATCGTCTATCAAATATTGAGATAATAATCTCAATATTGCTATTTTCAGAATATGGCCGAATGTGGTATCCATACCGGTTAACGTTGAATTAGTAAGTTAGTTATTTAAAAATTATTATTTAAATTGATGTAGAATTAAACCAATATATTAGGTCCTTACATATGAAATTGGCGTTTAGTATGGGAGGAACATAAAGCCGATTTTTTTTTATTATAATATATTTATTTAATCAAAGTATGTACCATTGCTATCTATGCACTTTTGCCATCTCATAGGTAGTTCATCGATCCCTTTCCTAAAAAACCATTCGGACGGGAATCGATAAAATCTTTGAAGGCGGTTTGGACTGCCCCATCGGAGTTGAATTTTTTCCTTTGCAAGAAGTTATCCAAATTTCGAAAAAAATGATAATCTGTTGGGGCAAGGTCCGGAGAGTACGGTGGATGTCTTAGACATTCCAATTGAAGCTCCTCTAATTTGGTAGCCGTCTGTTGTGCAGTGTGTGGTCTAGCGTTATCATGAAGCAGCATTGGCCTAGAGCGATTAACCAGCCTCGGTTGTTTAGCAGCTAGCTTTTCCATCATGGTTTGCAGTTGCTGACAATAGACATCTGCCGTAATCGTCTGGC